>JACEOJ010005899.1:382930-484289 GCA_013761285.1 Campoletis sonorensis | reverse complement strand
ATTTATTTATTTATTTATTTATTTATTTATTTATTTATTTATTTATTCATTTATTTATTTATTTATTTATTTATTTATTTAGTTCTTTCACAAAATTATTCTGAATTAGCCTGTATAGACAGAAAAATATATAAATTGGTCGATGCTCGATAAGCTGCTTTCTCCCTCTCAACCTCTTTCGTGCCGCTCTCTCGACCTCTTCCTTTCTCTCTGAAACCTCACGCGCATGGCGCTTCCGTTCCGCGTGATTCAAGGTCACCATACCAAGTCCTACCTCGAAGAAGGTAAATCTCTCACTACGTCGAATACATTAGAGTACAAAGTGTATATGTATGTCACTACGATATTGCAATAAATTGCATAGTATCGATACGCTCTGGTGAATACGACACGTTTTCAATACCAATTAAATCAACCCTGACCCTTTACCATTCATGCAGTCAACCATTTATTTTTCCCAGCAATTCGTTCCTTCTAATGAGATATCTAATTAATATTATTTTTTATAATATAAATCCCTTGATACATTTTTCGAAGTGCAGGCATTTTGAACTCTCAAAACAGTTAAAACATGAGTAAAAAAAATCGTCTTTAAGGTATTGGGGAAGAAATAATTATACGAAGATGTACATTTTTCCTCCATTGAACATTCTAAATATTCATTAAGTTAGTAAGAGTCGAATGTGAACGAAAAAAAAAACTATACATTATCCAATGTACGAGTGAGAAACTTAACACCACCCTGGGGTAAAATATAGACTGGGTTCCGCACCCAGTACGGAGAATCGACTGCATTCATAAATGCCAAATGTAGGCTGAGGTAAATAGGGTTCAGTTTTTCTTAAGGTAGTTCTATCGTTGTATCGTTTTCTTAAGATTTTGTTGAAAATGTGGATAAATCTTCTTTAATTTCATACGCACGTGTGTAATAAATTTTAGAAAGTTTCACCAGACGGAACGTTCAGATATTTATTGGTAAAAATCACAATTTTCGGTAGCCTCTCATAAGAGCTTGTGTTAAAAGTTACATTTTCATCAATAAATGTTTTGCTCCTACGTGGTGAAGCGTTCTAAAACTTTGCATACATTTTTACGCAACGTCAAAGAAGCTACATTTAATATTTCAAAAAAATCTGAAGAAACAAATGGTCGTCATTTTTGTAATTATACAGCAAGTACATATTACCTTGGATGACCTTGAATTTGGAGTATGTTATTCTTTAGTCAATCGACAACAACTTTTCTTTATTAACTTATGCTCGCAAACCATTTTCTATGTGAGAAAAACTGAAAAACAATTTTTCGATGTGAATGTCACGATAGAACTACCTTAAGAAAGTTTAATTCGAAATCGGAAATGATGATAGAGTTCTGGAAAATTTACATGTTTTTGTATGAAATATTACAGAAATCGAGTCAGAATTTCACGACGATTGAAAACCTCGTTGTTTTGAAAAATTCACATTAACAAGTTTCATCATTATTCCAATTTCAAACACAAAATTCTTAATTATTACGATATAGTGATGGAAACTCAAAAAGACTCAAATTCATAAAACAAAAGAATTCTTATTTTATTGATTAGAACTAGCTTCATTTGCGCATTTCACGGAACGCAATATTGGAGCTTCTTTTCATTAACTTCCTAAAAACATCCCCTAGTAATCTGATAGTGAAAATTGAGTCTTTACGTACTGCGAAAAACAGAATGTTGAATCGACAAAACGTTTCATTACGGAGTGCCAATAAAATTTATGATAATCACGACCTTATAAAATATCAATCAATTACATTTTTCGCTTCAAATCAAACTCTGCACGTATTGTGACTAAAAACACTGCAGTTGAATCAACGAAATTCGTCCAACAACATCAGTTGCTGTTGGATCAACAAAAAAAAACATCCTCAGTGGGTAGATTTACAAGATTTTTATACAGATACGAAAAACATTATATTCAATTTTTTTTCGCCTAATCTAAAAAATACGAATTGATAATCAAGAGGGTCGAGCTAAATAAATCAACACTCTCTACAAGCGTAAAATTTCAAGCAGCAGAAAAACTTGACGAGAAAATAAATAGCACGATTACTTAAAAAAATTATGAAAAAAAAATTCGATAAATGTGCAGCGCAAAGTGAAGTCGTATATTGAGAAATATTTTCTCTGCACAGATATCTTAGAATGCAACAAAATAAAAAATATAAAAATAGCACTTGCTCGATGAATATAGAAACGTCGATTTAATTTGTATCAAAGATGTTGTTTACGATCGTAAAAAAAACAGTGTTAAATACGATAAAAATCATAAAATATTATTCTTGAAAATAATCCTTAAAAAATTAAAACAGAGAAATGTACTTGATTTATTGATATTCCCATTGAGCGACTTATGATCCTTTGATACAATCACCACCAAGAGTGCACACCACGCGTTTTCATATTTCGATGTACGACATCGGAGCCTGATAAAGTTTTAACAATGCACGTCATCACTTGGTAAATATTCGATATTATCAGCAAGAGTAATAGTGCAATTATATCTGTCGCATTAAAAGTCGAAGTGGGAAAACTATTGCTTCGTTCCATGCTATCTTGAAAGCTCTTGAAAAAATCGTAAAAAACAAAACAACAACAATGACCTGTCAAGTTCGAACTGAAACGAGGATCGATTTGATTGTGTATCGTTTTTTTAATGTCGTTTGATTTGTTCAGCAGTAATACCGTGTCTTTTTGCGGTAAAAGTCTCCCGCGTTTGTCGTACGGCATCCTTTCACGCGCATTTTTTCAAGACGACGGTCTCGACCGTCGTCGCCTGTACCGCTCGGTCGACTACTACACAAAAGTATCCGACATTCAACCAAGAGACTCATCGAACGAACCATACATTGAGGTCTCAGTCGATTCCACGCGTATTGCGCGCGGTTATGCGTTTTCCTCGAGTTCGAGCGCCACGGCGTGGACAGTCTACCGAAGCTTTATGCCAATATATTCATTTTCCATTTTACCATCCACTGCCCTGGTTGGGATTGCCCATTTCCCCTAAGTATCTTAATCATTCGCATCCGCTCGATTCAAACTCCAACTCCCGTTTTGTATTCCTCTCGGGACAGAGATATTTTCTTCGCTCAACATGATGCTTTTGTCTTTGTCTTTGTGATCTTTCTTCGAATCGGTGGTTGACGCGCAAACGCGTGCATGGTCAGCCCCCCGAACAGTCGATAATGAAAAAGAGAGAGAGAAAGGGAGAACTCTCGCTTTGTCTCGTCATCTTTGTCACGTATGACCGTGACAATTCGCCCGCCCACGTTTAATTGATGCCACAAAAGGCACAAAGCCTTCATAAGATTATATATATAACTATATATGTGGGACGTTCCGTGCAAATTCAGCCACTCTGGAACCTTTGGGTTTTTGATTTTGTTCAAAATTTCTTAAGTAGCTGGACCCATTGAAAGGAGCTCTCTTGATTTTGTTCAAACAAAATTTCAAAAAAACTTCAACCACTTTAACGACTTTTAAGACTAGTTCCATGGTGGGCCGCTTTTTAGTTATATTTTTTCGTAGTTTTGGAAACAAATCTTGTCAATAAACTCAGGCTAGGCGATGATATTCAACCAAAAATGATGTTATGTATGTGCGATGCGTGGATGTGCACATACAGTTGAATCGTTCGTAATAAGTTCAAGCCAATTATTAAACACCCTTCCGCCACGGAATTAAAATTCTTTTCAAGATATTAATCGCGATAAGCAATAGATCACCGGTATAACAATGTCATTCGTTAAGGAAGTTCGATCGTTTCTCATGCTAAAATTTGAGGAAGTTTGACCGTTTAGAAATCAAGTCATTAGTTGTAAAATATTGTATTTTTTTTTAAATTCCCGTAAGACCTCATGTTAAAGTTACGATTTTAAACCCTGAATATCTCGATTACCAGACGGTGGAACCTTATCAAATTTTTTACACATTATAATACGACGCTCAAGAAGATTCAAGCAAAATTTCAAAAAATTACCTTGGAAAACTTGTATTTCATAATTTTAAGTATTTTAAGAGTTTAATATTTGTTTGTTATCGAGTATCATCTAGGAATCGTAAACATCGACGAATTTAAATACCATGTGGACGGATCTAATCTGCGTTAAATATGGATGTTTGTATGAGTAAGCATGGCTTCGCACAATAAATATAGCCCGAGGATCGTTAGCACGCACGCATGTTGGACAGAGTCACCCATATAGGCACTCGTGTCTTGAACCGTCGACTAATTCCTTTATGAATCGAGCTTTCTGTCTACTCTGAAATGTAGTCGTTCACCCACAACAGTTGGGTCACTCAGTATCTGATTTTTTCGATGTTTATTTAAGGCCTTTGGACGATCTAATTGTCTAATTGTACCTGTCATTTATTTTCATTATTATTAAAATAAACAAAATGATACCAGTTTAAATTCTAGCAGCCAAATTTGCAGTGACAGTTGACAATTGGAACTTCGTGGTCACAATTTTCGAAATACGAGTTCCGTTTTTCTAATAGAAAAATAAAATGTTTTTATTGTGTTTTGATATTTTTTTAAATCGATTACGGCTAAAGATAATTATGCATAATTAGTTGGAAAAAATAAAAACGTTTTTTGTTTCGAAAATCCGAGACGTTTATACACGTAGGAAGATAAACATCATACGTTGCCACAATTTTTGGTAATTTTTTCAATGTATGATTAAAAAGCTTAATTTTAATTCGCAGGAAAGGAGATGGAGACCTTTTTTTCTTATTTGGAAAACGAACCGAACCTACAACCAACAGCGAACGAAACAATTCGACACATTTTTATCTTCTCGAAACTTTTTCTTTCGAAACATAAAAAAAAAAATTGAACATTGGCTAATCACTGTCTAAAATTCAAATGATTTTTTTGTTTTCGAATTCCATGTGTATACAATAAAAATAAAAATAAAATGTATAAAGAATAAAAGAACTAAAGACGAGGAAATTTTGTATTTACTTCGCATTCGAAGGATTTTCTTCTCCTCATTAATATATTTTATAGCATTGCTCACTGATTTTGTAATGAAAGCGATTTAAAAAATTTTGAAGCGATCTTCAACTGGAGCGCCGTTATAAGTACCAATTACCCAAATGTTTTATTCCAGGATTAACCCTTTGTATACTTAAGTTTCACATTGGCTCTTTAAACGCTGCTTTCTCCGGGATTCAAATTAGCATGTTTTAAATGATGAACGATCGCTTTGAAATCTTTTATATTTAATTTAGTGATTCATCACTAAAGAGTAAACTTAGAATCATGTTTTACACAAAATTCAGAAAAATGTCTAATTGTTGATGCACATTTGTAGCAGTTTGCAGCCGAAGGCTTTGATAACATGTTCGATTGAATCAACATTGAATTTTTGTTCATCAATCCGTTTTGATCGGTCATTCCTTTTGAAACATGAGAACCGACAGATTTGTTTTCACTACTTTATAAATATTTCATCCAAGGGTGTTCGAATTCGAAACAAAAGAAATCAAAGATCATCGATCTTATATTCGCTGATCGAAATGACGTGAAGTCTTTTTTTGATCATGAGATGAAAAGTAACGCGCGGAAATAAATAATCAATGCAATTTAATAAGATTTATAAATATTTTTGACAGGTACGAGATTAATGAGTGACAGGTCGACTTTATTTTTTATAAGGAGTTGGATAGTCGGTGAGTAAACTGCCGGTCGATAAAATTGCACCAGGACCACCAAGAATTCCGCCTTTATTAGCGAACCATCCATTTCCACCCAAAAATCCAGCGGGCTCAAATCTGTCGGTGTAAAAGCCCGAATCGTTAAGACCAACAAGATGCAGAAGACCACTCGTCGTAACAAATTGTTTGGAGTTTGTAGCGTTGTTGAGGGGAACGACCCAGCCGAGGTTACCGAGGCTCTGCTTCAACGCATTAAGTCGATCTTGAAAAAATGTCTGAGGCGTAAATTTCCATTTTTGCAACAGCGGTAACAATATATTATTGAGCACATTTTCGGATTGTTGAGGTTTCACTGAACTACTCTCTTCGGTGGTTTCTTCATTATTTGCGATATTCTGATCATTCGAAGTCTCGGTCTGTTCGCCAGAGGATTCACTCTGACGAGAAAATTTCTTTCGCGTGTCGTGACTGTCATTTTTATCCTTGGCACTATTTCCATTATCGATCTCGTTATTCACCTCTAAATTATTCGCATTCTCCAATGGTTTCGATTCGATTACGGCGATCTACAGAAAAAATAAAAACAAACTGTCAAAAGGAATTACTTTTGTAGGTCATTTCGTAACCCGAATTTTATTTCTTTTGGAAAAGTTCAAAAATCATTATGATCTGCTTCCGCATTTTATCCTCATTAATTGATAATGAAAAAAAGATTAAACCGCCTGCAACTCGTTAAGAAAAACTATTAAATATCAATCACTAGTCGATTATTTTGTTTCAATGATACAAATATTTTGGGGCTTTATCTAAAAACGGTTCCACGAAAACGAAAACGAAACCAAGCAACTGGAATTTCCGTCGTTGGAACAGGACCAAATTTTTTGTATTTGTTTATCATTTTTACGAATTTCTTGAATTGCACCAAAGATTATTGTAAAAAATAACTTCTTGAGTTCGTTTACATAAAAATCACACTATTTTCACACTAATTAATTACATTGCCGATGCTCCAACATTAAAAAATTCCATAATTAGATCTCAAATTGTGATAATTTTCAATAAAAATTTGCAATCACTCCTCACCAAGAATTTAAGTCCAAAAATAAATGTAGACGAACAACTTACAACAAAAAACGAGACAACTACGATACGAAGTTTCATTTTAGCGTAAATACGATTCCTGTGCTCGTTTGACACTGCAGCAAGAAAGTCGACGACACTTTGGACAGTAAGTAGCTTTGGCTAACTTTTCGACAATTTATTTCAGTTGAGATAGGTTTGTACTACGCCGGAGTTTCCAACAAAATAAATCGTTCACGTTCCAATCCACGGAATATATAAATGATTATTTATATCCCCATTGTTTTTTAAATATATTTTAATAATGGAAAGTGTCGAGAGATAAATGCATTGTATTGTACGGGCACCCGCATTTAAAATCGAATCACTCTCGCTTATGATACTAATAATAAAAGTTCATGAATATTCATCGCTAAATAATCCAAGTAACAGCCATAAAAATACTCGATTCCGAGTAAAAGTCGTAGAGTAAAAAATGCTTTGGGTAAAACAATCCGAAAATAAATTCTAGACATTAGAGAAAATCCATTAGCGAGGATGGTTTTGTCATGGAGACAAAAAGAGCAGTACGAAATAAGGAAAGAACAAAAAAAGAGAGATAATCATAATATAGAACCGGTCGTGGTATAATTTGCATGGTGTAGAATCGTGTGTGATACGAACCTTCGAGGAGGAGAGTTAAAAACAAAAAATCCCGAAACCGCCTCGCCTTGAAATCCAAGACAAGAAAAATACGTCATGGAATTTTCACTCTCTCGGTTAAAAGCAGGATTGGATTAATACCGAGAACGAGAGACTCTTGGAGAATCGATGACCTCCGAAATTAATATTCCGTCGTTAAAACTTTGTTTTATGGTGATCGGTATGTTCGATTAATTATTGGAGGAATGCGACGAAGAAAATGAAGAAATTTGAAGAGACAAAGGAGGGGTTGTTTATCGGTTCATTTGATTAAATCAGTTCAAATGCCTTCTTCGATATTTCCAATCGCTTGTGTAGCAGCATACGTATATAAGCAAAGTATATGCACGATAGAATATACATCCATGAAACGGCAGTTGTGTTGCCACGAAGACAAACCAGGATTAAAACCGTTACAAATTTCTCGAAGCCGCAGTAGCAAAAGGCGCGCAGGGCAGTCTCGGTTCACTTGTCGTCCGAGAAGTTTATCCTTCTTTTACAAACGTCAAACGTCGATTCTTACTTCGAAAAATCATTGTCAAGGCTCTTCCAACAACCATTAATCACTATGAAGTTTTTATATCTCGGTATACTTCTGTTTTTCTGCATTCATCGGGTAAGACCAAATTAAATATTCAATATTCATGAAATAAATCAATTTAATCAAGATTTATCATAACAGAATTTCATTGAGTCATCAAATTGTGCAGGCAATTTTTTATTGGGCATCGTAATACTGTGGTATTTTGATTCTTCGACGAATGTGCATGAATATATTAATTCAATAATAACTCATCGTAAAATTGTATACTACTTGATTTTTTAATGAACCAAGAAATGACAAAAAGTCATATCGAAGATAAATTCCGACAAGTCTGATGTAAAATGTATGCGGACGTGATTAGTTCGACCTCAAATAATGTTTTCGACCTCTCACTAATGTCATTTACGTGTAACGGTAGAATCCATCATCCAACAAAGTCCACAGGTGTATCATACAATGCTATACCACAAAATCGTAACATAACTGTACGAGAAAAGTGTTTACCTTTGTTTCGTATATCATCTTGAATGACTCTTCATCTTTTTAGGAATACTAGCTGACCCAGCGAACTTCGTTTCGCCAAGCAGTCAAAGATTAGATTTTCTTGGTCGCGGCATTGTTGATAATAATAGCGACACAATAAGATTAATTATAACGAAACTCGTAGACAAACACATCAACCGGTCAACTTGAATTTCAACGTTTTGCGTTATTTTCAAACAAAACAAACCATAGACAACATGACGCGCGCTGTCAGTTGTGTTTTGTTACTAATTAATCGCTAGATTATTGTTTTGAATTGTATTTTTTTAATTGATAAATATTATATTTAAATACTTCTTATCCTATTCCGGAGTAAGAAAAATCCAAAAAAGCAAGTGTCATAAAAATTGGTCCAGCCGTTCTTGAGTTATGAATGGTGCAACTAACACCACTTTGTTTTTATGAATAATGGATATTAAGATCAATAAATGTCAGAACTCAAAGATACTTTTTTCAGCAGCGAGCAAATGGTGCTGTTGTTAGGAAACAGCCCGCATATTCGACGCCAGTTTACTCCAATGCCTATCTTCCGGCTGCAATGCAGGTTCGCCATTTTTTTATTACCCAGATGATTATAAAAATGGTTGATTAAAAATGATGTGTCTATGAATAAAAGTAAAAAAACGTACAGGTGATCTTTCACGCTGTGAGCCAGTTGAAAGATTTACAAACTGAGGAACTCGAAGAAACACTTTCTTCACCAACGACAACTGTCAAAACGGACGTGGACGCGACGAGTCCTCATCCACCAGGACAACATCAACCTGTTTTTCAAGATCCTCCGAGCGAATCTACAAGTTCCGGTACTTTGACCGATAGCGAAGCAACATCAGTTTCCATGACGTCGGTCGAAGCTTCACCGGCGCCAACAGTCATTTTAATGTCCATCAACGTTTCGTCCTCATCGCCGTTAGAAATATCTGATATTATCTCGACGACATCTTCACCTACAATGGCGCCTGCTGATCCAACTCAATCTTCAACAATAACTGATAAAAGTACCAACGACCCTGCCAAGATAAAGGCTCCAGGCATCGAAGGAACAACGGAGCTCATCGAGGCTGAAACACCGGAGGAAAATTATGCCACACCGGAAATTAATCATGAGGTTCAAGAACCCGTACAAGAAGTTCAAGAATCTGTACAAGAGACGGTGGAAACGAACCAAGAAACCGCCGAAAATAATGGCGATTACGTAAATTTATACTCGACCGATGATACCAAAGAACTCAATGTACAAACTTCGACAGCTCTACCGGACGAAAAAGACAAATCGGATGAGAATTCATCGGAAGAATCGAATGAGAAAAAAAATTCATCCGAAGAATCAGATGAGAAAAAAATTTCTCACGATGAAGTAGACGATAAAAAAGAATCTTCCGAAGAATCGAAAGAAGACCAGAATGATTCAAGAAGCTTGGAAGAATCTAAACAAGAAATACTCGATAGTTCTGAAGAGGAGGACGAAGAAATCAGGTAAGTCGCTGGTGATTAGTTAGTCGAGAATTTGAATTTTATCAACATTTTTTTACTTGAAACATTTGATTGCGTAGAAAGCTGTAACGATTTATAAAATCCAAATTTTGAAAAATCTCTTATAAATCGATCCCATTCCGTAATATAACATTTTTTGAATTTTAACTCATAGTACGAAAGTCCATGAGCAAAATTTTTGCCTCATTGTTTTAAGACCAAAACCGTATAAAATCGAGAGATATAATTATTGTCATTCCAAAAATACTAATTTCACAAATTTTCTGCGTCCCGTTTGACCTGAGCACATTTTCAAATATGTCAAACAATTTTACCCAGTCGTTTCCCAACAATCTGTCTGATTTTTCCAGAATGTGCTTGAACGATAGATTTTAGATACCGATGATACAATTTTCAGACACCAATAACACCAGACCATTTGAGAAAATTAAAAATGACGTAAAAAATTTGGTAACCTTGGGAACCATACGAAAGTTTTGAAAAAAACATTGAACCAGGCTGCTGTGAGGCAGGTCGGGACATTTTTGAAAATGCACTCAGACAATATGTGACGCGCAAAATGTCTGAAAACGAACTTTTTTCTAATTAAATGACGAAACCTGTGCGGATTTTGAATATTAGACATTTTGTGATAAAACCGTCTGCTTTTTTTTTGACATGGCAGAAATGCTCCCCCATAAAACTTTGGCGTTTCTGGCCGGTATTCCCCGCCTAGCCGGGTTCAGAATCATCTATTCTAACAATTTTACACGGTTTTGACCGTAAAACGATGGGACATGGCTTTGGTCGTGGTGTTCTTGTATTATCATATTTTATTCCGTAAAAGTACTTTTGAATTATTATTAGTAAAAATAATCAAACTAATTGAATAATTTTCTTGTATATTTAATATCCACAGATTTACATTGATTGGTGAAAAAGTATCGCAGGTCCCAAGACCAAGTTTGTCGAACTATCTGAGAAAAACGACAAAATCGCCGCTTCGAAATTCAACCCAAGAACTGGCCTCCCTCTACGATGCTTTGAGTAAAGACGCCAGGAGGCAAGGTTTTGCCAAATATTCTGGATATTCCGACGAGGTTCTCCAAACTTTGAAATCCTCGGCCGAGGGTGGAATTGGTCCGCAGATACGAATTCTTCTTGAAAAGACTTTGGAAAGAAAGGAACTTACGAGAGACGATTCAAAGACCAAACTTTTATCGACCCTCAAAAATTTACGCGATCCTGCAACCATTCTAAGCAGAGATCTCCGACGTTTGATACCTTTGCGTTACATTCTTTAATTCACACGAAACCTCATCCGTCCTTATCTTTTTATACCGAACTATTTACGATTTTTTACCTCAATTATTTTTATTTATTGAGGCTCTCCACATCGAAATCGTACTATTTGGAGCTTGAGACTGTATGTTATGCTAATGTAAACGCAATAAATTTACACAACCATTGATGAATAACATCCCATTGCTCAAGAAAAAATTGAATTATTTAAATATTTTCTTCGTTTGCTCGAATTGAGAAACTGGGTCCATTTAACCCGGAGCGTCATCAGCTTGTCAAGAGAGCAACCCTCCGGTCGATTTATTCACTGCCAAAGAGCATATTATTGAATTATTGAAATAAATTGTTTTGAAAAATCATTCAAAACTGACTTTTGGAAAAGTGGACATTTTACTTTTAAAAAATCGGAATATTTGCTTATTTTTCATATAATTGAGAACAAAAACCGAGGATTTAGTCCTGGAAAAGGCTGTTTTTTGAATATAAAAAATATAAAAAAAGGACTAGTAGTTCCTGAAAATATTTTAGGGCCAAGGATAATGGACGTTGAAAAATAACTTCGTGTCAAAATGATCCAGTGTGTCAACAAAGATTTAATGCCGATTCTAGTTTCGAATTAGTGTGTGCAGCATAAAAACTAATGAATTTTGTAAATTTTGTAAAATAACTTTTCGAAGCCCAAATTTTTAGCGCTCTTTGTTCATTATTTCTAACGTTTATATGAATGCCACCAGAATCAAGAAGCCACAAGGAGAATGAATTTTTGTTATACACACCGACATCGAGTTTGGAAACCAAGTAATATTTGCGTGCTTCGAATTTAAAATTAATTGAGTAACATATCAAACTCACGTTTCGGGACACTCATCGCTTGCATAGAGAACTTTGCCGTCTATAAAGGGGTCGTCGAAACAATTTAGTCATCAGTCGAACGAATGGAAATACATAAAACGCCACACAACAAATGGTCGCACCTTATTATATTGCATTTATCCAGTGACAGTTTTCCTACAGGAGTTTCATTTTTCCCCCGATTTATGAATTTAAACAAAAAATCACATCAATAATAACCAGTGATAAAAATGAAGTTTTTTAATATTGGAGTCTGTTTTGCTTTGTGCGTAAGTTATAAACTCTAATTACTATTGATATATTTTCACATTCAAATATTCTTTTTCCGTCTTTCTACTTAAATTTTTATTTATTCATTTCTTTATTTTTGTATCCATTTATTTATTTATTTATTTATTTATTTATTTATTTATCATTATTAATTAATATTTGAATGTTTAAATTTCTACCGAATTGAACCAATTAGCAAAAATATTTCTATCAAATCGACCTCTTTTATATCGATATTATAAACATCGAGAATTCATTAAACTGTTCCTTTTTCGGTAGAATCCATTTTTTTAAATTATTGTACTTATCATTAACCGATTTCTTTTGACCTTTTCGGAGTGCCAAAGAAAGAAATGATGTTTTTTATTTTCGAAGTAGGATAAAAAAAACTCTGACAACACCGTATAGACAAATGTTTGTTGACCTTGTGAGAAACAAGTTGCGAACTATTAGTAAACGAGTCTGATCGAACTTGCCTCATCATCTCACGTACGAAACTTCTAGTGCTTCAATACTCAATTACCATATAAACTCCAATTCAATTAATTAATATTTCTTGAGTGCGATGTTATTACTACTAGAAGGTGAAAATCAGAAAAAAATCAACAAATGTAGTAGAATCTCAACAAATCCTAATCGTAGCTCGTTAACTCAAAACTCAATAATTTCAATCAACGGACGATTCGTCAAAGGATATCATTTCGTCTTTAATTATGATTTCCAATTTCTAACATTTGACATTTCATACCTTGAAATCGACCATTTTTTGAAGTGTCGACTTTGTTCCTTAGATACGTCAAAACCCAATAATTCAGGAATATAACTGTTAAGGTAGTTCTATCGTTATGTTGTTTTCTTAAGATTTTGTTGGAAATTTGGAAAAATCCTCTTTAATGTCATGTGCACATGTGTAATAAATTTTAGAAGGTTTCACCAAGCAGAAGTTCACATATTTATTGGCAAAAATCACAATTTTCGGTAGTCTCTACGACTGCGAACATGAAGAAAGCTACTTTTAGATTGTCAAAAAAATCTAAATAAACAAATATTTGCAATTTTTGTAATTATATAGCAAATACATATTACCTTGGATGACCTTGAATTTTGAGTATGTTGTTCTTTAGTCAATTTACAACAACTTTTCTCAATTAACTTATGCCCGCAAACCTTTTTTGTATGAGAGGAAAACTGAAAAACATTTTTTCGATATGAATGTCACGACAGAACTACCTTACTTATGAATTAATTACGTATTTAGAAAATAATAGAACAATAAGTATTTAGAAAAAGCAATAATTTAACAGTAGTTGTTGTTTAGCTCTTGACACACCGGGTCAATTTGACCCGGAGCATATTCCACCCAGCCTGTCATCAGTAGCCCTTTGTTCCATTTTCAATAAAGAGAATAGGGAATACCCGTTGAACCTTTCTTAATATGTGCGCATAAATATAATTCGAAAAAAATAAAATTTAATGCTTGAAAAAATGCAAAATTTGATTTTTGCGGAAGCAAGCATGTTACTCAAAAAACATTTTTCTTTTTTCAAATACTAAAATTATGAAGTATGGAAAATGTTATTTTTCGGAAATAAAAAAAAAAAAAATAGTGCCAAGAGATTTCTAAAAAAAGTTATTCATTTGAACGACGAACCAGTCTCACTCTGGAAATGAAAGAATCGTCATTTCTGATGATGATAGAAAGCTGGCAGTCCTTTAAAATATTTTTACGGTAAGGACTAGCGTCGAAAAATGCGTCCTGGTCAAAATGACCCAGAGTGTCAACAAGGCGTTAATAATAGCAGGAAACTAATAAAACTGTATCTACTTTAGTTTTAGTAATGATTATTCTATAGTACTTTGTAACAAGTATTGTTTCTTCGATCATCGAATCTCGTAGGTGTGTCTGCAAGCGAAGGAGGTTCGTCAAATAAGCAGGCTGTTACCACTGGAGGATTGGATCGATTTTAAGAACCGTACTCGAGACGTAAAGCCACTCGACAAATTAATTGGCAAATTGCGTGCAACATACGATTTTGTATTTCACAAAGCGGACAATGTGAGCAACGTGGGAAAAATTCTGGAAGAAACGAACGAGAATTCAACGGAGTCAGTGTCGACAATGAAGTCGAACATTTCGGTAATAGAAAGAAGAAAATCGTTGGAGGTTGAAGAATCCAAGGAAGCGGATGAGAAAAATAAGGACGAGAGGGCGAGTGGTTCAATGGAAGGGAATTTGAGGGAGAGAAACATTTCGGCCGATTGGCTGGCGGAAAGTTTGGAGAAAAGGGTTGAGAAGTTGGAAAATCTCGAGAATTTAGACGACACATTTGCACTAGAACATCTGGAAATCCTCGATGACGAAACTTTCTCGGATTCGTTTGACGAGGAGTTTGAAAATTCTGACAAAAAAGATTTGCCACCTCACTCGAAGTTCGCTCTTCCTTACGCCGTGGCTCAGGCTCTTTTGCGATGGATTGTCTCTCTTTATCTCTCCACGTCCAATCATTTTTCGAACATCGATATGGGAACAAGGGAAAGTGCTTAACGAATAAGGCTCAATATTCTTAACTATTTTTTTTTTTTTTTTGCTATGTTCATTTTATTGAAAAATATCTGGGTGTGAAAAATACAGTGTCATTTGTCTCACTATCCCTACGTCATAATCATTTTGGCAATTTTCATGCACTCTCATGTACAACGGTTGACCGTTTATCCGTAACGAGAAACGGTCGATTCTTAATCCATCTGTGACTTTTGTTCATATTTTTTTCTTCTTTTTTTTATATTTCTATTCGTTTCATTCAAACTATAACTTCAGTGCAGCGCAACTTTGATGCGCCATTGTATCGATATTTTACGTCCAAAAAGATTGTTGCAATGAGCAAAATATTTCACCCTGCCGCTTGGTCGGAAGAAAGTTCATGCGTCGTACAAACGATTCACTTGCTGTCACAAAAACTTGTCAGTTCTGCGCGTACATTTTTGTCTTTTTTCTATTTTTGTTGTTGGTTTTTTTTAAATTCTTTACATTCGTTCGACGTCATCGTAGGAAGAAATTGTGTGGAAGCGGGTTTGCTTAAAATAATTTATCGGAATAGGCCGTAAGAACTTAATAGTCTTTGGTAATAGCGGAGGATGCGATTTAATTTTCGCTATTGATTCGCTGATTTTTTTTCAATTTTTCAACGAACCATCCCCGCGCAATCGACTTTCGATTCTTCGAGCTACCGATTTGAAACTTTTCATTCATCTATGTTTCCCTCCTTTTTATTAGTTTTTCATATTCAATGAAGAAGCGTCAACAAAACGCTCAATTGATCAGCTCGTTACGAAGAAAAACAAAAAAAAATACACTATTTATAATTGAGTCGAAAAGAATTTTATAGCTAGTTTAAAATTATCTGATGAAAATGTTTCTTCAGACACCCGGAGACAAAAGTCTCTCGATTTTAATATCATTTACAAATAACGTTTAAATAATCTAAGGCTTAAAATACAAATTTATGTAAAAGAAGTTTTTTCATCGAGGAATACAAAATGCTCGTCAATTCGACCGTCATACTCGTTAATATATGGATTATTATTTTTTTCCCTTATTTTAACACCGAATGGAGCAAGATTTTCTGCATTAAATACAACTTGTACGATCCTTTCAAACTGGACGTTTAAAATTATGAATTTTTCTGCTACAAAGTTGTTTTTCCTTTTTTCTTTCAATGTACAAATTAAATAAAAATAGAGGCCACAACAAACTTTTCGAACTTGTTTCTCGTCCGATGTTTGATTTAGAAAAATTGTCATATTTTTGTGACCGTTAGTTTCTCACTGTTAAAAAATAAAACAGCCAAGTATTCACTGCGCGAATGAAATTGAGAAAGTTTTTTTTTTTCGTTTTTTACAATTATTCACTCCAGAGCCTTTGCGAATATATGAAGAAATATTGAAATGTTTTTTAATTCGATGAGTATCAATTTATCGCAGTATGCTCGTAACTCGAAACACACACATTCGCTCGTCAGAGCCACTCGTTCATTCGCATTTGTCGAATGCTGGCAGTATCACCTCGACAGGACATCGAGTCCCGGTGAGTAAAATAAAAAATGTTTTTTAAAAATTCTCACTATCAAAATTGCGGCAGAACAAAGGATTTCAATGATTATATAAAAAAAAAGTAGTAAGAAAAAATATATAAAAAAAAAATGGAACGATTCTCGATCCAATGCGTACACGAGGCGATGACATTTCATCATTTTCGCCACTTTTGTTTCACACACGCTGAATTCGTTCGATTGGAAATACGGTAAAACAAAATTAACTATAAAATTCTTGCAATCGTAGACTAGATTCATTCGGGGCTGAGTTATTTTTCTATAAATTATTTCAAACTAACACTATTTTATACACTACAAATATTATTAGGGCGATACTCATTTTGTCCTCTTACTATTTATAATGACAATGAAAAAAAAAAAAGTTGAATGAATTTATATTTTATTCATCGAAATAGCAAAAAAAAACTTTTCAACTTTATGCGAAGATGTTAAAGTTTACATCGTTGGAATGTAAAGCAATTGCTTTTTATCTCGTTTATTGTGATTCTTTGAGGCAGCAGTTCGGTCGATAGAAAATCACACTGTCACGTTGTTTTTATTTCGTTGGAAAAAATGACGTTATTTTTGTTTTTCTCCTTCTCAACATTTCAAAGGTCTCTGAGAATAATGGGAACTGCACACTATTTCTTTTTTGCAAATGCACAATCAGACTCTTGGAAAATAGATTTTTTTTTTGCATGAATAAAAGATTTATCCTTTTTTTCCAACGACGAAAATTTCAATATCATTTCGAATCAATGAATTGTTGGAAATGCTTTTTTAATGCGATCGTTCGCTCCGTCTCTATTTTAGTTCTCCAGCCGCAAAAACTCTAGTTTTTTTTTTCTTGCTCTCTCGTCGAAGCATTTCCAACAAGTTTATGTTCAGAAATAGCGATTTTTAATGGAATCGACAAGTTGAAAAGCTTTGAGGAGTGCATAAGAAATAAAATGTGAAAGGAGATCGAAACGGTGGAGAGATTAACAATTGACAATTGGTAAAGAGAACGCGACGATGAAATGTAGCTGGCAAGGATGATTAATGCTCGTCTGGTAATGATCGGTGGCGGCGATGGTAGTAACCCTAATCGTGTAGGTCGTCACAGCCAACGTTACAGTCGATTTGAAATGACGAACGGAAACGAGACAAAACGATCGTCGTTAATCCGAAACGTCTCTCTTTTTTTTTTTAAGGCAATCTTTACCCATTATTTTATCACCTTATCCCTTTCCGTATTATTCTTTCATTCTTTTTTTCATTATTTTTTATTTTTCAATCCTCGATCAAAATATTCTGTAGAATTATACTTATTCGCTATTTAATTAATATATTCATATATATAGTATTTGTTCCAATTCACTATGCGTTTATTTATTTTTAAAAAACGTATCGACGAGGCGTGTATAAGTAACTAATTAACCGCGAAATTCATCGCGGCATGAACGAACGTTTTGAAAAATTCCTGCGCCATTGAGACGTGGCCAAAAAAATGGGGGTCTCGTCAT
Source organism: Campoletis sonorensis (assembly GCA_013761285.1). Classification (NCBI taxonomy): domain Eukaryota; kingdom Metazoa; phylum Arthropoda; class Insecta; order Hymenoptera; family Ichneumonidae; genus Campoletis; species Campoletis sonorensis. Next base: position 466,247 of record JACEOJ010005899.1, on the reverse strand, counting down.
TAAAAATACCAAAATTCTTGACGTCGGAAACAAATATAATTGCAAATAAATTTTGCACCAAAACTTCCGACTCTATCATGTTGATGTTTGCATCTTTGGAATGCAGCATTTTTTAGCGGATTTAAACCACGAAAAATTAACTAACGTTTATTGGCTCCTGGCTTAGAGTTATGAAATGTCGTATCGTTTTGAAAGAAGATTCATTTTAAATACGGAACGAAAATTGATAAATACGAAACTACTTTTCCTTTGCATTCTGAGCAAAAGCTAAATTGAGGGGTTCAAGATATGAAAAAAAATATTACGCGACAGAAAATTGAGAATATTCCGAGTGTAAAACAATGATAGTTCTTCCATTTTTTTATCATTGATAAAAAAAAATCATTTCTTCAACGAATGTTGCAATAATTCTGATAAAAATTGTGTTTATTATTTTATTCAAAATATTTCTATGAGTATTTTTTCCTTTCTTTCATCAACGGCAGGTTGAAGTCTGCAGAATACGAATAATTAATATAGCCCGAGTAATCAACGTTCGACGGAGTGGTTATTTGAAAAATGGTCAAATTTTCAAGGTTTCAACAGTAGAATCGTGATACATTACGGTTTCGATGATTTTTTCCTACTTTGAGCGTGATTAACCTTGATTTGATTGAAAAAAAAAGAAAAATATTGAATCTCGGACGTTTTGTTGATGCGATGAACCGGTAGTTCTTCACAACGAATAAGAGACCTCATGAGCCAGGATAAATAATAGCTATTTTCCGACGAGAGGAAGTCTACGAAATTGTCTAATAATTGGGGAATAAAAATTGCGATCTAATATATTCACGACTGTAACTGCGAGGGCATAAGGTACCTAGCGTTTTGTGGTAATATTTCGTTCATGTTGACAGCCTGTTGTTGCAACATACCACCGCTACCACCGACCCCACCTTCCCTCAGAGCTTGTTCCTTAAAAGCGGAAAAGGTTTGAATGAAATTTTGATCTTTTTGAAGATGATGAATGTGTTGTAAGAAGCTTATTTCCTGTTTCATCGGATGAGCATTGTTGGTATCGTCGTTGTTGGACAAAATGGAGTTGTTTGTATCGGCGAGATCTTTGGAGCTGTTATCGATGGTGGTTGGAGATTCTTTTCTAATGGTTTTCGTTCTTTTTACGCCAAGATGAGTTTGGGCGTGTTTATTGAGATGATCCTTACGCGAGAAGGCTTTGGCGCAAACGTTGCAGGTGAAATTTTTGTCACCGGAGTGTATAACGTAATGACGAGTCAGATGTTCGTTACGTTTGAAGGCTTTTTGGCAAACGGGACATTTGAAGGGTCTCTCGTCGGAATGTCCTCGCATATGTTGGTCCAAATGTTCCTTACGTTTCAACATAGCTCCGCATTCTTTGCACTGATATTTACGTTCTTGTACGTGACCCTGTATGTGCTGCTCGATGTCAGATTTGTCGGAAAAAGCGAGACTACATTCGGGACAACAATAAAGCATTGTACCGTCCAGACCAAGAGCTATTTTTATTTCACCCGTTTTCGCTCGAAATTTCATTTTTTTCGTCGTCTCACTTTTGTTCCCAGCCTCAGCCGAGCCTGATCTCTGCTGCTCTGTTTTATCCTGTTGGGTCTGAGTCTGCGAATCCGTTTGCGTTAACACTCCGCTACGAACGAGCTCCGACGACTCGTTGCTCTCTATGTGCACGTTCAAATCACTCGGATTTATTTCCATCATCATATTCTCCGAATTAACGTACTGCCCGTTACCGTTCTGGCTTACATTACCATTACGGAATGCCGGCACGCTCGGAATGTTCAGTATATTGTTCGTCGTCTGCTCGTTCTTCTCGTTTTCCTCAGCCTTCTCTCGAACCTTCAACGGATCTGACTGAAGCTTCATTAACTGCTGAAGCGTCAGAGGCAGCGTTGTCGCTTGCAATTTTTGTAAATACTCCGCCATTGCAACGCTCTGCTGCTGGAGCTGCATGTGCGAAGCCTGTCGGAAACAATATTTCAGCTGTTTACTCACCAATTAACAAATTTCATTATTCAATCTCAAGTTACTTTCACTATTGATTTCAAATACAATACGGCTTTGTAAACGACAAAATTTGCTTGAAACAAATTAATGCTTCCGATGAAACTAAGTCCTCTTTATACTACGACTTTATTTGTTTTTTTTATTTTTTTAGAAAGACCAATGTACTGATGCAAAAGAGAAGTACAACAGAACAAAAAATTCATGAAAGTGTCTGCAATCTTTTGTTTTTTTGTAATACCTGCCCCAAAAAAAAAATATCATAATTATGTATAAATAAATAATTATATAATAATATAAAATATACATATTAACATAAATAATTTGTAACAATCAACTGAACCAAAAAAAATTGATCTAATATGTTGCATATCTGAACTTACGTCATCTGGATAAACCGAAAAATCAGAGCATTCAATTGAAAATAGTTTTTAACAAGGTTCGATCGCCATAATCATAATAATATATACAAAGTAACGGTAAAATGATCAAATACAATTTTTCCCAAGATAATTTTTTGAAATTTTGCGTGAATCTTCTTGAGCGTCGTATTATGATGAATAAAAAATTAGAGAAGGTTTGACCGTCTGGTAATCGAGATATTCAGCGTTCAAAATCGCAATTCAACACAAGTTCTTATGGGAAGTTGTGAGAAAAGACGATATTTTGGAACTAAAAACTCGATTTCTGAACGGTCAAACTTTCTCCAATTTTACCCACAGTTGAGTATGATTGTTGAGAAGATTCAAGCGAATTTTAAACGATTAAACTTGGAATTTATCAGTGCCATGAAAAACGATGATCGAATTGTCAAAATTTTCATTGTTTTGGATACAAAAACGAAAAAAATGCCTACCGCATTGGATCCTGTATTAGCGATAGAGGTTGAATTTTGTCTGACATGCGTTGTTTCCTGTTTGACGATAAGATCCGATTGGGAAGTCGCCGGCAAATACATGTTTGGCATAATTCTTAGCGGCAAGCCGTTGGCCTGAACTCCCAATAAAGGCGAGTTGTTTTGGCCATTGTAGTTGGGAATGTTGATGGTCTGGATATTTTGCTTTTCGCAAAGTTGCATCAACGTATTAGGGTCCGGCCAACCAACTATGCTACCTGGATATTTGTTTTGTTGACCCACCTAAAGGAGTTGGAAATTTATTGCATGGATGCGTTAACGAAGTAAATTATTGAATTAAAAAGGAAAAATAATTAATCAAATATTTATTCCCCTGAAGTCTAATGAGCTATTTTTTCGAAATGTCAATGCCACGACGGGATTTCATGCACCATTGGCCATGTTTTTTTATAAGAAAGACAGAAGAACACGACAGCCTGGATTTAGCAACCATTTATAACGGTGGAAGGTTAAAAAAAAAAGCAAAGTTTCAAAAAAATGCCAATAGAATTTTTTGAGTCAAAAAGTTACTGAACTCCAAAAAAAATACGAATTGTTATCCAAAGATTGAAAAAAAAATGTTTGAATACTCCAACGATACCAGAAACATCGTAAAATTTCGTGCTATCGAAGCTTGGAACCAATAAATAAAGAATAAAAAATAAATATTAATCATGAAATAATCAACATACCACAATCGGTTGTTTCCCGTGATTCATGGTGGCCGCCGCAGTAGTATAAATAATATTTTGCGTCTGTTGCATCCCACTTGATAGTTCACCACTCGATTTTGGGGTTAACTCGGCAAATTGTGGCAAACCACCGTGTATGTTATTAGCATCAGGGAAGTTCATCGTACGATCGCGTAACGCGTGAATAAAGTATACACTTTGAGCGCGTTATTATAAGGAATGAAATACGATGAACGCTACACCGTTATAACCTTTAAACGGCATTAAGTTGTGATACTAATGCGAAACGTAATCAGCCCGAAAAACTCGCGGTTATAATTTGAGCAACAGAAAAACACACGCTCATTCGATCTATTACAGACTGTTAATCACATTTTCTTTCACGAAAGTTTTTCCAGCGTACCGCTTAACCCTCGTACACAAATGTGCTTCGTTGTATCGCCATTCCCGTAAATCGTACTTTTATTTCATTATAAATATGAATACGCACTGTGGAAGTATAAAACAAAAGCTTCTAACAAATACGTAACGTACATACGCTTTAAAGTATCGCGCAAAGTGCAGAACTACCAACAAACACGCAACGAGTTCTTTTGCACGCTTTTCAATATGGCGTCCATAGAAAATATACTACACAAATCGTCGTGTGTGTTGTTTACTACTGATCGTTCACTACGTGACTCAATTGCAAGTCTGACTTCCCATTCATGAGCGCGCTCGGCACGCTTCCATTGCATTTTATCGGCGTGGCTTTTCTCGACAACTAATGAATTTGCGCGGGAAATTTGAGTGAATTTGCCCAAATAGCAGATCAAACATGACGTCAAAAATTAGGGTGATCTTACGAAAAGCAGGAACCCAATTAGGCCTGGAAATTTGGCATATGCATTCCGTTCAATTATCTAGACGGTCTCTTGAACGGATTTTCGACGGTTCGCAATATATTTATCGAAAGCTTACGAAAGTTTATCTGAAATTTTTCCATTTTCCGGGAAATTATTTAAAAATGGTCCATTGAAGATTCACAAAATTTATACAGGTTTCCGTAAAAAATTCCAAACTCTTTCAAACAATTTCATACTACGTTAATCAAATGATCGACTGTTATCGCCAGGATTCACAATGTCGCTTTTCTTTGCATTTCGTTATACTCGTGAGAACGAAAATCATTAGCGATTGTTTCAGAATGTTTTTTATTTTTTATTATTTATTATAATGATCAGAAATTTATTGACAGAACGAACACTTTGGTTTCATAAAACTTTGAAATTGAAAAATCGTTGTTGAAGAATTACTATGCACAATTACCTTGTAATCATAAAAACAAAAGCTACCCTTATTTTATTGGACCAGTTGTTCACCTAAAAATAATCGATTTAATAAACCCTGAAGAGATCGACCTTTTTATTTGCTTGCATCCCTAGTTGTTTGTTTCGGTATATTTTCCTCCTCCATTCTGTAGAGCGTTTCCATGACAACTCGTATTTCGGGTTTTTCCTACTTTGCGTCAGGACTCCGTTGTTGTTGCTCTTGAGCTTTCAGCCGCACATCGCACTTCGGCAACGCTTCGGCTAGCTCCGGGCACACGAAACTTTGAGCGTTCGATCAGCTGTTGCGGCTTTACCTCTCAGTGACACAAGTTCGCGCCATTCTTGATCACCACTTTTGATCCAAGACCCAAGCCCACGTGAAAATATTTGCGTCGTTATAAGAGCGAATGCGTATTTTTATCAACAAAATGAACGTGATGGTTGAATTTCCTATTCATTGATTTTTATATCGACGAAAGAAGTCCAAAAACAGGTTATGATACATTATGAATTTTTTACTCTACACCACACGCACTGAACACGTTACGTTTTAGGACGGAAAATTTCATACAGCTCAGACTATAAAAATCGATCAAACTTTTTTTGAGTTTCCGACACCCCAAGAAGAAATGCAAAGAATTGTCATTACAAACCAATGATGTTCGTCATCATCATTTTCATCAAACTTCATACGTCAAATATTCGAAGCATGACCTCGAAAATTCTACTATTTTTTTCAAACTTGTTTCAAATGTAGGTTAGTTTTTTTATTCATTTTATTTTTCATAATATCAATTAACGTACTTCTGGGTCTTTGAGAAACCAAAATGTTTGAAAGTCCCAATTACAATTACAGTTAACTTCGTGTTTACACTACGAAGGACGATAAATTCTTGAATCTTTGAATGCCCTAATCCTTTCATTGTGAAAAATTATGCTATTTTCTTTTTGTAATTATCGATTTTCCAAGAAAAACCCACGATTTCTAGAAAAAATATGAAGTATTCCGAACCCAGAAAAATATGTTCTTTGAAAATTTGGTAAATAACGAAAAACATGAATTGTCTCAAAACTGTCATATTCTTCTGAAAACTTGGCGCCTTTTGATCGTTGTGGTGTCTGAATTAACTTTAAAAAAAGTCTGCCTATAAAAAAAAAAATTAACTTGCCACTATCTTAGAAAAGATAAAGAAATGTATAATTCAGTAAACTTTTCACATTTTCCAAGACTTTTAAGATAAGACGGTACAATAAATTTGTATAGCAGCTCAGAATCACATTTGTAATCATTGCTTATATTATTTCCACACGTTGAGCTTCACTTTATTTATATTTCGAATTTGTGAAAAAAGAACAAAACTTTTGTTGCGTGCACAGGTCTTTGGAAATCGGTCTTGGTTGCTTCGTTCCTGCAAAAAAAAATTATCCAACGATGCGAATCGATTCTCGGGCAGATTTGAAAGATCGATCAAAAAATTATCCACTGGGGATAAGCGACAAAATTGTGCTGACTTCCAAGAGTCGTTTAGACACGAAAGCGCCACAAAGGAAACCGGTCAAAGAATGTTACTGCATTTCGGAGATCTCAGAAAAAAAAGAGCCGTGGAACGAGAAGCCTCAGCTGGAGAAATATTCATCTCAAGGCCACGGTGGGGAATTGGTAGAAATTTATTGCTCGGCAGGAGCTGATACAAGCAGAAGTTCGCTGGTAGCAACGTTGCTTGGATACGAGACGCTGAGAAGAGCCGGGAGATTAACGTACTTGCCAAACTCTGAGTTCCTTAGACGAGTGCAGAAAAAAGTGTGTCATCACAGGCGAAAGAACGCTGTGGAGGTGTGCTCGAGTTTCTCATCGAGTCTTTCGTCCGGAGACTCGGTGGAGACTTCCAGCGAGAAAAGGACAAAAGTTGTGGATGCCGAGAGAAAGAGCAGGAGGCGAGAAGATAAAATAGATTCTGAAAAAACTCAAAGTATTGAGCGGAAGGAAGAGAAGAAGGGTCCGAGGCGAGAGAAAGCGAAACCTTCCAAGTCTTTGCGGTCACGCTCACTGGAAAATTCCACAAAGACCCGAGGCAAGGAGAAAAAAGTGCAAAGAGTACAAGAATCAAAGACAAAGCCAAAAGTAAGTACAAATAAGATCGAACGTTCTGTCGATGGTGGGGTTGCGGAGAGACCGAAGAGCCGAAAAATCATACGTACAATTTCGGCTCACAGTCGGTGTTGTAATCCGAAAAAAGAAATTGAAAGCTGCCCAAAGCAAAAGAGTGGAACTAGAAAAAAAGAGTCAGGAAAAGCGACGAACGAGTTCGGTGGAAAATGCGATTGTAAGATTCTCCAATATCCGGAAACGAGCGATGGGAATCGGTGGCAATTGTCACGTGATCGCCTTCACACTAAACCGGGAGACAGTGAGGAGAAAGTAAGAGAATTGAGCAAATTTCGTCGCGCCAATTATTTCGAAACTCATGGCTCGGTCGAGACTCTGGTTGGAAGTTCAAGGTCGTCAATGCTGGCAGTCGATCCTTGCGAATTCAACGATAGATTCTTTGCTGCTGATCCTCGCTCCTCGGGAAAGAACATTAAACGCATCCACTATTATCCTAGCTACGTCGTCAGAGAAGAGAGACTCACGAACGACAGGAGTTCTAGAAAAAAAACACGTTCTCGTAACTCTGACTTAATTGGTCACGTCGTCGACCTTGGCATCTTAAAAATTCCGTGCGATTTTTCGAACAATTTTTTTCTGGACTGCCACAATAAGCTAAGAAACGATGATGACGATGATGAATAATCATCACTTCATTTTTACCTGATCAATGACTACCTGCTGTACTAAAATATATTTTGTTTCGATTTTCTACTCGGTTTACACACAAGTCTTATTATTTATCGAAACGCATATATTAAAAACAACTAATCTGTCAAAAACAAGTTTCATTGTTATGCTAAAATTTCTCCTTCAAAAATCTTTAACAAAACTTAATGTATGCAAACGACTGGAACGAAAAGAAAAAAAATATACGCTTCGCAACAGTTTTTCCTGCTCCACGTGGTAATAATGCAATGAGAGAATAATGTATGTAACAAACGAGTAAAAAACAGAATAACACTTACAAATTGATCTATTTGCGAATATTAATAGGAAATTAACAATTAACCACGTTGATCCGGGCTCCCCGCAGTTTTAATTGATATGGAAATCAGTTAAGTTCAATCAGAACCGATTTGTTTTTTGCTATAAATCTCTACGTAGCTAGCCAACAAATCAGTGCAGCGTGCTCAACAAAAACAAAAAAAAACAATACTCTGTGTCAATTAATATGTTTTCGAAACAATTCTGAATTTCTTCAATTTTTCTGCGACGATTGGGTGAAAAAAAAGTTATGACTGAGTGTTAATCGAACTACGAAATTGCGTCTTTCACAAATGGCGTCGAAAATCATGCAAAATTTTTGGTAATTAATCGTTTTGTTCGCTTACATGATTCAAGGAGGTTCGATCGTTTCTCATGAGTTCGATAAATTCCAAGTTTAATTGTTTCAAATTCGTATGAATCTTCTTAACAATCGTACTCAACTGTGGGTTAAATTTAAGGACGTTTGACCGTTCAGAAATCGAGTTATTAGTTGTAAAATATCGTATTTTTTCGCAACTTCCCATAAGCCCTCGTGTTAAAGTTGCGATTTTCAACACTGAATATCTCGATTACCAGACCGTGAAATCTTCTCAAATTTTCGACACATTATAATACGACGCTCAAGAAGATTTACACAAAATTTCAAAAAACGATCTTGGAAAAATGTATTCGATCATTTCGCCGTTACTTTGAATATAATATTATGATTATGACGATCGATCCTCGTTAAAAACTATTTTCAATTGAATACTTTGATTTTTGGGCTTATCCAGATTACGTAAGTTCAGATGTTCAACATATGAGATAAGTTTTCTTTGGTTCAGTTGATCGTTGAAAAAAAGGACTTGTTTTACCGGTTTATTCGAACATTACGCTTTCAACGTGGTAACTTTTATTAACAATTTTTTATTTCAATTGCGCTTCAGTTCAATTAGAAAAAAAAATTAATTGTACGTATTGAGTTTGAATGAAATTGTCGTCAACCTCAGTTTTTTTCTATTTGTTCTTTTACTACTCTGAGCAATTTTCATTGCGGATATAAACTTCTTCACTGGGCATTTTCTGCCACCGGTTTCGCGAGATATCATTGAATACTGTATACATTATGAATGTGTGAATATTCATAAGGAAATTCGAAAAATGGTCGGTGAAACGCGCACGTGTACCAATAAATATCAAGTCAATGAGGAAAAAGATCCGCGAGAGCAGAATGGTGAGGGAAAAACTACGGAAAGAATTCGTCATATGTACGGGGCATTTCACGTCAATTTACAAACTCATCAAGTTTCAAAATATTCAACGCTACGTCCATTAGAAAAGTGAATATATCTCAATACTTCATAAGCTGTCAAAATCGGATAGATGTCAACGTTAACACATGCTTAAACTTTCATTTTCAGCATTTTTCAATGAAGAACTAAAACTTCTCTCACCATTACAACATTATTTGTAAACTTTTTCAAGAATTCGTAGAAGGTTTTAACCCTCTGTCAAACGTGCCGTCGTAAAAACTAATAAAGATTTTTTCTCGGACTTTTGACTTGATTTTTCTGGCTAGCAGAATATCACGAACGAAGACAAACGTCATAACGAGGAAAAGAATCTTGGTGTCTCAAGTAGACGACACTCATAACGTGTGAAAAGAATTTTTGTGGTTGGCGAACTATAAATCTGAGCAATATTCACGCACAATAAGCCATTATTATGGCGCACGATTCGTATAGTTATGCAGGCATTGTTATTAACTCGTAATATTTTCTATGTGAACCGCAAAAACAAAAATTCTTATGCAATGTTTTCTTTGCTGAAGCAATTCCATAATAATTTGAGGAATTTCAAAGTGTATCTGCAATAATCAGAGTGCTTTTCAACCTGCGTGTTGAGAAGGTGGTTCGATCGTTTCTCATGCGTTCGATAAATTCCAAGTTTAATTGTTTAAAATTCGTATGAATCTTCTTAACAGTCATACTCAACTGTGGGCCAAATTTGAGGAAGTTTAACCGTTTATAAATTGAGTTATTAGTTGTAAAATATCGTTTTTTTCGTAACTTCCCATAAGACCTTGTATTAAAGTTGCGATTTTAAATACTGAATGTCTCAATCACCAGACGGTCAAACCTTCTCTACTTTTTTACACATTATAATACGACGCTCAAGAAGATTCAGGCAAAGTTTCAAAAAATCATCTTGGAAAAATTTTGTTCGATCATTTTGCCGTTACTTTGTACATACTATTATGATTATGGCGATGGAACTTCGTTAAAGTTTCTGAATCTTTATTACTCGATGAGCATAGACCTGTCTTAAAGTAGCAAGTATCGTGGTTAAGAAAAAATTGAAAAAAAATAACGTTCTAAACTACATAACGACGTCGAAATCAAGGCAAAGACCTCGAAAGTTATTGCCAATAAACTGCAACTAACATCGCACGAATGATACCATAAGGCAACGTGAACATTACAGGTTTTCAATTGCGATCGCCTTCGTAACGCGTTTTATTTATTTTTTCTTATTCAACGTATACGTATTGATTTTCCGCAATGTCGTAAGTTCAATTACGAGATCGTCGTATAAGATCAAGAAGAAGTTGGCAACAATAAAAATGATTTCCGAGGTAAATAAAACCAGTTGTTTATTGTTGAAGAATCGCTGGTTCCTCCGATCACGAAGTCATAAACCGGACACACACATATTTTCCGATCCATGAAGTTTTATATACATTTATAAAAATCATAAATAATCTTCATAAACTCGAGTGTAATTATAAATCATGAGCAGTTAATTATTCCGTCATAACCTCGCCGTAAATATGCAACTCTTTGTTTTTATTTTCATTCATTACAGTTTTTCAAGCAGTTAATCAAAGTTTTGTAAAACTGAATGAATTTGTAGTATCCAAGGATATTTTTCAAATCTTCCAGTCAACTATGAACTGAGCCAAAATTTTCATCACTGAAATACAATTTTGAATTCCAAATTGTGAATCGACGCAGGAAAGTACTTTGTCGTATTATAAAAATTGTTCGGTTTTCAAGTTTAAATCGTATTTCGTAAAAATCTTTGTCGCCCTCGTGGGGGAAACTAGTTGGTGACATTGGACCTTCAAGGAGGTTTGGAGCTGGTCAATATTTCATACAAATTGAGCTTATAATCTATTCGAACGAGAGTGTTCGCATAAAGACGCTCGTATTTGACGAGGGTCCGGAAGATCTCAACGGATGTCCGTGAAAGATTATCCTGTCGAGTTATTTTTACATATTTTCTTCTTTTTTTTTTCTCTTTTTTACATCTCTTGCCGACCTTGCCATGTCGATCGATGGAACGTTTTCAGTTTTCAAGGATCATCAGAAGACTCGAATATGTGCGAGCTCTTAGATATTGCGAAATGATTTATCTGAGCATATATATGTGAATGAAGTTGCATGCACTGACACAGTAACAGTGCCTGTATGTGTATTTAATTGAATTTTCGTTTTAAGATTTATGAAAATCGATAATTCCATGACGCTTGGCTGTTTGGCCACGGTCGATGGCATTGCAGCTTCATTACCGGTCAAAAACCATCACTTTTCATACAACCTGCGCGGTACCTTATGGTGGGGTGGCTCGTATTTAAATAGAGGGAATTTTTCGTCTTATCGAATCAGTCGGTACCGGTCAATTGGTTAAGATACTCCCTTAACAACTAAAATTAAACTAAATTTTTATTAATTATTAATTATATTTGTTAACTTAACATATTTACGTTTAGTTACATATTTACGTACTGATTCTTTCAATGAGCTGCTCGTAACATTACGTCATAATTAAACACTTTAATGAGATATCATTTAAATCAAAGTTCCAATATGAATTACATCGGTGGATTAATAATCATCGTTCTCATCGTCGAGGCAAACTCGGTCGATTTACGTGAGTAGCATCGATCCCTAATTCATCATTCATTCATTCCTCATGCATTAATGTATTCCTAACATCCAATTGGATTGTTTGGATCTTTGATTTCAATACCGGTTCCCATTTTACACCAAAATATTTATTTCATTTTTATGTCAACGAAAGCAAAGTAGATAATACAGTAAAATAAATAGTTTTACAGTCTGACGAAGTGAGCGTTCGATTTGTTTATAATAAATTATTCAACTGGGCACTAGTTCACTTTTTGATTGGCAAATAACTTTGTGATGGAAAATAAAGATATTTTCTTATTTTATTATTCGTTCAGAAAGCTCCATACATTTTTTCTTTTAAAGGTCAATATTTTCAACAATTTTTTTTCCTGATTGAATAACCAAGTGACTGCTATATTGGATTTGACAATTTTTTTTCATCCTCATGTCACGCGGCATAGATTCGAGAAAATTTGAAAAGATGTTGAGTTATGAATACTTTTCTTTTTTATATTCCACTGTTTTGGGTTCGTATCTTCACGGTTTAACGAAATGAACCAAGGCAAACGAGTTACGTTTGCTCTCGAGTAAGACTCGTCTATATTATTAAGAAGGTTCAATCGCTTCTCATGCGTTCGATAAATTCCGAGTTTGATTGTTTAAAATTCGTGTGAATCTTCTTAACAATCATACTCAACTGTGGCTAAAATTTGAGGAAGTTTGACCGTTTAGAAATCGAGTTATCAGTTGTAAAATATCGTCATTTTTCGTAACTTCCCATAAGACGTCGTGTTAAAGTTGCGATTTTAAAGACTGAATATCTCGATTACCAGACGGTGAAACCTCCAATTTTTTACACATTATAATACGATGCTCAAGAAGATTCCCGCAAAATTTTAAAAAACTTTCTTGGAAAAATTGTATTTGATCATTTCGCCGTTGTTTTGTATATAGTATTATGATTATAAAGATCGAATCTCGTTAACGATGGATAAAATTTATCGTTTCTATACAAAATACAGTATACTGTATTTTCATTGAAATACGAAAAAAATAAAACTTACAAATTTCATTCTTACTATATTGTAAAAAAAAGTAATGAAGAAAATTGATCGATTTTTTTGAATTCCGAAAACTACGCAATCCGGTTATGCAATTGTGGAAAAATTCTCGTAACGATTGTGAAATCGATTAACTTCATTTTGCAACGACGGCGACCCAGTTCCGTTTTCAAAGGAGCCAAGTAAAAATTGATTATTGTGTGTTAAAAAATATTTTTCATTACTCTAAATAATCATACATCGTGTGCGATATTTTTCATCGTTTACGTTTATTCGAGTGTCGAATGAAAAAGTGAAAGTAGAGAGCAAGATTGTGCTGTCGATGGGTGGTCAAAGACGCTAATGATAAGAAAGACTACGTGGGGAGGTCTTGGCAATTATTTTCATTGAGAAACACACACCCCGATACTCCAATCCCACGGATACTCAAGTTTTCTGCATTCAAACTTCAGCCCATGCAATTATGTAATTGCAATAATTCGATCAATAGCTAGCGTTGCAAAATACTGCAAAAATAGTCGACATGAGATTTCTCCATGTAGAGCCTTTCGAGAAAAGATTCGAGTATCGATTCTGTTCAGAAATAACATTAACGAGGTTCTATCGCCATAATCTTAATAGTACGCACAAAGTAACGGCGAAATGATCAAATACAATTTTTCCAAGATAATTTTTTTAAATCTTGCGTGAATCTTCTCGAGCGTCGTATTATAATGTGTAAAAAATTAAGAAGGTTTGACCGTCTGGTAATCGAGATATTCAGTGTTCAAAATCGCAACTTTAACACGAGGTCTTATGGGAAGTTAAGAAAAAAGACGATATTTTACAACTAATATCTGGATTTCGAAACGGTCAAACTTCCTCAAAATTAACCCACAGTTGGGTATGACTGTTAAGAAGATTCATACGAATTTAAAACAATTAAACTTGGAATTTATCGAACGCATGAGAAACGATCGAACTTCTTTAATGCAAAATGCTTTACTAGAAAAAATTATCTGTTATGTCATATTCAACGGTGAAAATAACATGAAATATGACGGAACCAAAATTCGCTACCATTATACCTCTAGACCGTAGGGGTGACTATTTATTCAAGAAAATAAATTGTAAGACTTTTTCAATATCGATGTTTTCAATGACAGAAATTCGATTTTTTTCCCTTTAACACCGCTTTCTTTAATCGCAGCAAGCAATTTCCAAATTTGCGATCGACATTCACCAACATTTTTGGAATGTACATCGAAGGCAGCGACCGATGCCATTGTCTCCCTGGGCCAAGGTACCTTTTGGGAACACTATAGAACTTCCCCATTTTTTAATATCCTTAGATATTTTATAGTATCATACAAACAAAGGAATTTGTCGTTATAGGTTTGAAAAGTTTCAAAATTTATCCCATCGAGCCATTGCAGGCTGGAGAAGTAACTATCGGCAAAAATGGCGGAGCCGTCTCCGTAAAGCAGAGTTACAAAAATGCCAAACTTTACGGACTTACCAAGGGATTCAAAATTGATTACGATCTGTTAGTATTGTCGTTGCGATATTTTTATTCGAGAAAATTTCTTCTGTTGCTCCAACAATTTTACTATTTAATTGTCGTTTTATTTAATTTTTTTTAGTATCGATTTTGATAAGCTCATATTCCGAAGCAAATCTTTCAACGATCAAGTCGATTTTGTCGCTGATTATACCATGGATGGACAAGTTTTGCTTCTGCCAATTCGGGGGAAAGGCCAGTCGAACGTTACAATGCGTAAAATCTCTCAAAATATTTTTAACCAAATGCATCTTTTTTCGGAGTCAATTGATTTTCATATTGTTCTGTTTTATATTAGTTGGGCTGAATTCAAAAAACACCATGTACTGTGAAAAATACGATAAAGATGGAGAAACGTATCTGAGAGTGTTGAAATACGATTGTAAATTCACACCCACTAAAGTGTTGCTCGATTTTACGAATCTCTTCAACGGTGACCCGGTTCTCAGTGAGTAATCACGAATGCTTTATTAATTGATTAATTAATATTTAATTATTAATTAATCGGAATATATCATATTCGATAACGTTGGGTCATTTATTTGCCATTTTATTTATTTCCAGGCGCACAAATGAACAAATTTTTGAACGAACACTCGGATCTTGTGTTCAAAGAAACCCAAAAAGAATATGAGGAGACGTTTTCCTTGATTTTTGCAAAAATCTCCAATGACATCTTCAGCCGCGTTCCAATGAATAAAATATTCCCGTAATTGACAGTATTATTTAAATAAAAGTCGCACGTTGGCTCGCAACCGTGCGCATTAGTTTATAATATTTAATGTGAATAAACGTTTATGTATATTGTTGTGATATGTCAAATGTACGTGTTATAATTTTTATACAAATTATGCCCTTCGAAGGTTAGCTGCATGAGTGCGAAAATGAAAGCTGGAAAACAGATCCACATTTTCTTTGGAGATGCTCGATGTTTCGAAAAAAACAGAAAGTTTATTTTTCCGCTATAAAAAGAGAACATGTTCCTTTTAATTACCTCGAAACCTCAACCTCGTTGCGGAAAAATCTGTAGCAGGATTTTTACTGACGGATAGAGTGCCTTAATATACAATTTTGATATTATAAATCATCATTCAAATTGAAAGATTGCTTTTTTATCAAAATTTTCAATTTGAAATTAAAAATAATATAAACAAGTTTTCAGGTTTTCATCTCAAATCGTCAAAAAGTTGTAAAATTTTCAAAAAGAAAAATGTTAATGCTCATTTTTTTTAAAATGGGATTTGGAATAAAATAAAACTTTGATATTTTGTTCTGATTTCTGATGAATAAAATAGTAAATACAACAACAGCACAATTTGTTTTCGAAAAAAAAATTTCAAGACACATTTTTACACGGCTTAAAAAAATCACAGCTCACGGCATTCGTAATCACTCTCTTTTTTTCAATCCGCAAAAGTGACCTTATTTTTCAACACGTGTCTACCAACAATTTCTGTAAGTGGTTAATCCTCAATTACATTTTTTACTACGTTTTTCCACTCATGATTCTATTCTGTGAGATATAATTATAAGAAAAACAACGATGAACAATTATGCTAATTGATTCCCGCGATGAAAGATTTATATTATTTTAACGAGTTGAGATAAAAGTCCAACATTTTCACTGCAAAATGTTTCCAGTGCACACTAGAAGGGATCTAATTTTCGTCAATATAAAAAATAGTCAGAATCACAGAGTGACCGGTTTGGCGTAGGAGTCCTATCCCAATTAAGAAAAATTAGAATTCTCGTTTGGACAGAATAGTCAAAACAAAAGGAAAACATTGTATTCCAAAACACCTGGCATGTCTGCTGAGCCATGAATGCTCAGAATATTCAATCAAATAGATCACAGATAAGAAAATTAGTCACCAGCAATTCACCTGGAACTTTTCCCGAATCGCTCGAAACTGTAAACTTGATGTTTTTCAATCAAAGTCCCAGTAACTAGTGATTTCAACGACCTGGCTCAACTATCTAAACGTTTCTATCAAACTTAATTTGTACTCGGGAGTTTTGGAGTAGTTTACCCTCCCACTCATAACGCCCCAAGCTGTATTTATAAGAAATGGTTGGTGTCGTCACGACGGTCAAACTTCAAAACATTTTACTCCGTTGTAAACGTTTCTTCAAACAGTCGTCTTCAAACAGAAATTGCTGGAAAAAAATAAGATGTTTTCGAATAATAAAAATTTCACTAAGTGCTTTAATTTTCGATTGGCTTTCGATTATTTGCGTTTTAAAGTAGTTCTATCGTTATATCGTTCTTTTAAGATTTTGTTTAAAATTTTGATAAATCTTCTTTAAAGTCATGTGCACGTGTGTCATAAATTTGGGAAGGTTTCACCAAGCGGAAGTTCGGATATTTATTGGTTAAAATCACAATCTTCGGTAGTCTCTCATTAGAGCTCGTGTTAAAAGTTACATTTTTATCAATAAATATTTTGGCTGCTACATGGTGAAGATTTCTAAAACTTTGCATACATTTTCATGCAACATCAAAGAACCTACATTTGCTTTTTCAAAAAAATCTAACGAAAAAGATGTTTTTAATTTTTGTAATTATACAGCAAGTACATATTACTTTGGATGACCTCGAATTTGGAGTATGATATTCTTTAATCAATTTGCAACAACTTTTCTTTATAAACTTATGCCCACGAACCATTTTGTAAGTGAGAAAAACGGAAAAACAATTTTTCGACATGAATGTCACGATAGAACTATCTCAGCTTTGAAGAACGTGTTCGAACCATTTCTAGGCAAAATCCAGTAAAAAAAAAAAAAACATTTTTTAAATAATTCCTCTCGATGTTTATCGTTTGGCACGAGAGCAACTTTTGGGTTTGGAAATTAATAACTATGAATACGGCTGGAAATAGCAGGGTCATGTATAAGCATAATGTCACGAGTAATGGAATGCCAAGTTTGCCTTGAATACGAGGCTGAATAAGCCTCAAAATATAGTCCTCAAATCACAGTATTATTGAAGAAACTTCTAGCCTTTGACCCTTTGCATCATAGCAGGTTACTCAGTGACTCACCTTTCTAACGATTTGGTGACAGGTTAGTAACTTTTCTTGTGTTTTATCTTCATTTTGTTTTATTTTATTTATTCGTTTCTTTATCAATAACCGATGACATTGGAAAGAAACATTCCTCGGCTGGAAACATCGTTGACCTCGATTAAATTCCCTAAACAAGAATATAAGATTGTTCACTTCTAAAGTGTCATCGAACCACGTGAGTCTGCCGAAAGAGGAAACAAAATAAGATATTTTTTTTCGCGTCTTTGACTAACCTCTGCCAT
The DNA here is from genome assembly GCA_013761285.1 of Campoletis sonorensis. Taxonomy (NCBI): domain Eukaryota; kingdom Metazoa; phylum Arthropoda; class Insecta; order Hymenoptera; family Ichneumonidae; genus Campoletis; species Campoletis sonorensis. Next base: position 448,379 of record JACEOJ010005899.1, on the reverse strand, counting down.
CTCATCTCTATCAACCACCTTTTTCGAGTACCAGTTTTACTACCTAGGAAATTATTGTACCGAACTATGATGATGGTCCAGGTCATAAATACGAATTAGCTTGGATTCTTCTCTTATCCTCGATAACTTAAAGAAATATTCGATTCTGTGACTCATCGTTTCTTCGGTGCCGCTGCGGATTCGCGGTTTCGTTCCTGGTTAGAATACGTCTTCTCGGCGCACATAAAAACTGGGTATACATGGTGGGGTAGCTGGTGTTTAAATAGTGAGAATTTTCATCGTATCGAGTCATTGAGCGTCGATAAATTCTTTGAGAAACGTGCATGTCCTCCGCTGAACCAAATGTGAATCGGTCAATCTTTTATTTTTATTCTCCGTCACCTCGTTCTACCTTCGAACAACTTTTTGTGCCATTGACCAAGATCTCAATAGTAATTTATTTATTTGAAAAACTGAGTGCACGCAAAAAAGTCAATATGAATTATATCGTCGGATTAATGATATTGGCCTTCGTCGTCGGATCAAACGCGGCCGATTTACGTGAGTAGCAATTCATAATTACGTGACCATTTACCCAATCGCGTGGGGGCCGCATCCAAATTTTGTCTCCAGCCACCGAACTACAACATGCGCATAATTTCGTTCGAAAGAACGTGAGCATTTATTTAGACCGGAAATATCACACAAAAAGAAAACACTAAACGTTCGAACTGTTGAGAATCAATATTACATTTTTTTGTGACGATTTGAAATTCGATAAAAGGGTTGAACGAGAGAGAGAGAAAAAGAGTTTTATATACAAAGTAACGGCAAAATGATCAAATACAATTTTTCTAAGATTATTTTTTGAAATTTTGCTTGAATCTTCTTGAGCGTCGTATTGTGATGTGCAAAAAATTTGAGAAGGTTTCACCGTCTGGAGATCGAGATATTCAGTGTTTAAAATCGCAACTTTAACACGAGGTCTTATGGGAAGTCACGACAAAACACGATATTTTACAACGAATAACTCGATTTCTAAACGGTCAAACTTCCTCAAATTTAACCCACAGTTGAGTATGACTGCTGAGAAGATCCATACGAATTTTAAAGAATTAAACTTCGAATTTATCGAACGCATGAGAAACAAGCGAACCTCCTTAATGGTTCAAGAGATGGTAACGAACTTGTATGATCATGATAAGGGTGCTAAGTGTTGGAGTTTGGCACAGGAAGAAGTTGGAACTGATGTAAGGATTCAGTTATGACTGTGAAAAAGAAACTCGGTATACAAAGGTTGCAAATCAATTTACAAATCAATTCGTTCTTTTTATCACTATGAAATGACATTCGAGTTATTTTTCTATGCAAAGAAAAATTAATGTATTATTAAGGTAAGAAAATAATCTGGTATGATTGAGCAATAATTACGAACCAGTCGATTATTACTTTCAAGATTATCATAAATTGTTCAACAGTTCGCTCGATATTATTGCTCAATAATCCGCGAATGTATTTTGTTTAAAAACTCCAAAATCTTGTACTGGAATGTAGTCACGATCGTCTAATAAATTATTTTACTTTGGACAAACATAATGATTCGACGTGAATTCGATCATTTTTAGCTAAAGGAGTCATCCACGATAGTTGCATCTTACGCGCGACAATTTCAAGTGCTCATAAAGCACTTATCTATTTATTATTATGACAACAATTTATCATTGGTAGCTACACTGCAAATAGTCCGTCGTAAAAATTGGAAACTCTATGCAATGAGAATAAACAAATAAGCATTAACGATGATCGTCTGTAATATTTTAATCCCCTCATCTATGTGGAGTCTCAATCAAAAAGAAAAAAGATCAAATTTCTATTTCAAGTGTATCAATCCAAATATTTCGGGGTAATTATTCGAAAGTGGAGTTTTACCCATGATTAGGCTGAATTTTTTATTACTAATTCTTTATGAATAAAGGATATAACGTCAAAAGCAATATTGAGGTGGCGCATGACATATTTAACACATTCTAAAAAATTGGCACTTAAATTTGAAATTTTTTGGTCAAAATGAGTGTATATCATCGTATTAAGAATTGCGGGCAAATGCAGAAGTTGTTTTTTAATCGTTGCAGCCAGCAATTTCAAGAGATGCCATCATAAATCGCCTGACTTTTTGGAGTGTCTGGGAACAGCGGTAACCGATGCCGTTATCCAATTGACTGATGGTATGTTCTCGAAAATTTTTATCCGTTTAAGGGGACATATGTACCTTGAAGAGGTCAAACGAATTTATTGAAAAAGGGAATACGAATTTTTTCAGAAAACATTTGGAAATTTGAAAAAAAAAAAAAAATCTCATATTCAATAATTCTTGGTTCATATGGTTCCTTAAATGTTACATATAATTATCGATTCGAACGCAATATATAAATGTGCCCTTTTGATGTTTCAGGTCTGAAGAGTTTCAAGATCCTACCGATCGATCCATTGGCCGTTGACACTGTATCGATTGGTGACAATGGTGGCGTTGTGTCAATAAAGCAAGACTATAAAAACATTAAGGTTCATGGACTAACACGTGGATTGAGAGTTACCTATAAAAAGTTCGTATTAGCAAAACAATATTCAAGATATTCAAATCACACGAGTTTTTTGTATCGAGCTCTTTTGATGTTTCGATTCTTATTCTCGCATTATTATTCGATTTACGTACATAATTAAATCTGAGCATTCCTGCGTATGCTCCTGTATCGTTTTGCAATATCCCATATTTCACGAACTTCCTGTACATGTCCCTGCGATATATATTCCCCAGCGTGTTTTTCACATCCATTCTTTGACAAAACTATAACAAACCCAATGTCATGGTACGAGAGCCCATGACCAAAATTTTTGGCTCTTCGTTTCAAGACCAAAACCATATACAATCGAAAGATGTGGTTATTCTAATTCCAAAAATACTGATTTCAGAAAATTTCTGCGTCACGTTTGACCTGAGCGCATTTTCAAATATGCCAAAAAATTTTACCGAGTCGTTTCCCAACAATCTGTCTGATTGTTCAGAATGTGCGTGAACGATAGATTTTAGATACCGACACAAAAGCACACATACACAAAAGACCATTTGAGAAAATTGAAAATGAGGCAAGAAATTTGGTACCCTTGGCAGCCATGCGAAAGATTTGAAACAAAATTGAACAAGGCTGCTATGAGACAGGTCAGTTCCATTTTTGGACAGTTTTGAAAATGCACTCAGACCATATGTGACGCGCAAAATGTCTGAAAACGAACTTTTTTCTAATGAAATGACGAAACCTATGTGAAGAGATTGTCGAATTCCACGTGCACCCATCGTCATCGATCTTATTATTATGATTTTTTAAATAAGTGTTATCGATTTACGTAATAATTTGGTATTTCAACCTTTGTTTAAATTATAGTATCTCTTCAGACTTGCTCTCAATACGATCCACTACTTTCAATGAACGCGTTGACTTTGTCGGCGATTACGTCATGAGTGGTAAAATTTTACTTTTGCCCATCACAGGAAATGGTCGCTCGAACGTAACTCTAAGTAAGTACCATAAATATTCCACAAAAATCAAACTACCAAAAAAAAACTGTAAACGTCTCTGTGAAAAATGTGAACTGATTCGGTGTATTTCATTCAAATTTTCTAGTCAACCTTAGGTCGGAGAATAACATCCACTTCGAAAAATACGATAAAGATGGAGAGACGTATTTGAAAATGACGTCGTATGATATCAAATTTTTCCCAGAAAAAGTCATCTTCAATTTCACCAATCTTTTCAACGGAGATCCAGTCCTCAGTACGTATATACATACACATTATGTATTACAAAATGGAGATAATAGAACATTGTGTACCAAGGAGGCAAAGCAGTACTTTTGACGCGCGCGGCGTTACTATCTATCACATCCTTTTTCTTTTCACGGGAAAAAAAAACAGTTAACATCACGGTATAAATCGAAAAAAAAAAACAGGGTACCACATTTCATTTCACAGTAAAACAGAGTAATGTTGAAGCCATCCTACAAAAATGATGAATTTTTCTTTGCAAACTGAGATTTTCACAGTTACACTGCCTTGTTTACAGTTTCGTACTGTCAATACATAAATGTTCGCAGTAAAAATGTTCAACTGTCAAATTCACATGAGATCACTGATTTTCATACGGTACGCAGCTGCCAGTATTACAATGTACGCTGTATTGAGTACAGAGTGATTCATTCGATTTTACAGTGTGGCACGTTATAGTTTTACTCTTCTTTCGACAGTTCGTGACGTTATCTGAGCACTCTGTGATTTCTACATCAGTTACACTGGTTTATTTACGGTTTGGTATTGTGAATAAATCGGTGTTTTCAGTAAAAATGATCATTGAACCGTTGAAATTTACTTTGGACTACACTGTAATTTGAGCACCGTGTTTCAGTAAATATCGCTGTGCAATCGCTCGAGTCCAATGCGAACTGTGTACCCCTGTATTTTCAATGATTTTTTTTTTATTTCCGTGAAGTGTTGATATAGATAACATATGCTAATAAATGTCTATTTGTTTACATTTGCAGGCACGCAAATGAACAAATTTTTGAACGAAAATTCGGCGGTGGTGTTCAAAGAAACTCAGAGCCCTTTCGAGGAGACTTTTGGCTTACTTTTCGTCAACATTGCTAACAACATTTTCAGTCAGGTTCCTTTGAGCAAGATATATCCTGAGTAACGATAATTATCTGCATGAAATAACCATTTTTTACCTTCTCTTCGGAGTCTGCCATGCAGGTTCATGTATAAATGCAATTGATTGATTTACCAATAAATTTTCTTCACTATTGATGACTTTGATTACGCAAATTCATAATTCATTCATCACACCTATTCATCCAACTTAAAGCGATTTAGCAGCCGCACGTGTGGAGGCTCGATAACTGAAAAGTAGATACACGTTTTTCTCGGACGCGCTTGATATTCAAGGAAAAAAAAGAGTTACACGTTGTTCTCTTTTAATGACTAAACGAGGCGAGCCACACGGTTCGGCTAACGTTGTTGAAATTTATTATACGATTATCTCGAATTGTGCTTGTTTTTTTTTTTTTGTCTAAAAAAGAAAGACCACATTATCATTTGATATTTCTTATATTTTATTATTTCCATCGAACGAAGGTTACTTTGATCGATCTTCTGCGTAAATGAACGAAGTTTCAGTTTCGAAGCACCGCGCACGAACTCAAAAATTCCAATCCGAACACCGTTTTTCGGAGACTTCTCGAAAGTTTGAGGTTGAAGCGATATCGATATCGACAAATGTCAAAAAAGCTTTTGACTCCATCCGAATGGATTTGGTCAAGCACCGGTTGCGTCGCAAACCAATCAAAACCGCGGAAAAGCGATGACATTGACCAGCTAATTCACGCGTCACAACCCTACTTTATATAAAAGGATAACGTGTAACGCTTCTTTTCCTCAAAATATCAAGCCTGTCCAAGAAAAACGTCTTCCACTGCCTTACCGACCGCGAAACTGACAGATCACCTTAAGTCGACGAATGGAAAACAAGATATCTGTCCTCTGAAGTTATCTTCAGTAGGAAAGAGACCTACAATCGCGGCTGAGCTGGAGTAGGAGCCGAGTGATACTTTTTTGGAGAGGTTCTGCTCGCTTGACCGAGACTGCGTGAGAGATTCCGATGTGTAAATGTTGGCGACTACAAAAAGCGCCGGAATTTTGGAACCACTGAAACCTCGATTGAAGATCTTCCTGGCAATTCCTGAGCACCTCTTTATAATAGAATGCCCCGGAACGAATTTTTGTATTTTTTGATAAGTTTAAAATATCGTTCACATCGAGTTGCTTTCTGTAAAAAGTGTCTCGTAGAGACCCGAGGTAAATGTACTTTCTTCGAGTCACCGGCGCGACTCTTGATAAAGTGAAATTATGATGGATTCAACAAAGGTAAAACAAGTCGTGCTGGAAAAAAGGGAAAGGATAGATCAAGCATAGGAAGTAAACGTAGAAACAATAATGGTAAAAACTGACGAGTAAGCTGCAGAGGCAAATAAACAGGCAAGCCTTTAGATCGAAAGATTCTCTCCTCGAAGTAATCGAAGAAGTTAGAATGAAGAACGAATATGACGAAAAAAAAAATGGTACTCTGATAAATGGTAGTGAAAAAAAGAAATTCCGAGGACAGACGAGTTTGCAGTACGGCCGAGATGGGGATCAGAAATTGGCAATCAGGTACTCGAAGCTACACATTTCGAGCATTCGTAACAATTGAAAATCATTTGTTCCATTGAATCCAACGATTGAGGGGTTTCGGTACGAGTCATACGATGTAATTGTTCAGCTTATTATCTTTAGGGAAATCCAGGGGGGGGGGGGGGGGGATTTTATTGTTCTCAAGTAAAGCGCTAAATTCACACAACAAAATTTCGTATAAAAATTACATGATAACTGAAAAATTGATCGTTCGCATTGACAAAAAAATAAATAATTAATAAACTTTGTAGACGAATTATTTCATTTTCTGGTGGCATAACTGTTATATTTTGAGGGGTTTGACAGTTTTTTATAAGATTTTTTACATTTTTCGTATTGTTTCACGCACATAACCGAAGTTTAGGGATATCGTAGGCATGTCTCTGTGTTAAAAAGTGACTTTTCATTTGAGAATTTTGTGGAAACGGTGTAGACAATCGTTTTGAAACTTGGAGGACATGTTCAGGATGAGTCGGAGAACGTACTCCAGAAATTTGAATAAAATGGTTACGTTTCGTCACTTGTACCGAAACTCCTTAAACTTCCGATACAAATTTCTATTGATCGAGTTTGACTATTTATTCCTACAAGAATGTACTTAGAAATGTTTGAAAAACTATTTTGTATCATTAGAAATAAAACAGCGCATACACCGACACCTTAAAACTTAATTTCAATACTTTTTAGAGTTTCCTTTCCTTTCTTATTATTTGGAAAATTACGAGAAATTAAATATTGAGCAAAAGATACATCCAAATTCTCCGAAACGAAGGAATTACGATTCATTGATATCACTAACTTATCCGAACGTGTACTAATATCACGCGGAAAGAACTAACGTCGATATGAACCGTGAAAAGATGTAAAAATAAATGCAGAATCACCGACAGTTCCTGTATCGTGTGTGCAAATCCAGTTGCAGGACAACGCTGACCAACCTTGATATCCCTGACCAAATTTAGGCATATTTCACTTAAAACTGGTTCAATTACCGATTTCAGAAGTAGTTCTTGTTGTATCGCGATTTCGAAATATACAAGCTACAGAAAATATACAATAAAACTTGAAAAATCTAAACTGTATGCAACACGAATTTCATTTGAGTTCAAAATACAAGTATAAGATGAGCCACGACGATTCTACAGTCTATGACGTACTATTAAGGTAGTTTTTCGCGTTATATCGTTTTATTAAGATTTTGTTGAAAATTGGAATAAATCTTCTTTAATGTCATATGCACGTGTGTAACAAATTTCAGATGGTTTCGCCAAGCGAAAGTTCAGGTATTTATTGGTAAAAATCACAATTTTCAGTAGTCTCTCATGAGAGCTCGTGTTAAAAGTTACATTTTCATCAACAAATATTTTGGCATCTACAAGGTGGAGCTTACTAAAACTTAGCATACATTTTTATGCAACATCGAAGGAGCTACTTTTCGTTTTTCAAAAAAATCTAAAGAAAAAAAAGTTCGCTATTTTTGTAACTATACAGCAAGTACATACGACCTTGGATGACCTTGAATTTGAAGTATGTCATTCTCTAGTCAATTAACAACAACTTTTCTTTATTAACTTATGCCCGCAAACCATTTTGTATGTGAGAAAAACTGAAAAACAATTTTTCTATATGAATGACACGATGAAATGACTTCAACGTTCGTAATTGGTTTTCCATTGGACTAAAGCACAAAATACGTTGTCTTATGTCTGTCCAAAATACATCCTAAATTTATCAAACGTCTGAAAAGTATGGTTCGGGCAACTGTTATCTAACAAATGCCTGTTTGTTGGAAGATAAACGTCATTTAGATAACTTTTTGGAAATTGCTACTCAGGCATTCCACTTATGTAATAAGATTGAATGAATACATGGAAGAAAAATCTGTTTCCTGGATGTTTCGTACAGATGATTCATCACGGATAGTTTATTATGCATATATTATACATACAGGTAGAACAAGCTTTTTTTATCGCGAAAAGAGAAGTCTATGTCTCGACTGTAAGAGTCGAGAACCGACGAGGATTTCTGTCAGTTTTGTATCCACATGCTGGCACCATTCTCTCTCCGTTGGAATATGTTCAGTCGATGAGAAAAAAAATGATTTAGGTGTATATTTGTAATCTTTATACCATGCAGTAACATACAGTACGTTGCATGTAACGTGGTATAATATTTAAAAATCATGGAATGGCAATACACGAAAAAGTGCAAAACGGTAGTTCTATCGTTATATCGTTTTCTTAAGATTTCGTTGAAAATTTGGATAAATTTTCTTTAAAGTCATATGCACGTGTGTAATAAATTCGAGAAGGTTTCACCAAGCGGATCGTTCAGATATTTATTGGTAAAAATCACAATTTTCGGTAGTCTCTCGTAAGAGCTCGTGTTAAAAGAAACATTTTTATCAATAAATATTTTGGCTCCTACATGGTGAAGCCTTCTAAAACTTTGCATACATTTTCATGCGACATCAAAGAAGCTACATTTGGTTTTTCAAAAAAATCTAAAGAAAAAAATGTTCGCAATTTTTGTGATTATACAGCAAGTACATATTACCTTGGATGACCTTGAATTTGGAGTATGTTGTTCTTTAGTTAATTCACAACAACTTTTATTCATCAACTTATGCCTGCAAATCATTTTGTATTTGAGAAAAAATGAAAAACAATTTTTCGATTTGAATGTCACGATAGAACTACCTTAAGAAAATCCTGAATAACGAATTAAAAAGATCTCGACGAAAACTAATTGATATTTCAGAGGTCAGACGAGACGAGGGAAAAAGGGGTTCAATATATTTGCAGTGGATTAGTGCTGACGGTTGAAACGGGAATACAGAAAATAAATCGAGTTTCCTGCGCCGACATCTTTGTCTAGATTAATCCAATTCATAGCGTAATCTTTTTCCAGCCTCCAAAATGTTTACATGTTCGGAGTACTTTCAGTTTTCAAGCATATGAAACTACGATTTTTGGACCATTTTACTTTTCACATTTTCAGAAATTAACTCTCAATCAAAAAATAATGAAATTTCGTCAAAAGAGCATCTAAAATCAATGATAATTCGCTCGTCTACCACTTTATTTATTGCACACTGTATACGTAAAACACTTTCACGAGAAAGTATGCGTGGCATTAAAATACATGTAGGAGCCCATTCGTTCGACGACCGTTCAAGTTGGCGGAAGAATCGTTAAATTTATGACTACAATACTCTCGTGCGCCATAATTAGTATATTTCGTTTAACGGAATCTTGTGTGTTTCATATTTTTCTCATTGCAAAATATGCTCATTGAAATTATAACACAAGAAATTATGGTTGCAGCAACTGGTACATTTTTGTGCCACAAATTTGTAATGATTTGATTCTTCGTATGTAAAAAATTCACTTTTTTTCTAATTAATTATTAAAATCTTCTGAATTATGCAATTGAGTTGGTTAATGTTTGAAGTTTCAAGAAGGAGCATAACTTAGGAGGATAACTTAAAAGCAGTTGCATTGATTCATACTATTTTTATTTATAATCGAACAGTTACTAAATTAAAAAGAAAAAAAAAAAAAAAAAATTTCAACCCCCTTAAACACTCACTTCCGGAGCGATTTTTTTTTTTGTTATCTGTTCTTTTTGACCTCCATCAAATTTTTCAGATTTCTGCTAGACATTTTAAAACGAGATTTTATCATCCTGGGATCCCCTATGCAAAGTTGTCTGTAATGAATTTCTTTCTCAGAGCTCGAGACGATGAATTTAAATGACACGGTTTAATGAACCGAAATTTTTGTTATATATATAATTATATGTGTGAGTTGAAGAAATCCAATACGTGAGGTCGAGATTGAATGAAATTTCGTATAGTTCGGTTTCACCTTGTCTCGATATTCCTTACAGTTGAGCAAACTGACAACCATTCTGAAGGACAGAGGATTCTTTCGATGACGACACGATCCCCCCACCATATTTTGTGAATTTTTCACATTCAGCTTATTGAAAAAATTGTCATGTTAAAAAGGATCGATCGTTTCTCATGCCATGCGTTCGATAAATTTCAAGTTTAATTGTTCAAAATTCGTATGAATCTTTTTAACAATCATACTCAACTGTGGGTTAAATTTGAGGAAGTTTGACCGTTTAGAAATCGAGTTATTAGTTGTAAAATATCGTTTTTTTTCGTGACTTCCCATAAGATCTCGTGTTAAAGTTGCGATTGTAAACACTGAATATCTCGATCACCAAACGGTGAAACCTCAAATTTTTTCCTCATTATAATACGACGCTCAAGAAGATTGACGCAAAATTTCAAAAAACTATATTGGAAAAATTGTATTCGATCATTTTGCCGTCATTTTGTATATACTGTTATTATTGATTATGGCGATAGAACCTCGTTAATCCATTTTTATTAATGGAATGAATCTATGATTGTGCGCCCATCGAAACTGGACGTATATCTGTAAATATTTTATTGTCGGTATGATAGCGAAACCATTTTTTAGGCAATTGCTTCGAAAAATTTACCGACCGATTATTCCAAAAATGTTAAAAATTGAGGAATTTACTCAACATTTAAAGGGTTATGTGCAGTTGCCATGGGACAAATTCAGGAATTTCTTTTCATAACTTGAGTGTACTTTGTATTTACTGTTATGATTATTGCGATAGAACCTCGTTATTGCATGCGTGTATTCTGGAAACTCGCGTTTCTATATTTGTCGGTAAATTCATGGAGTGCGTTCACCAGTGAAAATGCAACGAACCGGCACGTCGACTGGATCGAAAATACAAAGAACATATAGTTTTTTGTTTTGTTTGTGTTACGCTTTTTTCTTTCATTCACCGCGTCGACAATAGACCATTAGCCGCCGTAACCCTTGCAGCGTTGAAATTCATAAAGCTTTGTAAAATGCAATCGTACGTAGATGGTTTACCGGTAAAATGAACGTATACAACAAGGATATGCAATTCGCACGATGCGTGAAGTTTAAACTTCCGCTCTCGATAAAACATCCGACTTTTCTCCCCCTCGGCCTCCATCGTTCATAATACAACGCGTGACTCTCATTGTCCGAAAGCATCGAACGGAGAATAGTAAAAAAAAAAATTTTCAACGAAAAAAAAAAGGTTTCATTGCGCAATCTCTTTGAAAGAAATTTTTTAATCTTACTCCATGATTTTATCGACTCGTGTATAATTTTTTAATGCCCATCTTCTTCCGGCATTGCGCAGCGGAAAGTTGCATTAGCTCCGCGAACTTATTATTAAAACATGTAACGATATTTAGTAATCGGCATAAGTCTTCAAAACAAACCTGCTGTTGTTGCTTCAAGTTACTTGTTTTTCGTACAATTTTTCTTCCTTTCAACGAACAAATATAACAATGGTTAAAAACATTAATTAAGTGTTGCTGAAAAGTTATATATATTCAATCAGACCTTATAACAATGAAAAAAAAAATCAGACGATATGGTGAATAAATTATATGAAAAGTATATTCATAATAATTACCATTGACACTTGCTGTTTGAGCCGAGTATTTGAATTTTATTTTTTTCCCGCCACTTCATTCTGAATCGTCGTCATAAAGGAATGACGGGATTTGTAAAAAGTGTAAAATAGAAATAAAAAGAAATCAATATCTCTGAAAACAAAGTAAAGATTATTCCCAAATCCAATCCCTGTAGGATCACATTTTTGGTCTCGCAGCGATGATTTTTAGAAAAGACATATCTATTTATTTGAACGAAGAGAGAAGTATTGAAAGTGAAATGTTACTGTTGACGAACGAAAGAGAGGGACAATCTTGCATCGTTCATAAAAATAACAAAAAATCTTGTCTTGTATGTAAACACAAAATTCTATTTCGTTTTAATGATTATTAACTGCATTAATTGATTATTATTTTGTATCTTGCATTTTTTCAATTACCGAAAATCCAAGATCGTGCCCCTTTCCTATATTTTGTAACGCCAAATGTTTAAAGAGGTTCTATCGCCATAATTGGCAAAACGATCAAATACAATTTTTCCCGGATCATTTTTTGAAATTTTGCGTGAATCTTCTTGAGCGTTGGATTATAATGTGTAAAAAATTAGAGAAAGTTTCAGCGTCTGGTAATCGAGATATTCAGTATTTAAAATCGCAACTTTTACACGAGGTCTTGAGGGAATTTACGAAAAAAAAAGATATTTTACAACTAATAACTCGATTTATAAACGATCGAACTTCCTCAAATTCAATCCACAGTTGAGTATGCCTGATAAGAAGATTCATACGAATTTGAAACAATGAAACTTGGAATTTATCGAACGCATGAGAAACGATCGAACCTCCTTAAGTTTCATTTTCTCCAAGTATGAAAAAAAGAAAATAACAAAATGCACAGATTTAGCATTAAATAAGTATATTATTAATTTAACCACATAATATATCATATATAATTACAATCACACATTGTTTACAGTACATTTGGAAAAAGGCTTTCTACCTTGGGCAGTTGTGTATAGAGTATAGAGACTTCGGTCTCGTGACAGATTGTTTTTTTTTTTTTTGTTTTCTGTTTTTCGATGAGATGATTATATTCGTAACGTCGATCGTTGCTCACGATTTTGCATATAGCGATTTTGAAAAAAAAAAAAAAAAAAAAAAAAAAAACAACCAAACAATGTAAATTAGAAGGAATTTCGATTACGATAAAAACAACGAAAAAAAGGGACAACCAAACACGAGGACACAGCAGTAACGGAGTAGACATAACGTGGAATTAAATATTAATAGGGATGGAATATTGAAGAGCGAACAATTTGATGTTTTCGAAGGTAATTTTTTTTTCGTCCAACGCAGGCAAGAATTAAAAGGCTTCTTCGTTGTAAAAAGCCCTTGAGTGTTTATTTTTTATTTTTTTTATCATTAACAAGGACAGTTTCGAATTTGCTTGCCGCATGTTTCGTTTTTAACCCTCAAGGAAAATCAGGAAAATGAACAAATTTGCAGATGCATTCCCTCTTTTTTTTAAATGTTTTCCTGCTAGTTAGTCATTGTAATGTTGATGTTTTCTTAAGCTTTGCTTGCAGCTGCAGCTTCGGCGATAGCTTTTTCAGCTGCGGCGAGTTCCTGCTCGGTTGCTGGTGGTTGCGTTGCAATTTCTGGATATTCGAGCGTCGCGCCATCCTCGCATTCGAATTTCGGGCAACACATGGGGAACGGTGCCGTTTGGTTTGTCTTGGGAGAGAGTTTGCACTTAGGGTTGGCCTTTGGCAGTGGACCACAGTCCTCTACGAGCTCGAACAGACGTGGGGGACCGTCCTCAACCAAAACGCACGTAGAACGACCGCAGAATGGAGCCAAGTCCCAAGTTTTGTTTGGCTCGAATGTTGCACATTTCGTTGACGCGAAACACATTCCCGGGAAATCTGTAAATTATTTTTATTATTTACATTGTCAGTATGATTTTTATTATTAGATTTTCTTCAACTTTTTTCGTTACTGTGGTCATTCCTAATATTTATAATACATTATTGTTATTGATATCTATTTTTAGTCGCAGAGTTTCGTGCAAGGGCTTAAAACTAGTGACAGTTCGTTGCGTATACGAAATTTCATTAACGTTCGACCGCCATAATCATAATAAAATATGCAAAGTAGAGCCAAAACGATCGAATACAACTTTTCCAAGATAGTTTTTTGAAATTTTGCGTGAATATTCTTGAGCGTCGTATTATAATGTGTAAAAAAATTGAGAAGGTTTAACCGTCTGGTAATCGAGATATTCAGTGTTTAAAATCGCAGCTTTAACACGAGGTCTTATGGGAATTTACAAAAAAGACAATATTTAACAACCAATAACTCGATTTCTAAACGGTCAAACTTCCTCAAATCGTACCCACAGTTGAGTAGGATTGTTAAGAAGATTCATACGAATTTTAAACAATTAAATTTGGAGTTTATCGAACGCATGAAAAACGATCGAACCTCCTTAAATCCATTCTAACCTGGTGAATAAAATATTTTTTCTACAATTCTATAGCAATGCTTGGAATTAGGGTAGTATTATTTTTTATTATTTATCAGATGTTCGAGAGAAGGTCAAAACTCTGCTCGAACGTGGTAGGAATTTGTTCAAAAATTGACTATCATCGAATTTTTGTATTTTTGTGTAATCGAGCAGTGTCGCGTTTGAGTATAAAGAATCAAGTGACGACGCCGAACAAACCCAAACAAACCTCTGCTTGAATAACATGCGTTAGAAATTTTTTCAGTAATTGACTGTCCTCGAATTTTTGTAATTTCATGTAATCGAACAGTGTGTCGTCTTTGAGCATAAATGAAGTGACAACGCCAGTGATGCTCAAGAAAAGAAAGTTTTAAAAAACCCTCATTTTTATGAAACGACGTTCAAGAAAAAGAAAAAACTTTCGTCCAATATTCAATAGTGTTTGATATTCATGTCGATTGTACGAATGGATTCTAATAAATATTGTATTTCAATTGATATTCCTCAACATTTATTCCAGAAGCCCATTAGGTACAAGCGTTGTTTGCATTTTTTAGGTTAAGTGGGCATTATTAAGTGGGCGAGATAAGTAGAAACGTAGGTAGCTTTTGAATACGATGTACTCTCGTACGTCTGAATTGTCAGGTCAAACGTAGGTACTTTTGTATTGTTCGTGAAAAGTCTCCACAGCGATCACGTGTGTTAATACACGCAAAAACACACACACATGGGTGTATAAAGGAGTGACTACGATATATCTTCATAGCGCATAAATTAAAGACAGAAATCATGTATACGAAGGTGGGAGAACAATTGAATTGTTTGGAAACTGAGAAAGAGAAGCATAGAGTTGAAAAAAAAAAAAAAAAGTGACAAAGAGGCAACCGGTCGACAGCCATGTCCTTTAAATGCAGTCTGTATGGCGATATAGAAATCTCAAGGAGAAACACTTTCACTGTCATATATTGTACATATATATGTATACACACGTGTAACACGTATCGATACACCTACATATACTCGTGCACAATGTATAACAGCTTCTGGCTCGACGCTAACTGCTTGTGCAATGTAAAAGAGAAGAAAAAAGAATTACAAAGAAAAAAATCGCCACTGAGTCTCTTTCGTATATTCAAGCAAACATTTTTAGTATTCCGTTTCCCTTTCCAAACGTGAAATATCAAACGTTCGCTGCAAACCCAACGAGGCAAGAGCGGGTTCTCGTTTCAATATCTTTTTCAATACAATATTATTGAATAAACGAAAAAAATAAACAATCAGGCAATAAGTATGAAGCAATCTGTTAGCCATGAATCATAAGTGTTTGGCTTTGATACGCAATGTCAAATGGATCGGCGAAAATCAATGAGGCGTGGACTCAAAGCCATCGATATACGAGGTCGTCTTCCGCCATCTATGGCCTTTTTTACCAACTTCAGAGATCTAGATCTGGTTCAAGATTTATTCAACGCGCGCCTCTACCGTTGTGCCTTTTCGAGGTCAACTTATGGACGAAGGACGTATATATCAACAAATACATTTATGTGTAAAAGAAAAGTGTGTGTGAATCAGAATGGAATTAAAATATCGAACAATCCGAGTAAGGACTCACTGCCACTTTTTCAATGACGTCAAGTTTAATTTACATCGTAATCGATATGAATGCTACAAATCTAACGATCATATTGGATCTTGTCATCGAAACTTGATGTTGATGGGTTCTTTTTAAAGATTTTCAGTAATTAGGAAGAATTTAAAATATAAAAAAAGTATCGAGACAAGTTTCATCTTATGGATGGGAGAAGTGAGAGGTTGTCGTTTCTGTGTGTATTTAGTTTATATACCGTTGAACTTTCTCGCGATCTTGCGGTACAACTATCGTTTCCTATTTTTCTCTCGCTCTCTCTCTCTCTCTCTCTCTCTCTATCCCTCTCTTTCTCTCTCTTGCCTTCTTTCATGAGCCTCTATTACTTTATGCATTAGAGATCGTAAACACGCTATTCGATTTTTCTTGATTACGCATAATGTGCCATCTCTTTCATTAACGAAACAAACTATAATCGAGGAGCAAATGAAAAGACTAAAAAAAAAACATTTGCGCCTGTTTTTCAAGTGGATGAAGAAAGAAAAACCGTTTTTTAAACCACGATTTTTTTTCGTTGCCGCAAATTTGCAAATTTCTTTGACGTTGTCAAAGAAAAAAGGTCATTAAAAAAGTCTCTAATGCCTACAGCCTAAAAAGTCTATTATAAAGTTTCCAGTTTCAAAAATGACGTTCCCTAATAAATGTAGCACGTACTTTCTATCGCTGTATCTCCGAAACTCAACCGTCGAAATCATCGGTTTTCTTTTAGACAAGCTTCGTAATACTTTTCTCCATAATTAAAAATTCCGTAAAAAAAAAAACTATAGACAAGTTTCCAAAGTATCGTGAGGAATGTAAAATTTTTCAATTCTTCCCTGTGAGAAATGCATGTAACGCCGGGGAATTTTCAAGAAGTAATATTCCCAAACTGATATCGTGATTCTTTTGAAATTTCGCGCGCGAACACATGGCGGCGTCCTAAATACGTTATACGATTGTTTGAAAAAAATAATATACTGCTGAACATTCTCACGGGAACTTATATCGATGACTATTACTTCTGTGGGTAAAATCCGTTATATTTACTTTTAATAGCATTCAAATTGGAAGAAGAATTACAAACCGTGAAAAGTACAAGGTTACCCGATGTGCTTCAATGAATCGACTAATGTAAATCCACGCAATGGACTGTAGGCATACACGCTTGGCTAGCGATTGGTTCATTTAGTTGTTAATCAAAGAAATAAATAATATATCATTCACTCATATTTCTCACGAGGTGAATTTACAATAATTTTTTTCAAGTGTAAAAAAAAATGAATTATTCGTTCATCCCAGTTCATTGTGTCATCAGTAGGACATTCAAACAGATATTCATTGAGCAGTCGGTCAACGCACGCACCGTCGAGATGTCAGCACAGAAGTTTAAGGAGGTTCGATCGTTTCTCATGCGTTCGATAGATTCCAAGTTAAATTGTTTAAAATTTGTATGAATCTTCTTAAAAATCATACTCAACTGTGGGTTAAATGTGAGAAAGTTTGACCGTTTAGAAATCGAGTTATTGGTTGTAAAATATCGTCTTTTTTCGTAAATTTCCATGAGCCCTCACGTTAAAGTTGCGATTTTCAACACTGAATATCTCGATTACCAGACGGTGAAACCTTCGCAAATTTTTGACACATTATAATGCGACGCTCAAGAAGATTCACGCAAAGTTTCAAAAAATTATCTTGGTAAAATTGTTTTTTGTCATTTCACCGTTACTTTGTATATATTATTATGATTATGGCGATAGAACCTCGTTAATCGAAGTTTCGTACTCAACGCAGTAAACAAAACACGAACTATTTACATGGGTCGCGTTACAACTGCACGCGCATATCAATTGTGCCTGGACAATGACTTTCGAAGATTCTTTAGCTCATGAATTAGCAATTCGATTCAAAGGTGTAAGAAAACAAAATGATTGTTTGTCATAACATATATTGTGGTCGACAGGCGTGAATATACCGATAATTGTGTTTTTTGTTTTTTTTTTCTCAAATATCGCAATCGAACTTGATGCATGAGAAAAATTGATTCGATGTTGTTACATGAACCTACAATGGAAAGCTGCTGCAGACATTTTTTGAATTATTTACTTTCGGTAATGAATAACTTAGAGGAGACTTACCACGAAGTACATCCGCGGGTATCAGTCGTCTGTAAATAGTCGGTCCCTCTGCCTCCTTGGATTCGTCCGCGGCGAAGACGACCGCGGCTACGACGACAAGTGCGACTGCCAGAAGAAACTTCATGATTGTTTGTTATTAAAATATTGTTTTTTTTTTCGATTTCCGATGAATCTTCAATGTGTGTTGCAATTTTTGTACAAATCGCTCGTTGAAGCCGCGGCCAGAGAGTACGAGTGACCTCTTAGTGTGTACCGATTAAGACTGGTTAGGACCGATCCTTCTGTCCGCGTTTTATACGTAAACACCGGGCGCGGTCCTCCTCCCTGCGTCCCCCTACCATTGACGGACAACAGAAGTGTCTGCTTGT
Organism: Campoletis sonorensis; assembly: GCA_013761285.1. Lineage (NCBI taxonomy): Eukaryota > Metazoa > Arthropoda > Insecta > Hymenoptera > Ichneumonidae > Campoletis > Campoletis sonorensis. The sequence goes on along the minus strand of JACEOJ010005899.1, from coordinate 430,003 downwards.
GTAAGCAATCGTATGGGGAGGAAGGGGGGGAGGGGCTTCCTAACCTCTCGAAAAAAAACACTGCGGAGATAGCACCCGATCACCGCTTCGATGTGGATCGTGAACGTCCCAAAGAGACAATCTCCCGATCGAAAGAAACAAGGCTTTACTACGAAATATGCCAAAACGTTACTCGTACACTTCTCGATCGTGTTAATTCTTTCTTTACACCTTAAACCCACTATTTTCGTTGCCCCTTCATGCTCCGTGATTCACATATTTGTACAACTATTACCAACGTACATTTTTACGGAATTATTTTTTGTACCACACATTTCGTAATTATATAATTACCATGAGAAATTTTTGAATAATCGTAATTCGGTGGAACGAGCATTTATTGTGGTTTTCAGAAATGCTTACCAAAGACAATTTGACACTTAACCTTATACTTCAAACTATCCTCATAATTATATAGCTATAATTGTAATAAATCGTCACAATTACCTATTTTTTAATTATTGCCTTTGTAGCTAAATGTACTACTAAATATTGTTATTCTTGTTTCATTATATTTTTGCGTAACATATAAGAGAAAAATAAAAACGTAAAGAATTGCGAAAACTGGAAGGATTCGGTATCGGTTATCATTCACGGAGAAAAAAATTTAGCTGAACGAACAAAATTCATTTCGTTGGACAACAATCTGGTCAATTTAATGATTTTTTTGTTGAATCGCATGATGTAAATACGCGATTCAACAAAAAAAACGTTGAATCAACCATTTTTTCGTTCAACGAAATGAATTTTGTTCGTTCAATGAAATTCTTTTTTCAGTATTGGGATTGCTTCGTATATAGAGATTCGTCTCAAGGAGAGCATTATGTTGAACTCATTATGAAATTTATTGTGTACCAGGAGTTGCTCGGTGTACAACACTCGAAACGTTCATCACTCGCAACTTTGTTTGGAGTCTAGAGTATCTAAAAGCACTAAAAAAAATACATTCACGAGAATCCACAAGGCACTTTGATTGACAACAAAAGTGTACAAATTTTTATTTAAATCCACAGCAAAAACAATATTTTTCATTATTTCAAAATATATTTTATAGCTTTTCATTTTGACATGTGAAATGGTGTTTTCACATTCGATTTGTCCGAACGAAAAATTAAGGAGACATTTGAGATGTTTAATTGAAAATTTTGCACTGGGAGCTAGCATATTATTTTTTGTCGTATTCATGTTTAAACTCTCTAAAGTTCTCCGTACCCAGAGTCGCAGATCGTTAGACGGAACGGTATAAAAAAACATCCATGTAGTATGATGATAAATGCAATGTTTTTCAATATGTTCCATCACATTATTAATTGCGTTGATTTTTTAACAAATTTTACTCTTTATTCTGACGATTTCTTACATATTATCAATAATATACATGTTTTAATCACTCGATTCGTTTTCACATTGACATTTAAGTTTTCGACATTATTGTTTTCTTATTTTTTTATTACAATTTTTGCAGATCGATTAAACCTTAAAAATCTCTTAGCGTCATTATTATTGCGTATATATTTATATAATCGATGGTAGACACTAGTTTCGTGTACAGAATCTTATTGAGATACTTACTATTATTTTTATAAAACTTACACTTCAATGCGACACATAAATATCCCATAAAATGACTTATTTATTAATATGAATTTCTCGAGTATGTAAGGGAGCGAGAGACTTCTTTGAAATAAACGGTTTCTGTGTTCGGCGTTCGGCGAATAAATCACAATACCGCGAACAAACTCGAATTATCATGAAATTTTAAGAGAGAAATTGAAAAGAAAAAAAAACATAAAAACAATAAATATGGCAACCGAAATAATATTTCGAGGGACTTCCGAGAAACTTTGTCGCATCGAAGACGCGTGTTGCGGGAGGGGCTCTGCAGGAGAAAAAAAAACACATACGCCTGATTTCCGAGGATGAAATCGCTCGTGTTTCACGCTTGCAGGTACGCGCGAGTGCGTGTGCGCAAGAAGGAAAGGACGAAGGAAGGCGAAAGTCGTGCTCTCTCTCGACGAAATCAGGAGAGGGAGAGAGAGAAAGAGGGCGACGGACGAACAAAGAGGAAGAGAGAAACTCTGGTCGCGAAGAAGAGATGTGTATATATATATAAACATACATATTCCTCGGTTCGTGAAAGGAAACTTTTCTCTAATTTGATTTTTATCGCGAATTCATTTTACAATCGACCGTTTTCGATGCGAACATTTTTTGCACTTAATTTTTCGATATTAAAATATAAAATAAAAAGTATATTTATATTTATATGAGTATAAATACTTTTCGGACTTTTTGTAATGCGCCTCAATGGGAGAGACATCGGCGGGTCAATTTACAATTTGGGCCGTGTGACCCGGTTCGAGGAGTTTTTTTTTCTCGTATGTTTGAGTGTATATGTAAAGGTGTATACACACGTTGTTTTATATATGGGGCATTCCACTGATCTGTCAATCAATGATTTTTTCCTCCAACCTGCAAAAAATTTGATCAAACTTACGCCAAACATTTTGGTTTAAATACCTCTGAGCCATCTGCTCCATTCTTCGGCGAGTTATAGGTAAACGAACGAAAAAAAATCTCATTACAAAAGAAAAAAATATATATATATTATTAGCCGATCGACAAAAAATTGTGAAAAAAATCAAGAGAGCTCCTTTCAACGGGTATAGCAACGTAAGAAATTCTGAACGAAATCAAAAACCCAAAGATTCTGGAGTGGCTGAGTTGGCGTGGAATGCCCCATATATACCCGATTAACATGGTCCTATGGGTACGTGGGGGAGATTGCGATCAACCGAGCGGATTTGTGTCATATTCAACACGGTAGCTTTTGTACGACCAGGATGTACATGGCTTTTGTGTTATTCCTTTTTTTTTTCATCGTTTTTATTCCGTATTCGTGATTCGGTGACTTTTATGTGTATATATGTGTCTAAAATGAAACACCGGTGAATCACTGGTTCATCAAAATTTCATAATACGAATAAAACTTGGTAATTTACATGTCATTAATACCCAACAGCGATTATACACACATAAATATATATTGGTTCGTGCACGCGATTTAACTCAAAACAGCCAAACCGTCCGATACGAATTTCATAAGAATTGTTATACGGGATTGACCAAATTTTCAAAACGACACACCCACAAACATTCAACAAGGAAAAAAATCTTTCGAGGAAGTACGACTAGCATAATAATAACAGTTCCTTCAAATATTTACTCTGCCGGAGACAATTTCTGTGATGGTAAAAAAGAGCGGGGGGAGGGGAGGGGTGCGAAGCGTGTTTTTTCATTAACCCGAAATAAAATTGCTTTCGAAATTTTTTCATGGCTTTAAAAAAAACGAGTAACGGGTTGTCAAAATGTTTGCTTCTGACAGTTGTCGAGGGATCATGAGCAGTTGGCATGCCCAAAGAATTTTTTTAAAAATATGCTGTAGTACAAAGTGTGATGTTGCAGTTTGAATCCTTTGAGTTCAACGAATTACCTTTACTTTGCATCGCAGAGCCCGTAATTTGTGGGCAGGTTTGTCCACGATAAATCGACAATATTTTTTTGTGTTTCGAAAACAAAATCTGCTAGAGGAATTATGAAAATTTCAAAAAGTAAAAAAATTAAGATTAATGAAAATGGCGGTTATACCATTCAATACTATTTTTTTTTAAATAAGCCCGATATACATTGACAAAAAATTATATCCATTGAAAGATGCATTCAAGTTGTGAAAAGAAATTCCTAAATTTGGTCTCTGGCAACTGCACATAACCCCTTAAATGTTGAGTGTGCAATTCCTCAATTTTAACAGTTATATGCTGCAATAATCGGTCGGTAAATTTTTCGAAGCAATTGCCTAAAAAATGGTTTCGCTATCATACAGACAAGAAAATATTTACAGATATACATCCGGTTTCGATAAGCACACAATCATAGATTAATTCCATTGATAAAAAATCGATTAACAAAGTTCTATCGCCATAATCATAATAGTATATACAAAGTAACGGCAAAATGATCAAATAAAATTATTCCAAGATCATTTTTTGAAATTTTGCGTGAATCTTCTTGAGCGTCGTATTATAATGTGTAAACAATTTGAGAAGGTTTCACCGTCTGGTGATCGAAATATTCAGTGTTTAAAATCGCAACTTTAACACGAGATCTTATGGGAAGTTGAGAAAAAAGACGATATTTTACGACTAATAACTGGATTTCTAAACGGTCAAACTTCCTCAAATTAAGCCCACAGTTGAGTATGACTGTTAAGAAGATTTATAAGAATTTAAAACAATTAAACTTGGAGCTTATCGAACGCATGATAAACGATCGAACATCCTTAAAGAATTATTTTTAAAGATGTATAATTCCATTATGGCAAACATGTAATTTCACATACATTCATTCACTTAGCTGCGCGTTAGTCTTTTCGTTTTTAACCTGGCCAAGAGATTGGAAAAAGTGAAAAGCACATCAACGAGAGGAAGCGACGCCGAGATATTGCAGCAAATTCGTGAAGCATAGCGCGGTATAACAACGCATGAAGGACGTCATCACGTGACGTTTATGCTATAAAATATATGTACAAACATTGAAAAAGAAAGAATTACGAAGGCGTGGAATAGATAGTGAGAAAGTATATCAAGAAATAATCTTTTGAAAGCTCTCACTCTGACAATTGTCAATTACGATTAAGATTAAAATATCTCAGTAGTTTATACGATGAGACTATATTTACATTCGAGTTAGAAAGTAAGGGAGCAAACCGCGGTGCACCCAATGTTTGCACCACGAGGACGTAATTCACAACATTTTACACATCAATTTGCGGCAATTACGCCGTTTCGTGCATCAGACATATTTACATGTGCCTTACAAAGTATAAATTTTCCTGCAACATGTGCCTACGTGAATTTATACAGCAAGCATGTGTGGATAACGTAACGTTTGATAGTAGGGACTGCAATTAAAGACAATCGATTACAAAATTAGTGATTTTTCGGAGGGTCACACTGGGATGATCCCTTAAACTACAAATATATTTTTCACAATTTACGAGTTCTAACGATGGTCGAATTGAACAAACAAAATCTCGGTATTTACATTTAATAAATAGTAAAGGAATAATCATAGAAATTTCAGTTAAAAATTATTCAGTGGAAAAGACTTAATCGAACCTCTAGAAACGAAATCCATGATGGTATGGTTCACACCCAAGAGTTTTATCTTGGAATGCTTCACGTATAAACAAACGATGGTATGTTTGCAAATCCTGGAGGCTTGTAAATTATGTAATGTCGTTTATTTATAATTTAGTTAGTATATCGTATATTTTTTTTGTATTGTGTATTTTTTTTTGTCTTCATACTTAAAAAATACGTGACTTACGGCAAATGTAAATATTCATTAAGAACGGCAATTGGGAAGATTCACAATTAAAGACGATCTCGACCAATCCCTCGTTTCCTTTCGGTCTCAGTTTCTCTCCGGTATTTTTACCTTCACCTCCTGTTACTTTTAACGTGGCGCAATCTGCACGCTTCGATCTTTTCCAAAACGTAATTTGTCATTCGTCTAATCCAGGGGATCGATGGGGATAAAAATTGCGTCAGCCAACGCAAAATCCGTTTGAAAAACTGACCCAATTGAAGAATTCATAATTCACGTTTCACAACTATCTTTCGCGCACCCACGCTTTAATTTCTTGTACCTTGCGCCTTAAGACTAAATCACAAACTTCTTGCAGTGCCTTTGAAATGAAAGAGTAATTGCTGATGAAGTCATACCGTTCTCAAAATCGGGTAAGTTTCGAACAAAAATCGAACTTAAGGCTAAAAGCAAAATACCGACTGTTGCATGAGAATAATATAAAGGTTTCCGCATTTCAAAGTTTTTCCTCAATTGACGAGTTTTTAAGAACCTCTTTGGTTCCTCAACACGATGAACGGGATATCAGTCTCTTGTGAATGCTCTTTCGTTCAAACTCAACATTCGGCTCCGGGTTAAATGTGACAAAGGACGAATAGTCATTTATGATAAAAACCTGAAGAAAAGGATTTTCCTTAACATTAAGTTGATGCACTCTGGGAATAATAAAAATGGGAATCTGCTTTTCAACAATCTGTCTCTCGCTCGCGCAACCGATAGAGCGTCTTAACGAGGTTCGATCGCTATAATTATAATAGTATGTACAAAATAACGGCAAAATGATCAAATACAATTTTTCCAAGTTGATTTTTTGTAATTTTGCTTGAATCTTCTCGAGCGTCGTATTGTAATGTTTAAAAAATTAGAGAAGGTTTCGTCGTCTGGTAATCGAGATATTCAGTGTTTAAAATCGCAACTTTAACACGAGGTCTGATGGGAAGTTAAGAAAAAAGACGATATTTTACAACTGATACTTCGATTTCTAAACGGTCAAACTTGCTCAAATTTAACCCACAGTTGAGTACGATTGTTAAGAAGATTCACACGAATTTTAAACAATTAAACTTGGAATTGATCGAACGCATAAGAAACGATCGAACCTCCTTAAGGGAACGCATTGTTGTTGTACATGTTACTAGTACCAGGCACAAAATTATTAGCAGCAGCTGGTATATCTGCGGGATGTGGACGATAGAGAAATTCCAAGTGTTCGCTAGGATGGGTATCAGCGACGAAATGATGAGGGTCGTGAATGATCGGTTCGACGTTACTCGTAGTCGGATTATTATTGTTGCCGACTGCATTAACGTTAGTGTTTGGTCCATTAGGAGCGGCACCGCTACCAGCGGGATTGAATAAAGCGCCGTTATTGGGTGTTGGTTTTTTCGTGCGAAACTGACGATACAAATGATAGAGAGTAAGTTCGCCCATTTCGGTGAAACAATTTTCGTATCTGTATTCGGGGTCATCCTCGATGGCGTCATCGACGCCCCGAAATGTTTCGAGTCTTCTGGTACCGATTATTTTTTCGTACTCCTCCCACGATAGGAAAGTATTCGAAGGACGATATTCCCTCTTGACAACGGTGCCATGATGAATTTTTTTGTTGTTTTTTTCGATGCATTTCGAATAATCAATGGCCGATGGATTCCACGGATAAATGCCCCAAATGCGAAAGCCCTTGGCCGCGTCGCCGGTAACGCCGGAGCTCAAAAGAGACGCTAGGAGTGGAGCGAATTTTTCTTTCGTTATAACTTCCAGAGGATTTTTACGCTGGAATTCCAAAACCCCCTTTTTCCAGCTCGTCTTCAATGGCTTGAGGGTCGATATTTCAGCGGGTTTCAAAAACCGCGACATCGTTGGATACAAACTTATGAGAATAATGTTGAGCTCCATGCACAGCTGACTTACACGGTAAGTAACATGATTGCTGTGACCGTCGAGGTACAATATTATCGGAAATATAACGCCTTTCTTTTGCAACGATGGCAACAGCACGCTCCTTATGTAATCGTAAAAAACTTCGGATTTCATCCAACCATTTTCTGTACAGCCTATGCCCCAATCTTGAGACACGGATTTGACGATATCGGTGGGCAATCTTTTGTAGGGATAAACGACCATCGGCGGAGTCTCATCGCCAGCCGCCGAGAACGTAAACATAACTGATATATTAGATTTGGGTAGCGCGCCTTCTATTTCCTCCACGTTTCTCACCTCCCGAGGCGCCAGTACTTTATTATTTTTCGGACACAGCTCGAAATTCGTCTCGTCCGCGTGATAAATTCGCGTTGGATCTTGTAGTATGTTCGAGTAGCCAGCTTCGCTGAGATATTCTTCGATGTTTGCAAACCAATTGCGTATATCCTTTCCCGTTCCTTTGGCAGCGGCCGTTGTGACCTTCAAGTTGGGATGTCGCTTCAGGTAAGCTTTGTACCAACCGTCGCCAGGATTGTTGCCTTTGAAGGGATTCGCTCGCGGATTAGCTTCCAGCATGTCCTTCACCGAGGCCTGAATAGCTTCTTTTCTTCTCGGACACACTTTGCGATGCTTGGCGAGAATCCATTTCTCCAGCATGTCTTCCTCTTCGGCCGTTAAAATAGGACTCGGCCCTAACGTCGTTTTGTTTTTGAATTGACTGCTTCGCCTGAACTGTATCGTAGCTCTTGGCACCCCAAATAATTGGCCAGCTTTGCGAACGGACATGCCGTCCTCTTGAACGGCCTCCAGCGCCTTCTGAACATTCTCCTCGCTGTACCTCTTTGTGTACTTGGTACCTTCCACCAGTTTCGGCATCTTTATTCATTAAGGACAACAAGAAAACACAAACGACCTTGTATTTGGTTGGACTCGTAAACGCGACGATCTGTCACAAAGTGGCCAATAACTGTATGACAAAATAGTGCGTGACGTTGGAATAAAAAGTCGTCTTTTTGTAGACGAATTTCTTTCAGAAACCACTGAATCCAGCGCTTTTCTGAACAAAATTAATATTCTTTGGTTATGCACAGTTATTGGCCACCGTTGCGTTACAAGCGTTTTTTCAACGAGTTCGATAACTACAGCGGTTGTCATACGTCAACAAAAACAAATTGTGTTCTTAACCTCACAAAGTGACAATCGTTTGTACGGACACTTTTGAGTTTCTTTTGAGCGCATTTGGACCGATCAAATTTACGGATAACGATCGAAAACATCGTTAACAATGGAAATCTAAGCAAGATAATGTTTTATTTTCATTTACCTCGATGTTTACATCGGTCACGAAGATGCCGAGAAACTCTTGTTTCGACGCGTCCTTGTATTTCGTCTGTTTCACTATTGTCACGAGATAATTAACAAGCCTCGTATCGTCGATACGATTGACAGCGATTCCGACTTGTTGATTATTCAACAAACGTATTTATTTTATCGCGAATCTTTGAGAACTATGACAATAACTACATATTTGGTGCGGCCAATTACTGTGCATCGGGTACAGTAGAAACCCGATTGTTGAAACGAAAGATGCGCTAGGCCCGGGGCAGCAGCGGTCGTTACATCGCCATCAGTGATTGGCCGTACTCTGTAGCAATGGCCTCCGAAAAATAATACGAAAATACGAAACAATCGACCAATGCAATATGCCAATTACCACAGCTACGTCTTCCCCAAAACTTTATCTAATTTATCATTATCATTGTTATTATTATTATTGCTGTTTGAAAAAAATCAACCAAAATGAAACATTCGTAGCATATCTTTCTTCGCTCGTCTCAGCGATTAGGCGCGCTTCCTTGCGATTCGTATTTCGATACTAAAAAAATAAATAAAAAGACAAATGCCCGAGCCGCTTCTTTTTCTGTTGGAATGTTTTTGTGGGCAAGTTTGAGGTGAAGGTTGTATTTCATCCCCAAAAATCAAGATTCGCCCGACCTAACTGCTACACATTTTGACCGTGACCACGATCTGACCGCGACATCAGCTCGTATTCATGGATGTATGAGTGAGCGTGTGTGTGCTCGTGATCGTGTTTTTGTATAAAAATGAAAACAAGACATTTGTTATTGAAGATTGGTCAAGCGCAGGGCATTCGAAAGTGGTACATCATTAGACTCCGTGAACCAGGCATTGTCACGGTTCGACGACGTGTCAATGGGACGCCGCCTGGTTTTATCCGCGCCGAAGCTCGTACATAGCAATTCCGCCAACTGCAAACTACATATTTTCGAAGCGCGTAAGAAAATAAGGTCGCAACTCACACGACTTAACACGCCTTTATCGAAGTCAGTTAAGTCCTTTTGTTGGTGTCAGAGGGTCGATGTACGCGAATTCATCGGTTCGTGACGATTCCATTAAGGCTGCATTTTGCAATACAGAGTCCGAGGGAGAGCTTCGCTGACTATCGGAAAATAGTGACGAGTTCGAAGTCAATTAAAGCCATGCCCATCCGGTACTTACTTTTCTACGATGACTCTCAACCTCAACAGCAGTTTCAGCACCTTTCCTCTATTCGTCGAATGACGACTCGCTAATCTCCGTCCATTTTTATATAAACTTATAACTATCATAGCGGAAACATAACCATATTTATCTTTATTACCAGAATCTGACAATTCAGTGTTTAGTGCATGTTATATCTCTTCGCCTCGTTTGTTGAAAAATATTATTGCATCTTACGTTAACCAAAATATTTAGAAACGAAAGGATGATTGGCTCCGGCGAAGGACTACCATTGCGATTCACTAAAGATTAACAGTACACTATTAATATAAACGATCGTCAAACCCGCGGATTGAAAATAAAATAAAATAAATGTCATACAGTATTGGACTGGTGTTGACTGACTATTAAAAAAATGTATTATTCCATTCTACACTGCTCGACAGCCCATGAAAGAAATTTAAAAAAAGTAAGTGTAACGATCGTTACTTTCTCCGTTACACTGCTTAGTTTTTGTGATATATTTACCATTGTTATACTTGCACCGCGAAAATGATAAATTTTTCCTACTTTCGTTGAGTTTTATGGATCGATTATAAAGCTGTATAAACACGCGCGGTTGCATAAAAACGTAGATCAGAAATGCTTATAAAATAATCAGTAATGAATTATACAGAACGAACAATCGAGAAGAATCCTTCGAAATGTTTTTGTTTGTTTTTTTCCTACAAACTTGATTGCACTTTATAAAAATATAAGTCTTGTATTATTTTTTTCGCAACGACTTCCTAAACATATTGTTACGTAATACGATTGTGCGGGTGGAATAAAAAATAAGGATAGGGGTCTCGTTAAGTGCAATTTCATTGAATATCTGCACAAGACGTTATACGGTCACCTCGGTCATTTAAACACGATGCTGACAATCACCGGTATTAATTGTTGCAATTTCTATACGTTCTATGTCGTATACACTAAGTTGATGGTGCATCATTACGTGGAAACGAGCTGCACGAATCCGGAAAGGCTGTGCGAACCAACGATTAAAGACATATATTCGAATCTACGCAAGATGCACGTACTATTCCAGGCTCGAAAAGACTCCGTATAGTTAACGATCATGCAATATCCCACCCTTGACACAGTTTGAAATCCTTATATGCAGAACACACTAACCATTATCTCGTCCCGTGATAGTCCATGAGAATCTTGAACATGGGATAAAAAAAAACTTATGCTCTTTCAGTTTACTGACAATCGTCGCAATGCTCATAACGATTCGACACTAACGGCAGAAACCCGAACTACTTATGTAACTGTTTTTTTTGAATTTTCGAACGCATTTTTCAGATAAAAAGCTTCTTTATTATGCAAATAGGCGTGTGAAAAAATATTGGAAAATTGAATTTTAAGACTGTTCGATCTTTCAAACATTTGTTACGATGTCATAGACAGCATTGTAATGGATTCAATTTTTCGAGTTCATTCTTCCGAATGCTCTTTTCTCCTTAATCGAGCGTTCATCAATTAAGGTAGTTCTATCGTTATATCGTTTGCTTAAGATTTTGTTGGAAGTTTGGATTAATCTTCTTTAATGTCATACGCACGTGTGTAATGAATTTAAGAAGGTTTCACCAAGCGGAAATTCAAATATTTATTGGTAAAAATCACAATTTTCGGTAGTCTCTCATAAGAGCTCGTGTCAAAAGTGACATTTTCATCAATAAATATGTTGGCTCCTACATGGTGAAGCCTTCTAAAACTTTGCATACATATTTATTCAACATCAAAGAAGCTACATTTAGTTTTTCAAAAAAATCTAAAGAAAAAAATGTTCTCAATTTTTGTAATTATACACCAAGTACATATTACCTTGGATGACCTTGAATTGGAAGTATGTTGTTCTCAAGTCAATTTACAACAACTTTTCTTTATTAACTTTACGCTCGCAAACCATTTTGTATGTGAGAAAAATTGAAAAACAATTTTTCGATATGAAGATGTCATTTTGGAGTTGAATTTAGACATTTATGGTAAATGTACGTCTGAAGATTTATATTATGTATGTGGGATTTATTAATGAACAACTTAATACAATATAGATACAGAGAACGTTAATAATAAACATGTTTTATAAAAGAATTTATGCAGATCGGCCGGATGCGATAGAGATAACAGTAAGAATGTACATGTCGTTCATTCACAGTGACGTATGAATTTTTTTCAGTTCTGCAACCTCTCATATATCCCAAGACCGGCGTCGAGCAACGAAATGCAATAAAGACGATGGGGAAGTAAAAACGCGTGAGGGATAACGAAACACACTGATGAAATATCCTCAAAATGTGTGAATTATTTTTAGTTTGTTTTTTCGTCATTTAGATTCAACAATATCGTTTGTTTTCTAAACTTGTTTCAATAAACACTCTCTTTCTGTTTCGTGCCATATATTATTATTTTTTTTTCATGTGTATAGGATAAAAAGGCACAAATCTGCACAAATTCTTCGTCTTTCTCGATCCTAATCCGTGACAAACGACACTTTACAAATATTTATCTTTAAGTGTATTTATATATTTATATATGTACAGAAGCTTCGATTTTTTGGCCAAATTAATCGCTATTGTGTCGTTATCCGATCGTTTTAATTAGCTATACGATAAATATGGTGATGGAAAAACGTCAGCAACGAAACCCGACAGTTTTTCGATCCCTTGAACCCTTTTTAATAAAAGAATACACGAGGCTCCGTATATGTCGCACGAAACCTCGCTGTCCTTCCGATTATCTGTTATTACACAGAACTAAATGTACAAATACGCGCTTAAGTTTTTAAATATTAGCTATCTTTTCGTTAATTATGAATTAAGCGATAAATTCACCCTTATCCGATTTAACCCGAATCAAAAACACACACGCACACGAGTTCCCCGCATATTTACAATGCCAGAGAAAACATAGATGGAATAGAAGAAAAAAAAATTCGAATAAGCAAAACACTTTCATAAATAATTCGTATTATAAGAGCCCATTGTTAACGTACTCGGGCAAAATTTAGCTAATTTAAATTTTGGGGACATATTGCAACTGCCGTAGCACCCTTCGACTCACGACAAACCTTCGAGTCTATGATTCCCCTTTGTTTTTTCATTTAAAAGAAGCACACGCTAAGATCGTCGCTGCCTCTTTTTTTTTCTTTAATTTCTTCCAAATTTTGATAACAGGGTCAAAGCATTAAATTCCTTAATAAATTTTCTATTCTCGAAATATGAAATTAATGTATAATATTGTCGAGACGAATACTTGATTTTCAATTACGTGGTAATTGCGTTTAATCGGGAAACGTTCTATGAAAGATCGATCACACAGAATCGTAATTTTTTCTTAGTTTTTTTCAATTTCCATTCCGATCGATGATTGAATTTTACGTTGATGCTGATTTATGATTATTATCATCACTGATGTGTGTTCGTTAAAAAAGGTTGAGGCGATTGGCCACATTGTTGCTCGTCGACATCGAAACGCTTTTGCCAAATGCTATTTCTATGCTCGACCGAAAATATGGGAGTTAATTTTTCTTCGACTAAGAGTATTCTACTTCGGAAACGTTCTCTATCGCGCGCCATCTCTTCCCAGGGCCCACGTCTCGCAGCCCGATAAGCGAAGGCCCACTTAATCATCGTGTGTACTTGAGGCTCGAGATTAAATCGTACCTGGAATGAGAATACGTTAATTATTTATTTTATTAATGCGTTACGAATGAGAGACTTTGTGAGTCATCAATTATGGAACGCTCTCTATTACTCCATTGATTCTGCTTCCTCATTAGGGATCGGCATGAGATTAATCTTTACTACTCCATCGTTCGGAAATTATCATGAAAGATAACAAAAAAAACCAGTCGTCAGTTCTCATAATTATCGTTACCGTCGCACGATTGTTGTAAAAAAAGCAAACAACTTACTGCATGCCGTGAGAATGAGTTGAACACCATAAGGAATCGGCCGTTTGAATGAGAACTCGAATATTATTTTACCTAGGATGCCAAATCCAAGGCATACACTTTGGAGTTACCAAAAATGGGCTCAATTTAAATATTAACTGTTTTTATACTGAACAAATGTTCTCGTTTGAAAATCGCCAATGATACGCTTTATCCACAAAGTGGATTAAGTTTTTTTTCGCTTTAATTTGAAAAAACAAAACCAGAGCTTGAAGAGAGACCGAATTTGTTTAAAATGCATTTCCCGTAAAAACAAAAGAGGTTTGAACGGCAAGGTCGAGATTGTGGTGTTCACAAACAATGTCGTTCAACGATAAATCAACCGATAACGACTAAATCTATCGCCAACGACTTCGAATCTAAGCATTCTGACGTTCAAGAATCTGTCAAATAGATGTACATTTTTTTCTCACAACCGCAATGCGTTATCGGTTTCTACGAATTTTTCAGAAATTATATAAATCAATTTGTTTTGACGCCTCACGAGTTGACGGGAATGAATAAAGCGTGCTATTGTTTGAGGAAAGCTTTGCCTAAAATTTTAGTTGTCGAAAATAGAATGTATTTTTATAGAAAATTTCGTGACATCATAAAAAGTCTGCGAAAAAATATAAACATACAAATACTTGGGAATAAATTGTCAATATCGAAAATGTATCCGAACAATGAAGAATAAAATGAGGTAAATTATTACATGCAATTTTTTTTACCTTCACTCCTGTTGTTTTGCCATCATCGTCAAAATCGTCATCACTAGTGGAATCGCTTGTTTCATCGCTTGTTGCATCGCTGTCCTCGTCGCTGTCAGAATCGGTGTATTCAGATTCCGATCCATTTTCAAAAACGATAAGGTAACTATCCTCGGAATCGACAGAACTTTCGGATAACAATCTTGGCCTGTATCCCCCCAAGCGCGGTGCACGATTCTTATCAAAGTTGTTCGACGAATCGTGGTTTTGAACTTCCATAGAAGATTCGGGCACGTATCTAACGCGCGTAGGACAAGAATTTGGCGTCGAGTTATTCTGCTTTCGTTTTCTAACGTGTGAGGTAACGTCAAAGGAGAGATTATCGAAAAGTGTAGAGGAATGACGAGACAATGTTGAGTGCGGCTGTTGGTCACGTGGCTCGAAAGACGAGGAGTCAACTTGATCAATAGAGAGTTCATTAACCGATGAATCGTCGTCCTCGGATCCTTCGAAACGTTCCTCGTCCTCCAAGGCGTTTAAATCATCCTGTATGTTTGAATAAATAATTTGTTTCGTCCGTTCTCTTCGATGTCTTGATTGGCTCACACCGTTTCTTCTCAACTGTGATTTACCTCGTCCTTTGCCACGGCCACGAGCGATCGTACAAGTCTTTCTTCTCGATGGTTTCGATATATTTGGCTTTTTCGTAGGTATTTCCGATTCCGGTGAAACAGCCCTCGGTGTGCTAAATCGCTCGGATATACCATTTACAACTTTCTCCCACATCGTTGGCCATCGGTTGCAACATTTATCATCTGACGTTTTCGACGTTTCTTCATTTTCCTTAGTTTCGTCTGCCGTCGACATTGAAGGCTTCGGGTCTGCCAATCCTTCGCTCGAGTTGCTCGGACTAATCGACGACTCTGAAATTATTTCACCCTCCATGTCCTCGTTTCTTCGGGTTAAGGCGGTTTCACTACAAATTTCACTTGTTTTGTTCGGCGAGTCTTCCAGCGGTATTCTAACGTCCAGTTCGTTAAATATTTCTGTGGAAATTAGGGGACTTCTTGTTAATTTAATGGCTCCGCCGGAAATTTGACTGATTTCTCGTTCGTTCGTACTGTTACATTCGAAATTCAACGATGCTTTTGTCGATAACGGTATTTTTCTCATATCATCGGTGAATACATACGATATCGGGGACATGATGTCAAACATACTTTTGTTTTGATATTTATCTGTTCCTCTCGAATTTTCAATCAAATCTTTGTTGTGTTCAGTCGTTGATTGCTCGCAACTTCGCGTCAAATTTTTAAAGAATTCCTGTGATATAATACCTTCGTTTGGTACTACCGTGACCGAAAGGGTATTGTGAAAATTTGTCATAAAAGTACTCGGCATTTTGCCCAAGCGTTCTGCGACGATGCTCGTTAGTGCACCGAACATACTCGTGAAAATATTTTCTCTTCTTGGCTCCGAATTTTTATCTGTTGCTGAATCAACGCTCAAAGAGCTCACCGCTCTGGAGGGCTTTTGAATTCTCGTCTCGGAACTTGACTTTATTGTGTACATGTTAGCACTACAATTTTCGTAAGTCGGTCGATAAGACGATGCAGTTGGGGACACGACCAATGTATCCAGATCCAAAGATATTGACCGCCTTGGGGAGATTTCCATCTCATCAATCAGCACGCGATCTGCCAAGTCAACTTCCCTTTAGACAACGGACTGCCTCTTCTGTGGCCTGTTTGAACAGTGAACGAAATTTTTAATATTTTTCTCATTATTTCACATAGCAGTTGTATGTTTTTTTGATAAAAAACTCTGTTTCATGTGTCCATCTCCATTAAAAATTATTCATCATTTTTTCACTATGCTCAGAAGTTGTTTATAAGTCTCAACCTTGTGTCGGCGTCCGGAGAATTTAAAGATACATTTGAAATTTCAACTTGTGATACTGATCCAAATAGAAAAAATTGAAACACGTTTTAATTTCTGAAAAAAACGAGATAATCTAGTGCGCACTTTCATAGAAACTTGACGAGTGCGCCTGTTTTTTTGTTTTCCAAATTTTTAAAAACTCAGAACACCGTAAAACTAAAGTAAATGTGAAATCCCTGGGGTCCCGACAGAAAGTCTCAGGAGTCGGATGCAATATTTGTACTTCCAGTTGCAGATGCCGATTAATTGCAATCAGCTTTATTAAAATGCTTTTTCTCTATGAAAATAGAAAGGACATTGTTCGAAAATCATATTCTAATTTGCCCCTTAACAAATGGGTATATTTACAGCGCATAAATCTATCCTGAATTCTCCTTTCCTATCATTCATCACATCGACGATACCTTAAAAGGGCAAAAACAGATTTTTTTCATTTGCCAAAATGGTAACGATGTTACTAATGATTTTTTTATATTTCTCTGAATTTTTTGAAACAATGATTATTTTGCCCGACAAAAATAGGAATTATGAAAATATACAAGGCTGCTCAAAATTGTTCATTACAAGTTGAAACAACAGCAGTATCGTTAAACGTATTCTCGAGAAAGTTCGACGATGACAGTTTTTTTTGTATTTTTGGTCGTGCATCGCTTGCACAGATGTTGTTAAAATTTGAATCCTTCAAACGCAGCATAATTTTTTTTTTTTTCTTCACCGAAATTTATGTGCGGAACTGCTACGACGAATTAGACAGATTTGTTTTGGGACCAAAAAACTGAATGTGCAAGACAAATTGAGAAAAATTTTAAAATCTAATAAGTTTGAAAAATGTTTATCTGTGTTCCAATGATACCAGCTTTGACAGCATTATTACAGGGCATTTGATAAAATTTCATGACGTTTCATCATTATTGAGCCAAGGCTAAAGTCCCTTTCTCCTTGTTGTTGCGCTACTCTGTAGTTCTATCTCTCTTTACTCAAACAAGATTGTATTTATTTTTGTCACATGTTTTTCATTCCAAATTCCAACACTTTTGGGGTATGATTCCAAATATTTGCAACTACACATGATATTTATCAAAAACTTTCAATTTCGTGGAACTTTTACCAAAATCGTTTCATAAATTAGTCTCAACATCTGTCTAATGAGAAGCGTAAACAGACCGTATGTGTACATAGGAAATATTCTTTTTGAAGCATTTTAATTAACAAAATGGAAGAATAACTGTAAATATTGTCAAAAAATCCAACTCGCTGTGACATAAACAGAGTTGACAAAGTGTAATTCAATAGAGCACCCGAATACCCGGTTGACCTTTTTTTTTCTTAATGCAACAAACGAAAAAAGATTTCTGCTTGAAAAGCTGATGCAAGTGTCAGTGAGCAATGAAAAAGGAAAAGAATACAATTTTTTTTTAAATTGTGAATGGAAGTTGAACGCGATAAGCAAAGAAGCGGGGGGGATCTGGACTGGGAATTTTACTGACGAAACACGAGATCGAACGTTCTATGGCGTAAACACGACCAAATGCTGGAAGAAGCGTTACTTTTTTTTTCGTGTTTCATAATCCATGGAAATATGATGATTAGAAGAAAAAAAATGTCGTCCATATTGATGTTATGCGTAAAAATAAAGCGTGTTTTGTAGGCAGTTACAGTGGTGCGTGATTAGAAACACGTACGGCAGTGTGTTAGTGCACGCGTACGCGAGCGCGCCCGCGCGTAGTGTACTCACAGCAAGAACAACCTTCGCAAATGTGACAATCGTGGTCGTTACTCGGGCAACTTTTTCCGCCTGACGAAAGTCTTTTTGACGTTTGATCCGGATGTTTTCTTATAGTTTTCTCGTCACTAGTCAATTTTAATGTATCGTAAGCATTACCTCTTTCGTCTTTCGCGTTTATAATCGAAGTTTCCATCGTAAAAAGGCACATTTTTGCTGTAACGAATACTGGATATAACTTTTAAGCGGCCATTTTCAACTGAAGAATGAAGAATGCGTAGCGAGGCAGCGAGACTCCGAGACTTCGAGCAGTTAGTTCCGTCGGTCGAAGTTACGAACCGAGGCGCTGCTGTTTCTCGATGCGCAATTATCTTGTTTTTTTTATCTTCCGAAAGACCCGAAAAGAATGTACTCGTATATTCGACATCATTCCCTATTTTATTATATCCATATATATTCTTTCTCGCAGTGGAAAGTTTGCGTCTACTCAAAACTCATTGCTACAAATTATCGAGTAAATTTGAGGGATAGTAAATAGATTTTTTTTTTCTCTACGATACAAAACTAACGAAATCAGGAGCAAGATTCCTTCATTTCTTTACATTTCCTAGTCTTAAAATGTATTCGAATCCAATTGAAATTTATGTTAAGTGTGCGAATCATTTAGGTTCTGCGATCAATTCCAATGATTAAAGGATCGGAATCGTTGATGAAATTTTCAAATTACCCATGTAAATTTTTTTCTTCTGCCAAATCATCGTAAAATCGTGCAATACATTGCAAATTATTCAAATGAAAAATACTCCAAGGCAAATTAGTAATTGCCATTGCGGATAGGATCAATGAATACAAAGCGACAAATTTTAACATTAAGTAACCCTTTCATGCGCACATTTTTTATGAATTGGAACCATTTCTTGACATATTATATTTTTCCAAGACTATTTCCGGGGACCATGTGTCATAAAAAAAACTCCGCAGCCGTTGCCAGAAAAGTGTATTTTAATAAATAAAAAACCGCCGAAAGGAAGTGGGACGCTGAACATCCCAACGTGAATCAAACGGCTAAAAATTCCAAAAAACAAACACTTTGGAAATTAATTTTTATAGCGAATAAATATAAAAGAAGAAAGACAAAAAATTCCAATGTTACAAATCGGAACGGAAGAGTGGAAATGGCCGAAATTACCGAGATCAGTCACTCAATTCGTAAACCATGAGAAGATACTATATTTATAAAGTTCACAGTCATATATTGTACAAAATGTCGCAAAACGGCGTAACTTAGAAGACTTCACTATTGGAGTTAGGGCGTTTCAAATATTAGTAATCGAGATGGCGCTCATTAGTAGCGAAAGTGCAACCGTTGAAAAATGATTCACTCTACGAGTCACATCATTTCCATGAATTCTGATGCCACTTCATAGAGAATCTTGTCAGCCGCCTTTCGTCAACAAAACAATCGTGCGTGCATCGAAATGCGTTTTCGTCAAGAAACAGCAGAAAAGAACAAAATCCCGAGCCAGTCGCATAGACATATATCGCAAAAAAATAACCAGTCCTTTACCGTCAGTCGGTAACGTCGATTTCCTTTCTTCGTACCGGCTCGGGGTGTTGTTACCGTCAGACGGTAACGTTTTTCGTGCTAACGGAGAAATATTGTCACCTTTCGGTTGCAAGTTTTTAAATCTTTAATAATTTCTTTATTTCACCATTTCTCCATTACTGTACACGGACTATAACATCACCAATGAGATTTACAAGTAGTGTATCCCGATACCGAATTGAAATTGATGAAATACATCGCTTCTAGCGAACAACAAAGGCACCGCCATGTTCAATTCTACCCTCGCTATCCCCGCGAGCTTCATTACAATGCCACCGCCCGCTGTACACCTGACATTGTCGGTAAATATTTTCATGCTCTCGTTTAAATCACCGTCTGAAATGTAATTAAAGAAATATTAGGAACATTCAGAATACGAGACGAAAAATTAGGTCTTATTGAACTAAACGTTTAGTACCTTCGCTCGAAGAGAAATTCCCCAAATTTCCACCGTTAACGAAACCGTGCAACCTGAACAATTCGCCAAAACTATTTTTTCCAGGCCTAAAAGGCAGCGGTGTGTAAACGTGAAGTGCCAGCGCCCAATAAATATCTCCACCTATAGCGCAGCCATCGTCACGAGGTCCACAGCCTCGCATCTCAAATCCACGTAGATTCATCGGTCCACCAAGGAAAAATTGATCGGCTATGCTTACTCGCATGTCGTTGCTTATACCTCGTAAGAATCCGGCTTGAGCTCCCAGTTGAAAGGTCTTTCATGGCGAATAATTAAAAAAAAAACGAAAAAAGTTATTCTATTAAAAGGAATATTAACATTTTGATCAATCTCATTGATTGAATTTCCCGTTTTTTAAATATATAATCAATAATTATCTCATAAAATTTGAAACCTACGAGCCATTCGTGAGGCGACCAATTGTTTTGCATGGAAAATTCGTTTTTAACAAAACCAATGTCTCCCCCAAGACCGGCTACTTCGGCAGTGAGCTTGATGAGGGAACCAACAGTTGGAAATATTTTGTCGTCACGTTTGTCGATCGAACATATGTATCTCAGAGCCGATTTCAAACTCGGCCCAGACTGTTCGCGTACGAAAAACGATGCTTGTTTAAACGACGTTATTTCTCTGTACGCTGCTTCGTATTGAAAATTATGCTTCAAGGAGCCTGCTCCACCGGGATTCACTGCTAAATCAATCATAAAACCTTTGTCTTTCTCCTTGTACCCGGACCAAGGCACATCGGTACCCGTGCTGAACACATTCGCGGTTAATCTGCATGAAAACATAATCGTTAAATAAGTGTCGGAAAACAAAAAATTTGCTTGATTTTTCAAGGCGTTACAGGTACATAAAAGAAAAATTGCCTTTCACAAATGCACTGACATATTAATCTGAAAAAAATCAGGCAAAAAAATCAGAAAGCCTTGAGCTCGGTAAAAAAAAAATTTCAATCAGGAAACATCTCCAAGAAAGCGTTGTTAAAAGATATTCGGTACGATTTTCGTTGTTCTGTACGAAAAAAAAACTCACACTTTGTGCAATCTACTGTCGACAAATGGCTTGATAGCAGCAATGTTAATGTTAGTCGAACTTTTATGACCGTAGGAATATTCCATTTGCAATCGTTCACCACGACCCAAAATATTCGGTGCTTTTGCGTGTATTTGCAGAGCTCCTTCGTTATTGCCAACCATCGTGTTCACCCCACCGCTCAAGCGGTTAAGTTCGTTTACATTGAATGTTACCTGTAACATTTACGAATAAGAATAAACATGAAAAAAACCATAACAACGATAGAATACTTTTTTATTTTTCTATGTTCAATATATTGATTTTATTCAGACTTCCATACTGACAAGTATTTGCATAAAAAATGTAAATTCCTTCGGATATTGAAGTTTGCATAATTGGAACGCAACAAAAGTTTTCTCAAGCAACTGCCAAAATTTGGAAGAACTACATCTTTGCTATATAATCGGAGATTCACAAAATATAGAAAAAATGATGAGTACAAGAAATATTTTTCATCATGTTTCGGCAGTGGATTCTTTCGTACTATAAATTTTGACTGGATCTTGTGAAAAAATAAATTTCAAAGCATACTTCAAATTAAAACACAATGATGGGATAAAAAATTGTTGAGATGGCTCACTTCTACTCCGTCGGGGGTTGCATCCGGTCCGACACTGGTATCAATGAATACTCCAATGTTTTTGAAACATCCAAGAGCTTCGAGCCTGCCACGAACTTTGTGAACGCTTTGGATAACATCATGAAAATCTTTGGCCTTGAAAAGCTCACTCACTTGAGCTTTTATGATATCATCCTTCGTTCTCGAAAGACCATCAATGTGAATCTTATCGACTCTTGCCTGGTAATTTTATTAATGCAATACTCATAATAATAACAATGAAAAATAACATTTTGGCTTTGTTTTTAATCTGACACTTAGATGAATGTAATGTTTTGTCCTTGTAAATTAAATATCGTAAGAGTTAGAAATAGCGTGGAAAAAAACTAAATGTTCGAGGGTACTAGAATTTAGTTATTTTACTCAAACTTACGCCAACTTGATGCAAGTCGATAGTTTTTGGTTGATGAGGTCCTTCCATTTTGGAATTGGATTCGTTGATTCCAGTATAAACTGTCGACTGCAATACAAGTAGATTTTCTTAATAAATGCAACTGCTACTTGGATTTTGAATCAACTTACGTCATGAAAAGACCTCGATGAATGTTCGTTGTGGTTACGTCGGTCGGTGAATCGAGCGTTCCCGGAAGGTTGGGGTTCCTATTTCCAGATAAAATCCATATAGAAAATGGAATTGAGAAGTATTCCCTTTGAACAGTTACATTAAGCTGAATATTTTGATTTAAACATCAATCGTCAAAGCGTGACACGATTACGAATTTTTATTTTTTTGTCACAGAGATTAGAAAGTTCAAGGACATTTGCTGAATAATTTAAGGGAACGAATGAATGCAGCATTTTTGTTCAAATCGGCTCTAGCAATAAACATGTTTTTAATTGATGTTTTATTTTAGGTTGACTGCATCGGTTCTTCGAATTTCGATATTATATTATTAGAAATTACGTTATCGCGCTGAATAAGATGTCACGAGAATTGAAAAATATGAAATGAAAGAAAAACAGGTGTGAATGGTAACTTTTTTATTGAAAATTTCTGTACTAATAAAAGTGTCATGATGGAATAAAAAATACGATGATTTAAAGTGTCGTTACCGCAGATTATCGGTAGGTTAAAAATTACACTGATTTTTTACCTTTGCATGTACGGTTCCCATTATTTAAATGCTTCGTTTTACGTATTTATGTTTATTGTGGAATCTCAGTATGGCATTTTTGTGCGGATATATATTTTAATTTATTAGTAATTTTGAGACAACCGAATTTCAAAATTTAAGTGAAAAAAAAAACACGTTTCGCCTCTATGATTCGAGTTATCCGGGAACAATCGAGAGGCAGAAATGGTGCCTTTTCCAATTGGATGATCGTACATCGAATTTTCCGACCGCTGCTCCGAATCTTGTGCGAGAAACCGAGAAGCTCTTTATCTCGCGGAAAACTTTCAAGCAGCTTTCAAGCTTCAAATATATATTA
This sequence comes from Campoletis sonorensis, assembly GCA_013761285.1. Classification (NCBI taxonomy): domain Eukaryota; kingdom Metazoa; phylum Arthropoda; class Insecta; order Hymenoptera; family Ichneumonidae; genus Campoletis; species Campoletis sonorensis. Next base: position 406,569 of record JACEOJ010005899.1, on the reverse strand, counting down.
GAGGTTAGCAAAGCGTCACTTCTTTATCGACGGCACATTATGCAAAATTCATCCAGATGGCGCGTACCGGATTATCGAAAAAAAAAAAAAAACTTCAAATGCTTTCAACAAAAATTACTATTACTCAGTCGTACGGTCAAAAGGTTTTGTACAACTCTCAATTTTTCGGGAAATGGGCTAATATGGTCGATAATTTTTTTCCAAATGACGTTTCGCTGAGAATTTTATTTATATACAATTTTAGGAAACATATATATATTTATCTCGATGTATTTGTCAATATAAGCGATTTGTAATTTCTGCATGTATATATATCATATATTTGTACATCATACGTACATGACGTCATAATATTATATTAATATATTACGTAATATCATCAAAAATATCAGCATACGTTTCACGCATTCCCGCATTTTCCTTAACGTTGATAAACTACAACATAATTGAATAACAGATTTAAATATCATTTTCATCGACACTTTGGCTGAATTCGTTAAGAATTGTTTTGTAGGCTGGTCCACGTTTTCATCAAATCAACGTTTCACCCCATCAAGCGAATCGATTAGTTCACGAAGTTTAAAAAAATATATACCGTCAATATTTTCTTTGCACTAGAATCTTTCGAGATGTTTTTCGTAAAATATGAATACGTAACGAAAAAAAATATCGGTTTATCTAAAGGACTTTTAACGAAGCTCGTGGCAGCAGTTTCTCAAGAACTTGACCAAATCAATAGTCATATTGCTAAAATATTTTGTTGGCAGCTTGTTTTTTTTCCATCAAAAGTGAGAGATGTTTGAAAGAAAAACATTGAAAATAGCAATCAGCTGAAGGTTGAAATATTACCTTGTAAACATGACAAAATTCAAATTTGTTTGCCTGATGGTATGTGCTAAGAAAATATTGATTAAGACTTTGTTTTGGCCTCAAAAGTATACGTATGAGGATGTCGCCTCAAGATTGGAGGTCAATAATATCATGATTGTAAAATATAATAATTAGCCATAATATCATCATTAGTATATGAAGTAATTACAAATTGGTAAAGCAGTAATAGTTTTAAGTACCGAAGTGACAATTGAATTTCTTTACAAAAGATGTTTAGAAAAAAATCTTTTGCATCGTCAAGTTTCTAAGGTCATTCGATAATCATATCGTAACCGATCATTTTGTACGTAAATCATTTTCCAGTATTTTCTCGAGTGAAAGTCTTTTTCGAGCCAAAAAATGTAAGTCGGTCTCCAATATTGTCGCAATGATTCTTCAATTTGCAATCAGCCAGTAATAGAAAGACTACAACTGTCTGTTGAACCTCATAAATATGTGTACGAGTTCTCGATAAGTTGACAAATTCGGTCTACGATAAAATATAGAAGGTTGAAAAATGTTTGAAAACCATCACTGAATTAGTGTAAATAGTTGAAAGTATATCGACAACTCGGACAATGGCAGTGCACCGAGAAAGAGCGTGGTCCACGTAATCAGTGTAAATATTTGTTGTGGAATGACTCAGCGTGTAAAAATTGAGCCATCTCAAAAACGTGATGCTTTTATAAAGTATGCCTGCATAGACTTTTCCAATAAGTATTCTCGACTAGAATATCTTGAATAAAAAAAACGAGCAACGAAACAGATAAATTCTTAAAAATATAATAATATCAAAGAGCAGCGGGCCCTATTCTCGGAGATGGTAAGTGCGGTGGAATCGGACTCCCATGTACTTCGAGATCGAATTCCGACATAGAAGATCTCATGACTCTGTTCCATCTGTCGGCACTCTCGCGATCTTGTATTCGTTCTCTTATAAATTCTGGCTCGTCGACACCTCCATTCCTCACGCAGACCCTCGCCGCCTCTTGTTGAATTATTATCTCGTTAGTGATGTAAGTCTCGCGACGTATTTTGTCTCGTAACTCTGGGCTCATGTCGGGTATGCACCAACGAACGAGAATCATTACAAGTGCAACGGCATTCTATAAAAAAAAACAAAGAGCTCAAATTTGTGCAAAGTAGAATGTGAATTAATATTGTTCTTTCCTCAAATTTCAATGAATTGCTATCAATGGAACAAAACAGCGATAAGGGGGAAAACACGAGTGTATATTAATTGGAAATGTGTACCTCAAATATAACTACGAAGGCCAATCTCGCAGCCAGTATGTGCCAGTACGTAACGGTGAGATCGTATTGTTTGGATTGAGGCGAATCAGGGGGTTCGCGGTAATCGGGATACAGACATACGTCAACCAGGCTTGAATTTCCTTTAGGACGCGCATAAACTTCCAAATCTTTTGTTTTAAACGTTGATAGTGAGTAGTGAAGAAAACCATCCAGAGAATTGTTGTCCGATACCGTCAACTGATAGACGATCTTTGGTATAAAATTCGATGTAAAAGCTATTATGAAACCCTGAAATGAAAGAAAAAAAATTATATTGTCGTCGTCGTTTGATCGGAGCTGATTGAAAATTTCCATCATTTTCCTTCGTCATTTTCCAGAGAGAACATTTCGAGGAGGTTCGATAATTCCTTATGCGTTCCATATATTCGAAGTTTAATTGTTTAGAATTCGTATGAATCTTCGTAACAATCATACTTAACTGTGGGTAAAATTTAAAGAAGTTTGACCGTTTAAAAATCGAGTTATTAGTGGTAAAATATCGTCTTTTTTCGTAATTTTAAACACTGAATATCTCGATTACCAGTCAGTAAAACCTTTTCAAAATTTTTACACATTATAATACGACGCTCAAGAAGATTAACGCAAAATTTCGAAAAATAATCTTGGAAAAATTGTATTCGATCATTTTGTCGTTACTTTGTATTTACTATTAAGATTCTGGCGGATAGAACCTCGTCAATTGGATATTGAAATTGTCTTTTCAATTGCCCGGTTAATGACGTTCAATGAAAAGTTTGGTTGAAAATAAGTTTTTCGAATTAGCGAAAAAAGTAAACTTACGTTCGTGATGACTGACAATTTTGATATGGAATCAAGGATTCTATACCATATACCAATATCGCGTACACGTTGTCCCACCGGCCTTCGATAAAGGGTCAATAATTTTTTCGCATCGAGTCTCATTTCCAGAACATTATTCAACAACGCGAAAAAAGGTGCTAGTGGAAATGCAGCCACGAATATGGTCACGAATCCGTACTGTAAAACTAAATGTTTCATTATTTATATAATAATCATAACGGCAAAGGAAATATTCAAATATTCAACATTCATGTATTTCGAATGGATATACAGGTCGAGGCCATAAGTGTCAGCAGAGAAACTTGAAACCGATTTGAAAGTTACAACATAAAATTATGGATCAACATTAAAATTACACAATGAAATTATAATAAGTGTATTTTCAATTTTCAAGCGATATACTGATTTGAAATATTTATTTCTCAATCTTGTAGATTTTTACACATTCAAGCTGCTCAGCAAACTACAATCTCATCTCGTATATGGGCCATTCCATACCTCTTCGACCTCGGACTGGCTCTCCTATTCTTTAATTTGTTGAAAATGTTATGTGTTGTAAGACCCATTAGAAGATTTATTTGTCCATCCACTTATAAAATATGATTTTGTCAAAATTCTATTATTATTATTTTTTTAAATGACTAATTTTCTGAAAAATCCGACCGGTTGAGCTTTCCTTTTTAGAAATGTTGGTTTTTTTATCGTTCTATTTGAAAAAAAATACAAACAAATAATTTATATTTGTGTTCGTTATTGGTTTCCATTTTCTCTCCATTCAGACCAAAAAATCATTAATTTCCAGATATTAGTCTGTTTTTATTATTTTCAAAAAAGCCACAATAAAACTTCGACCAATTGGATGATTTTTTACAATCGTATGATGAAAAATCAAAACTTCTAAAAAAAAAAGGTTTTACTCGGTCCAATTTTCAGAGAATTGTAGTCATTTGAAAAAAAAAAACAATTTTTGAAAACAACATCATATCTGACATGTGGAAACAAATAAATCTGAATTTTTTTACAGCTCCTTCCAATGGGTCTCATAACGCATACATTGTTGTTTTTGGTTTGGAATACTCCATATATTAGTGTGTGTGTGTGTGTGTCATAATCTTACCCATTTCAAGATATTCAGGAAACAAACTCCTCGGGCCCCATTGAACGAGTTTGAAATCTCGGACCCATTGCAAAGACATTCGCGAATGAAATTGTCGCTCGTGTTTGTCGCTGTTTTTTGGTCTAACGTGAACTTTAAGGGTATTCAACCACTTGTAGAACAAGGGGAATAACATTTCGAGAAAAGAATTCATCGTCTGTTTACCGATCATAATTATACTGAGCTGAATACATAATTCGGTCAAACAACCGCCAGGACCGCATTCCTCTTGTCTGTATTTCAAAAACAAACGCTTGTAGGATTTCGGATAACCAATCATTTTTCCCTTTATAAATGCAATGTAAAATATCGATGCGTAATAATTGACGAATTGTAGTAAATAGATTTTCAACGTCAGGCTATCATCGAATTCGGTTTGAGTGCGAAGAAGTTCCATCTGTACGAGAAAAAAACAAATGAATTAAAGTTCAACTTTAAATTGTGTCAATAAATTTTTTTGATTTGTTTCACAACAATTTCTCTTCCTGGGTCAAAGTCGTATTTCTTTAGATCACCAGTTTTGTACCTTAATACTAATCAATCCCTTATAATCCCAACATGAGAAAACAATCGGAGAACAAGGCCGATCCTCGATAATTTTCGACGGATTTACGACAAGAATTCAATTTGTTATGTCGTATTTCACTTGAGTATCAATTTTGTCCCTCAATACTAATTTATCCCTTTTAATCCGATCACTGAAGGCAACGTGAGAACATGATGGACCCTCGATCAAATTCAATGGATTGCCATAGAAAATAATTAAATTTGAAGAAATGAAGCTTTTCGCCAATAATAATACGTGCTTCCCGATTCAAGTATCAAAACAAAAATAATAGCCCATTTTTGATAAATCCAAATAACTTAATAATCTATATATCTACCTCAGTCAAGTATTCAGCCAACCAGGTGTATAACCAGTTAAACAATACGATACAAAACAAATTGATGCAGGCTGCGGTGGCTGTTGTGAAAAGTATCGCATTGCTCGTTATCGTTGGTTCCCCCAAAACGCTCAATGTCGTTAAAACGGACATTCGATAGAGAATCACACCCAATACAGCTGCCATAGCTACGGCTATCTAAAACATTGAAACATGGATTAAAAAAGTCGCAACCTAGTATTATTATTAAAAACTAGCTGTGCCAGCGGGCTTCGCCCGCAACACACGTAGTTTGCGCTAAGGAGTACGCTAGCTTTTTTTCCTCGGAGTTTTGCAGTTTAGTTTTATGTACATGGAGATTGGCAATGACAAACCAATTGAAATCTACAAAGTTTTAACAAATTCATGAAAATTACTGTAACTTTTTTTCCATTCGAAGCTGGGATCACAGTCACCACTCATTCTCTTCGTTGTGGAATTATCTTCAAATTTGTAATAAGTGTTTTCCATTTATAGTCTTTTTTTAATAACCTGAGAAATTTTGAAGTAAAAAAAATGATGAAAAATTGAATTTTTCGCTTGGCCTTCCCTGAATAAATAATTTATCGGAATTTAATACTGCCTGCAATCTTTTCCCATTCATGTGCTTCAATCCTGTCAAAGATTTATCAAAATTGGTTTAGTGGTTTTCACGTGAAAAGCGGCCACGTTTAAATGCATTTTTTCATCCGAAAACTTTTTCATATTGGAGATGAAACAATTCCATTTACTTTGTAAAATGTAGGAAAACAATGAAATCTTCTTAAATCGGTGGTTTTGCAAATGTATTGGCTAAAACTCAAGTAGGATAAGCAAATTTTCGGACAACTGAAGAAAATATCTTACGAGCAACAAGACGACTGAAAAGCTAAGAATCGTTGCCGGTAATCTCATGCTCCAAAAAGGGACGTGAGGTTCGACGGTGTTGGTAACGATATTAACGGATTTTTTTCTAACATGTGCCAATCTCGCCAAATACTGAGGTCGGGGATGTTCCTCGTGTGCATCGAGACGCGTTAAATCCCATCTGTGGGTTATCTCGGCGGAATAATTCTTCCAGAATTCCAAAAATAAAGTAGCTGAAAACAAAAAGTCATTTTATTCGATGAAAATAAACTTGAGAAGAGATTGAACTGCAATTGATATCTACATCGTTGGAATTGGACGAAATCTTTAGCTTAATATTACCCGCGATCGTTATGCAAATTTAGTGCGAATATTATTTATTTAGAGACGCCACTGCGTCTTGAACCGAAATCGAAAAAGAAAAAAGTATCGCAAACGACCGAATTTAGTCACTTTTTTACTTATTACAAATATGCATTGAAAATTGGTACAAAAAATACTGGCACATTATCAAGTCGTTTCCAACAATGCAAACTTCGAATTCTATCGCTTTTGCGTACCCCAAAGTGACATGAAGAGGGAAAACACAACGGTAGAAGGATTATCGAAGAGATAAGTGATTCTTCCGTGTAAACAAGTTTTCCTGAGATCCCAGTACCCACAAAAATGATCGCACAACGGGCACATCCAGATAGGTTCTTTGCCATTGCAAATATCTTCGCTAGGTTTGTCAGAGTATAGAGTCAAACAGCCGTACAAGAAGCACAAAAGGCCAGCAATACTGGCAAATATGAGCATGTGAGTGTAAAATCCGAGCCAGGCAAAGTAGAGGCCAATTTTAACTCCAAAATATTCCTTTATGTAGTCCAACGGTTGATAGTTCAGACATTTGGTGACGCTTGCCCACTCGGTGTACAAAAGATATCTCATGGAACCCGGAGTTCGAAGATTTCCCTGCAAAACGTTGGCAGTAAAAGCATGCGGATTCCTTAACAAAGATATGCTTCCACTGCAGCAATATCGTCGTTAGTCTCGGAGAAACCTTTCGAGCTGAAACGAACTATCGATTGAGGGAATCGAGAGAGAAAAGTAAGCAGAAAGAAAACAATAGACACAGAGATTTTTATTCCATGGGGACATGCTGACCCAGGCCTATGTAAATAAACCTATTTTCCAAGGTCAGTTTAAGCCTCCGAGCGAGGTGTAAATTGAAACATCGATGTACGTCCTCTATGGATTAATTTACAACCCAGATATTAAGCTCCGAGAGTTTGCTTTAATGACAAAGGCCTGCTTTGCGTACCTGGTCAAAAATTGCATCGACCCATCCCTTAAAACTCAAGCCCCCTGTATATTTGCGAACCTTCCTTAAGCTACCTGCGTTTACGGATCAATTAAGTTTTCAGTGAAACGAGGATTAGCCGGGTCCCAGGACAATTTAATCCCAGGGCCTACTCTCGATAGTCTTTTTGCATTTCAAATGGTGGTGCATTGTATTTGAAATGCTTGGTTCGAGTGAGTCACTCGAGCCGATTACTCACTCCTTCAAAATTAGCCCCTTCTCAATGAGTGTACATCGATTTCTTTAAATATTTTCCTTTAAACTGTCGCTTCTCCTCGATAATCTTCGAGATTAATATTTAGATTTAAAGACTCACGTCGTGCAGAGGATAAGCAGCTACGTAGACGCGCTCGTTTATCAGCCTATCGATGCCAAATGCAAAATTGTCGTTAGAGTCCTCTGTAAATCTCGTCCTATCCAGAATAAACTGCACGATTCTTGAGTGCGTGCCTGAAGTAAAAAATTCTGGTGAATCGAGATCGAACAGATATTCCTTGTCTCGACTGTATACCGCGGTAAAACGATGTTTCATCGTTGGGAATATCGTTGAGTCAACGTAAAAACGTTTCATGAAACGACGTAAAAACGATTTTGCTTCTCGCACTATCGTATTGCTCCGCGTTATTGGATTTTCCAAACCACGTACTTCTTTCATCGGCAAACGAAGCTTCAATATTTCGGAATAACGTCTCAATACCTCGCGAGGGGCATGGATTTTTATGAAACGTAAACCACTCGGTTCTGGTGGCTCGTATTCAAGATCGAGACCTTCCGATTCAAGATGTTCCTCAAATACCTGCAAACACCAAATTTTACGTCAAATTCATGCATTTTCAAGTATTTTTATTGCTGCACTACATTCTTGCAAGCGCTTTTAAAATACACGAGGATAGTTTGGAGCGCTCTCTTGAAAAACGAAATCATTTTTTTTTTGCTACAACAGCGGTTACGCGCTTTGCAAATTTAATATGACAGCAAAAATATCGAGGAATTTTTATTTTTATATAATAGCAATAGTAACAAATTTAGAATTACATTAGCCGGCTATTGATTGCTCCAATTACGTCGAAAATGACGTTTTTTAACGATTGTTTATTTTTTTAATATCTACCAATAGTCCGATTTGGATTTCATATATTTATATTTCCTTGAGACGATTGAATGATCTTTTGGTTTATTTATCAATGGATTTTATCGTAAAATCGACCTTTCGTAATTCGTTGCTTTTGTATGTAAGAGCATGTTCATCATGCTGGTCCCAAACCATAACAAAGTCAATGGAACGAGCTCCATCCCTGAAGTACAAGCTCGACGATGTGTTAAAGTCGTCCAGCTGAAATTCACCAAATTAGTATTTGTTGTGTCAAAAATTGTTAATGGAAATTTCCATTTTAGAATTCTTAGAAACACGAAATTTTTTTCACCAATCTTGAGGCTCCACCTTCTCGGCTTCCTCGCAAATCTCCACAACTCCCTTCGATAACTGTTTCAGCAGTTCCTCTTAGAGTCGAAGAATCATCTGCCTGCAGATGATTCTCAGAAGATTCAAAATTATCAGCTACATCGAGACTTATCGCATCGTCGTAAATGGTATTTCTAACACTCTGATACAAAGTCTGTTGAGATCCTGTGTTTAAATCGCTCAGAGTTGATCTGTAAATGCTCGGTGTGTATCCTCTCTCGCTCCTTGCAAACCTTGCACCGTCGTCATCTTCATCTTCCATTATTTACTTTGCCTGAATATTAACAAATTTTTTAATCTCATTATTGAATCAGGATTGTGATGATTGTCATGATGATTTATAATAAATAATCATAATTAATGATATAATTGATTAAAATATTAAAAATTAATCATAATTCATGTAATAATTGATAAAAATATATTAATTATTCATATAATTAATGAATGATAATGATTTATCAGAGAATGTCAAAATCAGGTGGTTGCCTGATCGAGAACACAATTATTTTTCAGCATTTCATTTATTTATTTATCTTCGTGATCCAAACCTTTATAATTTGTTTATAAATGTTGGTGAACAATCGTTGATATATATTTATTTGGAAATGTAAAATAATGTAATAGAACAAAATTAAAGACAGAAGTTGGAAAAAATATTATGTTTTAGTATTTTTTATTCTTGTTCATCCTAGAAAATTCCTCTAAAATCCACGATAGAGCATGGGATTTCGAATTTTCGAATTCGATGCAAATATAGGGTAATTTTTAAAACACCACACACCAAATGAAAAATTAACTTCACTATTAAAATGGTAGATATTGAAAGCAATTGAATTTCAATGCAGTTTAAAGGGAAGGACTTTTTAGGGAAATTAAAAAAAAGTCTCAAAATCGCAACAATTCTTTACACAACACAGGAGAAATGTGCATGAGGAAAAACAGAAATTTTTTGAGGTTGTGTGGCTCGAACAAGTTCGCCGACGAGTACGAATTAATTGAGTTTCAAAAATAACACCACATTGACGATGTTTGATAAATGACCAACATTAAATATCTAAGTTATTATGTTTCATTGCTTTGATAACAATGAAAACCACTAACGAACCGGACATACCGTCTAGACGGCAATCCCTGCCACCGGCAGCAACTAACTAACATACATGTGTTCTTTTCGTTGGGGCCAACGTAACCTGATTTTTGGGTGGACAGAAAAAATCTATATATACACACATGTGCATATATTTAGATTAATATATTTCATATTGATTCAAAGAGTTTGGGCGGGCCAATGTGTTGTGTAACTTTCGAAATCAGGCTGATGATTGATTTTTTATCCCTAAATAATAATCTGACACACAAAATAAGCGTGAGAGATCGACCGTGTTTTCCTGTTTTTTTTTTTTTTAACAGCTCCCTGGCTTCGAGCAAACGACGATATATGTTTATGTGGATGCACCCATATACAGGGTGTTTTTTCTCAACTTTTACACTAGACCATCAAAGGCCTGAGAAAACTGCGGATTTGTATTTTTTTTATTACTACTAGTGTGTTGTGTGTCGAACAACAATAATTTTATTACTGTTTATCAGATATTTATATATATACATACATGAGGGCTCTCGAATAAGATCGAAGCCCCGTGATTTCGAATGATTACATTGCGAAAGAAAAATAATGACACCATGTATGCGGAGATACAAACACTCTGCGTGACATGAACACATGCTGGATGCGTGTAAGTCGTCGACACGTGGTTTATTATCTGTCAATGCACCTGAGACGTCTCTAAATACGAACGACCTTCAGCCTCGCCTTCAGCCTGAGCGTTCAGAAAAAAAGTCGATAGCGTGCCTAATAAATGTTACATAATGCGTTATCAGTATTTTCATAACTACCTCTATCTGGGTATATGATAAAAATGGTCATAAACAAGATATTAATTGCAGGTAATCTGTCGATCGTATGTATTTTTTTGACACAGCTGTTCTACAAAATAGATTATTACGTTTTTATTAAACTTTTATTGGTTGTCAATTATTAGCGACATATAAAAATAAATTTTTGTTTTTAAGTATAAAAAAAGCTTGACACCCTGTAGAAATTCAACGGGACCGCCACGAACGTCCGGCAGCTTGCGATCAGGAGACGCATCGTCGTCATCCGGAAATAAGTAATCTAAACGATGCCCGGGATGTGGGATTTAATCATCAAAGTAAATACTGTTTTTGCACGAGATCTAAATAATTGCATTCGAATATTTGGAAAATAATGCCCAAACCCTAATTCTTGTATATTTTTTTAACAGCTAAGTTATTTCGATTCAGTATCGATATAGAACATTTGAATATGACGTATTTACATGATAAAGTCAATCTATTTCGGACTGATTTTCTACCAAATGTTATATACTTCCGGATCAAAAAAATAATGAATGCACAACAGGCTTAAACGTTTCTTGCAGTTGAACGGATAGGAATTACAGTTTGCATAAATTCCAAGTTTAATTGTTCAAAATTTGTATGAATCTTCTTAGCAATCATACTCAACTGTGGGTAAAATTTGAGGAAGTTTGACCGTTTAGAAATCGAGTTAGTAGTTGTAAAATATCGTCTTTTTTCGTCACTTCCCACAAGGGCTCATGTTGAAGTTGCGATTTGAAACACTGAATATCTCCATTACCAGACGGTGAATCCTTCTCAAATTTTGTACACATTATAATACGGAGCTCAAGAAGATTCACCCAAAATTTCCAAAAATTATCTTGGAATAATTGTATTTCATCATTTTGCCGTTACTTTTTATAAACTGTTATGATTATGGCGATAAAACCTCGTTGAGGCCATTTACCAAAGGACCAGAAATACAATGGACTTTTCGAATTCTAAAAAAGTTACATGTAAACAGCCTTTCTTCATCTCCTACTAATGAGCATTTTCGAGAAAAAAAATGAAATGTCCTCTTCAACTATCACCCTCGCACTCACGCAGCTGATAGAGCACCTTAATTGGCGTGTAGAGTTTGAAAGTTAGAGGACGTTACAGAGGAATATGCACCGAAAAAACAGAGAAGCAAAGACGGACGGCGTATAAGATGAACACCAACACGACAACGGTAAATCAGTGGGGGTAGTATTAAGAGAGGCAGGTGTGCGGCGTTGGCAAGTTCTATGTTATATATATACAGAAAAGCGTAGGACGCTCTTTGAATTTTTGCTCGAAAAGGAAGGTTGGAGTGCTGAATTCTCTCGGCAACTGGCAACACCTGGACATGATTTTGTATACGAAACGCTCATTTTCGTCCAACGTCGCTTTGAAAAATGCACTTAGTTTTGCCAGGTTTCTAAAACACGGAGTCGACTCGTATTCGCGATAAAAACGTGATTTTCTGGAAGCTCATATAACAGATGGTTCTCTTGTTATATAACGATGTCCATATTTATATATTTATATTATATTTTATATACAATTTTAATAGAATAAATAAGTTTTTGTTTTATGTAAAAAAAGAACGATGCAAATCATCGAGAATGATTCTTAATGACTTTCGTAGTCGGTTTTGGATGACGTTTTGGTCAGAGGCATTCAAGCGTTTCGCTTTTACTTCGTTTAATAACGTAACAAATTATTTTAATCGCGCATTAAACGCATTCAAATTGAACTAAACTTCTTGCATCACTAAGGCATTTAGCTCGTCCTCCCCTGGAGACAATATTGAGTCTATGTTGTAGAAAGCAGCGTGGAGAGTTATCAAACAGCAAGATACACCTGTAACAAGAATATATTATTTAGATTAAACTATATTTCGGAAATCTATGCCAATGACATGTTATTTTGAAGGTAACAACGAAATATTTAAACGGCACAAATCTTCTCTAACCCTTCATTGACACGCTCAAATTTGGAGAATGTATTGACACTTGGGGTTTGACCTTCAACCACCCCCCATCAGCGATTCTTTTGTCGATTTTTACTTTGATTTTTTATGATATTGAATTGACTTGTAGTAAAAAATTACAAGAGATGTTGACTTATGAAAAATTATCAAAAAAAGAAGATAAAAAAAAAATTGTGCCATGAGGAGATTTTTACAAAAAGATATTCATTAGAATCGGTGATTCCGCCCATTTTCGAAGTCAACAAATTCGTTGACCAGCTAGGAATCATGGACGCCGAAAAAATCAGTCCAGGCCAAAATGATCCAGTGTGTCAACAAAAAGTTAGAGTTTTGTGATGATTTATTTTTATTCATGAAAATTTATCACTGTATTCGGGAAAAAAGTTCTGGAAGTAGAAATGTTTTTGTTTTCTTTTGATATATTACCTAAGACCCAAAAAAGTACAGCTCCAGCTCCGACGATATAAAACAAAGGCAACGAGCAAATTCCTACAATCATATAAACTTGAGCCAGAGTCAATTTTTGGTTGAATACAGTCAATTCTTGTTTGGCGTGTCTTTGAGATACTTTGTAGCATGTGCCGAGTGATACAGCGACTGCGAATAAGAGAAGAGGCGAGGTAATGCTGTGGAAAGAATCATCGTTATTATTTTAGAGTGGAATTTGGGATTTGAAAAGAATAAGACGGAGATATTTTTGAAATCAAACTTACAGGCAGTAGATAACAAGACCAATGAACACAAAGAAATAATTGCTTTGGAAGTACTCGATATTTTTCATCACCCGTTTGCCCAGTCTCGGTATGCTGGGTGGTGCTCTAATATTATTTGTGTTTATAAACAATCCCCATGGCCTGAGAGTTGCTTTTCTGTGTTGTATCCATTCGTGAGCTTGAGGATAGCCCAATTGTGTTAATGGCAATTGAGGTATTTGGAGAAAATCGTATCTATGAAAAAAACACATTTATAGATGAAAATAAAATAAATAAGTTAGAGAAAACCCACTTTAACGAGATTCTATCGCCATAATCATAATAGAATACATAAAGTAATGGCAAAATGGTCAAATGCCATTTTTCCAAGACAATTTTTTGAAATTTTGGGTGAATCTTCTTGAGCGTCGTATTATAATGTGTAAAAAATTTGAGAAAGGTTTACCGTTTGGTAATCAAGATATTCAGTGTTTAAAATCGCAACTTTAACATGAGATCTTATGGGAAGTTGCAGAAAAAAATGATATTTTACAACTAATAACTCGATTTCTAAACGGTCAAACTTGTTCAAATTTTACCCACAGTTGAGTATGATTGTTAAGAAGATTCATGGGAATTTGAAACAATTGAACTTGGAATTTATCGAACGCATGAGAAACGATTAAGCCTCCTTAAAAGCCAATATAGAAGTGCGTATATGTATATAATCATGATAATACAATTACTTTTGATAAAAAATAATGAAAAAAAATGGCCACTTGAATTTGTATCGATGAATAGAAATTGCCACAAATTCATTGTCTCCTCTTTCATGTGAATTTTTTAATATTGACGAAATGACATTCAATATTGACAAAATAAATAATGCACAAATGCCTCCCCTTTGACAAAGAAACAACATACCAAAATGATTGACACATGATAATAGTTTTATTGTTATAAACAATGATTGCGAATAATAGTTGTGAAAAATCAAGATTTGTAACCGCCACATTCGAGTTCAGCTGCTTAAATTTTTTGCCACCTGCTGTCAAAAAAAAAAAAGAAACAAGCCCTCACCCCTTTTTGCAGATGAAAGGTATGAGGTTAATTTGACAGGTTGCACACATACGCACGTCACTTAATAATATGTACGGAAAGGCGTACAGTTCGCGAGATTTGAGGATGCGATAGAATCTCTTTTCAGCTTGATTAAAAGTTTTTGTTATTACCCATTTGAGGAATTTTGCATCGGTAAAGTCGGCTGGATATCTCCAGTGACCGTGATCTCCACGTCATCGACAGCCATTTGTGTGTTTCTCGTTCGTCGATTTTGGTGTCAATTGTTTTCTCGTAATGACCAAAAAGTCTACTGCTTCCGCTGTCACTTCACTTACTCCACAACGTAAATGTAACGCGATAATGAAATAAAAAAACAATTGCCATCGGTTACAAGTGTAGGGAGAAGTTTTGCTTCGCGTCGTGTTTATCGTTGTATATATCGTTATGTTTTTCTTCTCGCTCGTAAGCACGTTTACAAATTTTTAGTACTCAAATGTGCCGAGAAGAGCACCACATGCTGATCATTGCACTCAGCATCCTCCTTCCCTTGACCACGTTACGTTACGCTCGTGTCGCTCGTTTACTCTCATCCTACTCTTTCATCCTTCCCCCTTCCTCTTTCGCGTTCGTCTTCTTTTTATATACACACGCCACAGGTTGCAGCTGCCCCAAAAAAACCTTTTATTGTCCCGCGTAAACGCCCAAAGATACGTGTGTTATTCGTATCTTGGTAAAAAAATTGCTATGGCAATACTGCCTATGAACATGTAAATACGTAAAAGATTACTTAAATAAACAGGTAGAGGACTCGATACTTCGTGCCAGGAAGTAATAATATGTTGTATTTTAATTACCACGTAAAAATAAGGCAAATACGTACATACATCGTACATGTTATTTTGAAAAATTCGTAATTCTTGTTATCATTAATTGTCCGTTTTCCGTTTCGAAAAAATATTTTTTAAATATGACGCGCAGAAAATCTTGTCCCTAGACGTGCCTAGACCAATATTTTTCGCCAGACATGCGTGTTTGAACTACAACAGGACGATAAGCATGTTTAAATATGTACGAAATAAAACTTGGAGCGGGGGAGGGACACTGCTTTCCAAAACATAAATAAATACAAAACTCAAGGGTCAGCTGTACGAGAGGAAAACCGTCAAGATTTGCGTAGGCGCTTATAAAATCGGGTAACCCAGGTAGCTGGAAAAAAGTTTTAAAGTCCAGGTAGAATTTGCACGGTAAAATTAAATATCCCGGTGTCTCGTGCGCGCATTACTCAGGCAGATGCTACAGGCATGGGCAGGCAAAAAGAGGGGAAGGGGAAAGAGAGAGCAACAGCGCTCGAGGGGGATAGAAAGAGTGAAACAGCGATCCATGCGTCCAGCGATAAGATTGAAAATACATATAAAAAAATCTTAGAAAGCTAGTAGAGAATTTGGCCTTCGGTCCCAGTTTTAGTGAAGAATATAAAACGAAGAGTATTTTTTTCTCCCCTAGTGAGAACAAAGATACAATAATAATAATTGGTGGTCGTTCGTAAAACGACGTGAAGTTTTCTTGGGGGCGGGGATCGGGGAAGAAGAAAGAGAATCGTAAGATGCCCCGAAAAAGCAAAAGCATGGTGGTAGGGGACGCCGTTTGAGCGGCCATTTTGAAATGGTTTGTCCAACGGCCAATGAGAGCGAAGCTTATAAAGAGAAAGGTAATTTTGGCTTTATAAGGCGAATTCCGATTGGTCGGCTGGTTCATTCCCATGTTACATTGGGGGGGCCACCCGCTACAACGAAACGTACATATAGAGCGTGGTTACAACGTGAAACGATTTGTATGTGTTTAAATGAACGTGTTTCCCCCTTAAAAGCTTTAATTGTTAAATTTTTTCAACAATTTGAATATATTTAAACGTATTTTGAAGTGAGTGTTCGTGCAAGAAGTGAAACTAAAAATAAATTCGCCGGTGAAGAGGAATAAAGCCATAGACCTGTTCTATGGTTAGGTGAACGCGGAGCGAGAGATGGATGTTACACAAAAATTGCATTTCGACGCTTACGATATCGAAGACGAGGAATTGAACATCAGCTGTCGCACAAACAGTTCAGGATGCGATGTTGAGGATGCCCTGGATTCATCAGCTGAAGATTTTGCTTGTTCACCGCTACAACCACAACCAAGAAAATTGTCATTTTGTGTCGCCATGGAGTGCAGTGACAGTGAAACTAATCAACCAGTTAATAACAACGCGACTCCCACAGTTACCTTGACAGGTTAGCGTTTGCTAAAAAAATTCTCCTTTTGTTTTTCAACAACATTATTAAATAAAGTAATAATCGTTAATTCATCGTCAACGACAAAAGTACGAATGCATTATACTCTAAGGAAAGAACAAACATCGTGCCTCATTCCGTCAACATTTTCCGTACTGAATACTTCGCGTTTTCGGTTTAGGCGACGTTCTCGTGTTAAAAAATTCATTTTTTATTTGTCTTCCGGGGAATTTGGAAATCAAACCGGGTGTTTTATTAACTTACATTTATTATTATCCGTGTTCGTGTGAATTTTTTCGTCTACGTTATTGTTCGATGCTCGGACTCTTTATTCGCGCGTCTTGTCGTCGAATTTGACCGATTGTTTATTTATTTAGCGGTTCGCGTCGGAATCCATTATTTTCCCAAAACATGGAAATATTCACGAACGAAGTTATGTATTCGAGAATCCACATGACTTCGAATACGCTTGATCCGCGCAATGCAATCAGAATCAGGGACAATCTTCGATCGTGCGATCAACGAAACGACCAAACGGTATAATTTTCTGGCATCCCGACTGAGACGTCTACTTCCATTATCTAAAATCCCCTTTAACGATACTAACAAATCTCATCGCACTAATTTCTGGTAGAAAAAAAACATAAAAATTACATTCAGTTAATCAAAATTTTATCCAAGGGTACGCACAATGGAAAAAACGATAATTACTGGATCTATTGTTTTGTACTTGCTGGAAAAAACTTGAATGATAAATCATCTTCTAATTTTACTAACCAAGTTAAACTTCTACTTAAACTAGTTTCGGATAACTCGATGTGGGATTTCAATCATAAAAATCAACATATTGTATAATTATTGTACTTTGTAGGTAGGAGAGAGAGTCGGGCTATCGAAAGATTGATATTAATGTGACAGGTCAATCTTAAGCCGCTCTAAACAATCTCAATCGATATGTTCCCCTAATAATTGCCTAAACATCGATTCAAAATTCCGGAAATAAATGCATGCGATAAACAGAAAATCGTGATTAAAACTCGCGCCACATCGCGGCAGGGAGTAATAAAAGATTGATAACGATTATACAAGTCATTCTTTCTATAATTTGCGATAATGTCAATGAGTACGAAGCATAGGGCTGAAGATTTAAACGGTGGTTTTAGCTATAAAAGATTGAAATATGCATCATCGTTCGATCTTTGTTGTTAAGAAAATCACCGATAATGGAAATGATCCATATGGCACAGACTTTGTGACTTTTCATTCAAGATATTATAATTGTTGCTAAAATGAATCGCGCTGTCAATTGATGAACATTTTAAGTATTAAGACGTTTCAAGGATATAAAATGTTTTGATGATAACAAATCTTGAGATGCTGGAGAATATTTGAAAGCGTTTAAAATTTATTTTATGCCAAAGAAAAAATATGAAAAAAAAAAAAGCATTTGAAATTGGATTAAAAGATATGGATTTGAGATAGCGCTTTAGCTTAGTAACAATTATGCACGGGTATCTATTTATTATTATCACAAAGTCTGTAAATGTGTATATGCGAAAGATAAATTTTATTTCTCAGGTCCTATAGGAATGAGAATTCCTCTGAGAGAAGGAGCCCAACCCCAATCGAGAATAGCAATGGCGTGTAGTCCCCCTTATAAGAGGGTCAGAGCCCTTAGGCTTTTTGACTCGCCCACAACGCCAAAAACATTGATGGAAAAAAGTGCTATGCACACACCTGTACCATCTAGATGTACAAGGCTGTTTCCGGTTGATAAGCCACGGCCTGTTGCATCTTGCTTCCAAAGTAAATTGGACAAGCCAACCGCCAATGTTAATCCCTTTACACCTAATGGAATGTTACTAACAGCGAGGAAGAGAAGTCGCTCAAAACGTAGCCTCAATAGGTAAACATGTTTCCATCAATAAATTACAGCGTCGAATTATTGTTATACGACGTGCAACTAATATTAAATATCATTTGAAAGCACAGCTTATTTTGATTTTCGTACGAAATCTAATTGAACGATTTTCAATTTGACGTTTCAAATATTAACTATAAACTGTACAGACCATAAAATATTTAACGATTGACAATTGATGAAATGAATGTTCGAAAGTCGGAAAATATTCGATAGAAATGTTTTAATCGTTCTTTGTCTCAGCTCTCCGGATATTCGAATACCAAAATTCGATCTGGTCGACTCGGAAGATTCGGACAACGAGGTGGAGCAGCCGACGAAGCGAGTGGCCCTTCAGGAATCGAACATACCTCGATATCATCAGGAATTCCACGAGATCGGTTTAATAGGCACCGGTGAATTTGGCTCTGTGTACAAGTGCATTAACCGTTTGGACGGTTGTGTATACGCGATAAAGAAGAGCATTAAACCAGTGGCCGGTAGTGTGAACGAGAAAAATGCTTTAAACGAAGTTTACGCTCATGCGGTGCTCGGTAAACATCAACACGTGGTTCGTTATTATTCGGCATGGGCGGAGGACAACCATATGATCATTCAAAACGAGTATTGCAACGGTGGAAGTTTGGCCGATGCAATATCGAATTTACAAAAAGAAAGTCGCCATTTTACCGAAGCCGAGGTGCGCCAATTGATGCTGCACGTTGCCGAGGGTTTGAGATACGTGCACAGCATGCAGTTGGTCCATATGGACATTAAACCGGGTAACATATTCATTTCGAAAGAAAAGAGATTACTCGCGGTTAATTACGACTCGGCGGATGATGGCTTTGACGAGGAGGAAACGGTCGAGGAAGAAATAACTTATAAAATCGGCGATTTGGGCCACGTTACCTCCATTAATAATCCTCAAGTCGAGGAAGGCGATTGTCGATATTTACCAACCGAAATACTCCATGAAGATTTCACGCATTTGAGCAAAGCCGATATTTTCGCTCTCGGACTCACGGTTTACGAAGCGGGAGGAGGTGGCCCCTTACCAAAAAACGGCCCCGAATGGCACGACATCAGAAACGGTAATCTTAAGGAATTGCCGCATTACAGTCGTGATCTCAACGAGTTACTCAAGGTCAGTTGCTTTCCTTCCCGTTACCTTATTTCTTACTTTGGCACTATTCTCAATTTGATTTTGAAAAAATACCGTGCATCAAGTACATTTTCAGACGGTGTTTTTGTAATAAAATCTATGTTGATGAAACGATTTCTTTTTCGTATTATCAAAAATGAGCAAAATAGGTGAGATATTTGTTGATATGATCAAAGAGCTACTTACGAGTGGCTGCAAATTTTGAGAGAGAACATTTTCCACACAGTTCTTCCAGGCGAAAGCACGAAGTTTGAGCCCATTTTTGCCTATTTTCACACGTGAGCTACAGCTTTTTCAATTACGATCGGTCGAACGGTGTGGAAAAATTTAACTTCGAAAAATCCATAGTTTTTCTTGGACACGCTCGATATTTTAAGGAAAAGAAGAGTTACACGTTATTCTGTCATTAAAAAGGGAACAACTTGTAACTCTCCTTTTTCTTTGAATGTCAAGCGTGTCCGAGAACAACGTGTATCTACTTTTCAGTTATCGACCCTCCGCTCGTGCAACTGCTAAATCGCCTTGAGGTGATCTGTCAGTCGTTCGGTCGATGATAACCCTAGTACACGGTTTTTACAGAAAGTCTTGACATTTCGAGGAAAATAAAAGTTCCACGTTGTTCTCATTTCGTCAGAGAATAATGTGTAACTTTTATTTTTCTCAAAATATTAAGGATGTCTGAGAAAAATGTGTATCTACTTTGCAGTTTTTTCTCTCGCACTGGTGTGACTGATAGATCGCCTCAAGAGTCGCTCGATAACAGTTTCGTAACATGCGTGTTGGCTGGGAGAAGAATAAGTTAAGGTGATGGATCAGTCACGGAGCCTGTCCTCGAATTATTGAAATCAAAAGTTTCCGATGTCGTTTGACTAATCACGAAAGGGCTCGTGGATTAATATTATTATATTAACAATCCTCCTCAGTCGACGCGGGACGATAGCAAAAATACGCCGATAGGGGCCTTTTTTAATCGGTCAAACCGTGTCAAAAATATTCGAATTCGAAAACTGCAGCTATCTCTGTCGCATTCACAGTGGCGAGATAGCGACTGATCCCTCACCTTAAGCACAAGATAAATATTAAATAACGTGTAAAACATTTTGACGTATTAAATTTATTGCAGTTAATGACGGATCCAAATCCGGAGACGAGGCCCTCAGCAGTTAGTTTGATACAGCACCGTGTTTTGTGTCCGTTTGGCAACAAAACAAAAGCTCAACTACGTCGTGAGTTGAACGCGGAGAAGCTGAAAAACGAGATATTATCGAAGCAGCTTCAGGAGGCAGCGAAATGTTTGAAGACGATAGCACCAAACATGGCCGTTATGAATAATTCGATGTCACCGGGTGGCTATAGGCTGAGGCCAACGCCGACGAGGACATCGTCACGTGCCATAGGAAAAAAAGTTAATCGTAGCAATAGCACTACTAATTTTTGAGCAATTCCATACTCAGTCGCAGCTTTTTCCCGAAACAAAAACACACGGTGCTCGTGAAAGAATCAAAACAAAAAAAAAGAAGAATAAAGAGGCCGATACGTTGGAGGAGTACGAGGAGAAGAAGCCGTGGTACCCTGCAGGTGCCTTGATATTGTGATATCCAATTAACTCTAGATATTAAGTGAAAAGTTGATAACAAAAGAAAAGAACAGGAGATAGCGAGATACCAGAAGCGAAAAAGGAAGAAAGAAGAAAAGTTGAAAAAACAAAGAAACAAACAAAAAACAACCATAGGTGAATGCAGAATGGAGTCGCAATTGATAAACGGTCGAATAATAATTTTTTTTTTACATTAAAAACGCAGGACGAAGCTTCCAGAGAGACTTTATGATCTCTTGAGTAAAGTTTTTGATCTCGTACTGCGAGAAAACTAAATAAAAAATATAAATATATATATATATAACTCATATGTACGTTTTCGCGGACAACTATTGGTATACGAATAATTCGACACTCTCAAAAGGCTACTTAACGAGAGCTCGAAATCTCACATTGACATTATTGTTTTATCGTTAGTTTCCCTTGTTTGTGGGATCTCCGATTTTTTAAATACTTTGAAAAATCGAACTTTTGATTATCCACACGATGAATGGTCGATAACGTCCACCAGTCGTGAAATCGCGTTTGTATTTCAGTTCCAATACTTCTTCTCACATGTCAAACGAGTATTTCACTACATTATTTTACCTCGCTGTTCGCAAAGTAGACCGACAACGAATGTTTGAACGTTTTATATCTATTTTTATTCCTTCACTTCGGACAAACATTGTTGGTCCTAATACAATGAATACTAAATTTCATTGTTCCACTGTCAGAGCCACGTATTAGTATTAAAATTATTTGCATGTGTATTAAAAACGAATTAATGTGTTCTGTACTTTTCCCGCCCCCAGAGATATTTATCAATTGTTGTTTAATGCTTAGAATCGATTCTCCTTTTCTTTATCAATTTTTCAATCTCATCTATTTTTTTTTTGCGCGCGCGTTATCAATATTAAAAACTATTATGAAATACTTGTTTAATATGGTAAAAGATACGCGCCGCCTCCTCTTTCTTTTTTTTTAATCCTTTTTTACTGTTTTTCAATGCCCAAAGTATTTTGGAAAGACAAGCATTTTTGTGTCTTTTGGAATCGCCGAATTTCGAACTTACGATGGATTACCTGAACGTCATTTTTTAAATGTTTTGTTCTTCGTTTCGGTCCAACGACTTTGTTATCAAGCATTACGTCGTTCGTCGAAACTAAAATACCAGATTAAACTCAAATAATTAGCAGGACATGCCAACGGCTTTTATGACACTGACTGAAATTTATTTATCCTCAAATGCAATCTCATTGCGTTCGATTCGTACCGATTGTCAAATACCTCCGTGACTCCATTCTGCAATTTGAAACTACTCAACGTACATACGAATGAAACAAAAAAATTGAAAAAGAAAAAAACGACAAAAAACGAAAAAAAAAACAATATCCAATGGCGAGAGGTCCAACTATATGGTATAATTCTAAGCAGAAGAACAATTTTACGAGACTAAATTATTTTTGTATCTTTTTTTAAATCGACCCCTATCCCCTGAGCTCTTATTCACGATTTTTTTTTTTTTTATTATACTCAAGCATGCTTCGGAACGCGCGTTATTATTTCTCCGACTTATATACTATGCCTTGTCCCGTAGATCGAAAGAATAATGAACCACCATCCATTATTGATCGATATAATTTTTGTTGTTGTGTTTTTTTTCCTCAATGGCAAACAGAACGTTGAAAATAATCCGCGATTGAGGAAAAAAAACGAACGAGCCTTAATAATTAGTTTAATTTACGTGATAGCGTTTGATCGAAAATTATCCTTTTTTTTTTTTTTTAATATTTATTTGCTTGCATCGGTTTTTTTTTCGGTTCTCCATTAAATTCTACACTTTTTTCCGTTTCGGCGTGTCCAATAAAATCTTTCATGCTAATAATCGCGCTTTCTAAATCGGAAATGGCACGTTTATTTATGTCCGAAGAAAAAGTCAGAAGGAACACGTAATCTCAGGCTATTACATCACCCCCTACCCCCCCTACCCCCCCTCCCCCCATCTGCCATCCTCGTAGCTTTTTAAAGCAAAACCATGCGCCCATACAATAACATTTTATGTATTTAGTTATAGGAATACATGTATAGAAGATCACAAGTTGAGTGTAAAGGAAAAAAGAAAAAAAAAAACAAATAAATGGGAGAACTATGTGAATACGTTATTCGAAAAAAAAAAAAAAACAAAAACAAACAAAAAAAAATAAGAAGAGTGATGCCAATGAGGGTGGACCCCCCAGAAAGTGGCAGGAAAGCACGCTGCATGCGGCACTGATGCCATACTAAGGCGAGCGAAAAATTGTTATTCATTATTCATTATTATTATTATTATTATTATTATTATTATTATTATTATTATTAT
>JACEOJ010005899.1:291743-382920 GCA_013761285.1 Campoletis sonorensis | reverse complement strand
ATTATTATTATTATTATTATTATTATTATTATTATTATTATTATTATTACGCATGTAAAAAATAAAGAAAAAACGAAATCATAGATTGAACAAAAAGTCTGATTCCCATATTGATTATCCATTTCGAGGATTCGTAAATCGTGCTGTCGCGAGTATCTTGCCAAATGATCATCTCAAGATGAGGTTAATTTTTGTCGAGAAATACGATTTTCAAGGGAATTTGCCAAAGGATTTTCATAATCGCGAAATACAGTGTTTTGGCACAGGATGACATTTTAAAAATTTCTTAACAATCTATAAAAAATGAAAGTTTCATATTATTCGAACAGAAATCACTAGATTTTGGTTAAGTTGTATAATATTGTTATTGTTATCACAGTTTCATTGACCATGATATTTCTGACGTGAGGTGAAACCTCCAATTCCCGTGAAGGTTGAGACACAATCACAATAAACTTTCAATATCTTCGAAAATGTGTAGCCAGTTTACTAATTTTACAAAACCTCATTGAGCCCACTAAACCTTATCAATTGTAAATGATTTTACACGCGAGGTTACTCTGGATCATCTCCTTTTTTTTCATTTACATTGGAACGGAATCTCGCCGCAACAAGAATGCCTGTTAAATCTTCGAAAATAAAACATTTCTTATTTCAGAAACTACGAGGTGGAATGTCCATGAAATTCCAGCATGGTTTTTTTATAACAATAGAGGTTTTACAACTTGGAGATCATATTACAATTTTTTCCATCCCGTTATGTACTAAATAATATTAACGTGATCAATCTGAATGTTTTTAACTGCAATGGCAAAGTTTCTTTTGCATAAATTGTTCCGTATTTTTAAATAAAAGTAATCTACATTCTTTGTTGGTTTTTCATTCACCAAATTTCCAACTCTCGTATCGTTTGAAAGTTTTTTAAAATTTCAGGTTCTTATAGTCATTCCGAATGGACTTCTATGTACATCGAAACATGGATTTTTTATTAATCATTCGTGCCTTTTTTATGTAAAACTCATCAGAATTTTGTGATATCAATAATTTTTCCGAAACGATTGTCATCTTAATTTTAGTTCAACAACTACGATCGATCATTTCGTTAGAGAAACTTTTTTTTTTTTTTTCAATATATGCGCCGCACTGCTGGTATTCTGCATTTTTTTTCAAATATATTAGTCGGATTTATTCGTTTTGCCCTAATTCTTCAACCATATTTTCTTCGCTTCCTTTGCAATGACTTCTAAACGCGTTCCACTTGGCGCCGCAAAGGCAGTGAAACGTTTCTTCAACGTTTTGAGCGTCCAAGAAGTCGAACGCACCCCAAATAAAAGCATGTATATTCATTTACGGCGATCTGTTTGTTACAGGAGTGGGGGGGTCAATAACTGCACGCCGTTCTCGGACAAGCTTGATGTTTCGAGAAAAAGGAGAGTGCCACATTATTCTGTCATTAAAAGAGAACACTGTGACACTCCCCTGTTTCTCAAAATATCAATCGGGTCCTAAAACAACGTGGATCTAGTTTTCAGTTATCGATCCCCCACTCCTGCAACAGAGTACAGACAGATGACTTTGTGAACCTAGACATTTTTTGAAAAACAGGACTGCATTACAAATTTTCGTAAAAAAAAAAAAAAACTTTTTGTATAGCTATATCCTTTTGATAACTCAAGTACAATTTATCGACAGCAGATAAGATTTAACCATCAGTCGGTAATTTGATATCGACAATTTGGTAAGATTGACGATTGACCCACGTTGAGAAAGAAACCCGATTAGTCATACAGGCTTCATCTCTTGAGAAAAAGTATCAGCCTCCAAAAAGTTACCCGACAGTCGTTCAAGGGATATCTGCTGTAATGATTTTCGAATAACTTTTTAGAAAATTGCCAGTCGTTCGGTCGGTAAAAATCCTAGTACACGGTTTTTTCAGAGAGGCTTGATTTTTCGCGGAAAATAAGAGTTATACGTTGTCCTCTTTTCGTTAGAGAACAAATGTGTAACTTATATATTTATCGAACTGACAAGGATGTCCGAGAAAAGTGTGTATCTACTTTGCATTTGTTTCTCTCGCATTCATGAAACTGATAGATCACCGTAATGGATAAAATGCAAAAATATTACTAACTCCCATTTCCGGTGGTCATTATTCTTCAGAATTGTGCCGCGGAGTGCCGCTTCGAGCGGCACATTCCGGGGTACTGAGTGGCAATAAGTTTGCCCATCTGCTTCGAGCCCTCCGCCCCACGTTGAATTGAACACAGTGTGTGGTAGTGTTGAGCGATATTTCAGAATGGCGACTGTCTTTACTTAAGAGAGTACTTATATTTTCCACCGCTCGTAATACGTGATTATTGTGACGCATAACAAACGTTTTTCATGTGCATTATAAAGTGTACAAAACGAAAATGATAATAGAAAATCCAGATCAATTCAAGGCGTGGCTCACAGCCGTTTTGGAGCCTCTGTAAGTAGGCCAGCTTGGCCCGATTGTACAAACTCCCTCGCTGTTTGTGAGCTTGTGTATATGTGTGTGTGAGAGAATTTTTTTTTCTTTTGCTCATCTTGCGGTTATGGATAATGTATATCAGAATGTACATGTGCATCCATGAGATTTACTCCGCGTGTGGGATTTCAATTTAGATTCTAACATCCAGGCCCCCCCCATCTGATCACTCCAAGTCTCGCAAAATTACCATCATTACTATCATTATTATTTTCTCCGACATTACTCGTACTTTTTTCGGACAAAATTTTCCTATTTCTTTCCCCCAAATTTGTCGTAAATTGTCGATTCTCTTATCTAAAATGATCGTTTCATCGTTCGATCGTATTTTTTTATGATTTTCAACTCGGCCACAGCTTTGCTCCAAATCCATGTTTTTTCATGGAAATCCTACCAACTGTTATTGGAGCCGATCCTCAATGACTTTATTTGTTTTACAGATGTGACGCTGACCCTGCGGCGCTAGCCAAATATGTGTATGCTCTTGTCAAGAAAGACAAAACTTTGGAGGAATTGCGCGTCGGAATGGTCGAACAGCTCGACGTCTTCTTGCAGCAAGGTACGATATCAATAATTTTTGAAATATTTGCGAAACCTTCGGCTGTTTTGTTTAAATTGAGGTAAATGTGTCGTTTTGCGATTCTTCTTTGACCAAACAGGTTGGTAAATTTATTTGCCTTGAGTCCCTACCCTTGATTATTGTTTCGAGAGGAAATTTTTGATGAAATTGCAATAACATTGAATTTGTTGAACCATCGTTCTTAACACTACAATAGTAAATAGTACAAACATTTACGATGTTCATGATCAATAACTATCGCTGAGTAAATGACGAGTATTTCAAAGTTCCGTTATGTTAGGTTTTGTTGGAGTAAAATGCCTGGCAACGATAATATTCAAATTACCAGATTATTGTAAACATTGAACTTTAGTTGGATACTAAAATAAAAACTAGCATTACCTAAATGCGCAATAATTCAATAATTCTTATATGATATTTCAAGTTATCGAAACGTGTTCCAGAGTGTTATCAATATTGGTTACTTGTTTGCAGCGGTTTTCAAGTTTTATAATGTTATAAATATTCAACATTTATTATGATTCCAATGGGGAAATGCATTTTATTGTGATCAATGAGTATCCTGGTAAAGACAATTAAAAAATTGACGAAGAATTGTGGATTAGTTATATTTTCAAGCAATTAATTTGATTTTCCTCAAAAGCGAGCATCAAAAATTGTTTGTCTCGGTCTGTTACTAATTTTTGTATACTTTTATGTTTTTTCAAAACTTAGAAACGAAGAATTTCGTTGAACTTCTATTCAAAACTTTGGAGACACAGGAATACGTTTTACCACCATTGACTAAGCCCGAGCTTGGTGGTAGCGAAACACCACCTACGGGAGTTATTCCTGTAGCGACAATGATTCTTCCTGGGGAGAACACAACCGAAACGGCGATCCCAATGATTTCAACGATTCCGCCGATGCCGACAATACCGACTATGGCGCCGTTGGCGACTATCCCACCGAATCCTGTTCAAGTTAATGGCTCGACCGCCACATTGTTACCGATGAAACGCGAAGCCAGGAAATCTGACTCCGAAAAGGACGATAAAGAGAAAGAAAAACGATCACGAAGCCGGTAAGTTGAATAAAAATATCTTTGTCCGTTGAACTCTAAAATGATAAAATGTGATGGAATCATTTTACAATTTAATATTTACAAGATGTTCTAAATACATTCGAATAAACATTACGGTCTAGCGATTATGTATCGTGATTACACGGAGAAAACGAATTTATTTCGTCACGTAAAATTAGAAATATTATTTCGAAATATCCTTTTAATTTTGAATATAATTTAAGATTTTAGGTAAAATTTACCAAGAGGCATAGTAATTTTTGAAACTTTTCTAAAACTTACTATCCCTTATAGTGAACGTTGTCTTAATTTAAATATTCCGCAAAAAGAACATCTTCAATATTCCTTGATGAAACAGATCCCTTTTCTCCGTGTATATTTTTTTGCTAATTTCACTTGCATGGATATTCCTACATTTTACAATATTTAATTTATATTTAATACTTGAAAAATTATTTTTTTGCCTAGGGGTCGAATGAGGTCGAGAACGCGGTCGAGGTCGCGTTCTAGATCGTGGGAGCGAGATCGGCGAAGGTCTAGAAGTCGAGAGCACATACGCCGGGATCGTGAACGAGACAGGAGTCGTCCATGGAGGAACAAATCTCCTCCTTTGAACGCTCGCCGACATGAGCGAAGGTTTGATGAATTGAAAATAGTTTTTCTCGCAATCTAGTTTTGTCGATTTCATCTTTACGAGGTTCTATCGCCATAATCATAATCGTATAGACAAAGTAACTGCAACATGATCAAATACAATATTTCCAAGATAATTTTGCGAAATTTTGCGTGAATCTTCTTCAGCGTCGTATTATAATGTGTCAAAAATTTAAGAAGGCCTCACCGTCTGGTAATCGAGATATTCAGTGTTTAAAATCGCATCTTTAACATGAGGTCTTATGGGAAGTCACGGAAAAAGCCGATATTTTACAACTAATAACTCGATTTCCAAACGGTCAAACTTCCTCAAATTTAACCCACAGTTGAGTATGATTGTTGAGAAGATTCATACGAAATTTGAACGATTGAATTTGGAATTTATCAAACGCATGAGAAACGATCGAACCTCCTTAAGATTTAAGGATGTATGGCGTGTCAAGTGAGTCATGTCTGAATCAATGATGTCTATTATAACCGAAGACGGTCTGGTTACATATTAACCAGAAGTCAAATTTCGAGAGAGAGTTTAAGATCTCACTTTTGCGGCAACATCTGACATGTTCGCACTTCTCGTACCGAAGTTTCGTGCGACATAGAATGTGAATTTGCAACTTTTTTTTCGTAGTAATATCATGCAGATATTTTTGTTCAGTTTTGCTGTGTACACCACAATATTTTAGTGACATTTTTTTAAGTATTATTGCACTGAATGTTTGCTGAACTTTGGGGGAATCTTATGAAATCATAGGATTCAGCTATTTCAATCAAGTGCGAGATAGATAAGCTGCGGATCTGTTTTGTTTCGCAATTTTTTCACTATCCAAGCTCAAATCATTCCAACGCGAAAAAATACCTCTTTTCGTACGTCTGTTGTTGAACGATCGACACTGGTGGTAATTATTTTTGCCGATTAACTTCACTGTCGCCAAAGAAAACTCAGAAATATCTTTATAGAATTTAAAGCTATTTTCAAATGCAAAACAATCGGGTAATGAAAAAAAAAGAAGAAACATCGTTAAATTCTAATAGTGGAATGTTGACTTTTGTCCAATTGTTCGCATGTGTAGAAGGGTAGACTGCGCAAAGTAAAAAGTAGCGACAATTAGTTGATTTGAATAAAATAAATGATTCTTTTAGCCGCACATCCTTAAATGGTTCGAGAATCAAGAGATTCAAGAAACTTGATAAAATTGCATTTTCTCAGACGTACCAGAAGTCGGAGTACGTCACCCTTGCGTTCTCGGGTCCGCGACGGTCCCGAGATTCGTGATCACAGAGCTCGTTTTCGTAATCGATCACCAACTCCACTTAGATCCCGTTCACGCTCGAGGTCGCCGGATCGCAAGAAGATCGATCGTACCGATAGAACCAATGAAATTCCTCGTCCCGATCGTATCGACATGAGTCCTGGTGGTACCCCAACCCAGGACAGCAATCACGGTGATATAGACATGAGGCTTTCAACGACTAGTCAATCAATACAGAGCGTCGTTGCTGTTGCCTCCAATATTCCCAACAATCAGACCGGTAATTTTCAGCCTAAACGACGATGTCGAGATTTTGACGGTGAGTACATCACTCTTTCGAAGAAGGAGTTTTATTTATGACTTTTTATTTGGCGGATAATTCGTAAAACCGAATTCTTCACCAATCAAAACGAAACCCTATTTCTCATTGAAATGTCAAAAGCATACGCGTCGGAAGTTTCAGTAAATTACTGATGTTGGATATGCTACGAACATTTTTGCAAAATCTCTCGTACCCAGAAAAGTGTTAATTGCAGGTTTTCGATGTGCGTCGATCTCGAAACTGTTGTAGGAAAATGTTTCGAGTAATTCAACACTGTTGTTACGATTGATCCGTCAATAAAATTGAAAACAGAACGAGGACTGGGCAAACTATGATAAATATTAAAAATAACAATTTTTCGGTTTCGATGGCGTAATTTCAGAGAAAGGTTATTGCATGCGCGGAGATCTTTGTCCCTACGATCACGGTACGGATCCTCTGGTGCTCGAAGACTCAGCCCTCAGTCGTGTTCTTACGTTTGGACCTCACGGCGCACAAGCCCCTGGCACAGTGCCGGTACCATCCGTTCCGGAAGCACCTCCAGGACACAACGGAAATGCACCACCGCCGCACCTTCCACTTGCTAGTTTACCACCTCCTCATCTGCGGAATCAACACCACTCCAACATGGGTACATTCAACATTTTTCTCATAAAATTTTAAGATAAATGGAACTTATCCACTAATAATGAGGAAAAGACAATTAATGAAATTCAAATGAAAGATGAAAATATTTGATATCAAACAGTACAAGTTCAACTGTGCGTGATGCGCGGTATTAGCGAAATGCCACTTTTCCTAGAGGCAAATGCAAAGATTTTAATGAAACTTTGAAAGCAAGGAAATACGACAGAAAAAAAATGATTGCGTAACTTCCCCACATTAACGAGGTTCTATCGCCATAATCATAATAGTATATACAAAGTAACGGCAAAATAATCGAATACAATTTTTTCCAAGATAATTGTTTGAAAAATTTGGCGTGAATATTCTCGAGCGTCGTATTATAAAGTGTCAAAAATTAGAGAAGGTTTCACCGACTGGTAATCGAGATAATCAGTGTTTAAAATCGCAACTTAAACATGACATCTTACCGGAAGTTACGAAAAAATACGAAATTTTACAACTAATAACTCGATTTCTAACCGGTCAAACTTGCTCCAATTCTACCCACAGTTGAGTATGTTTGTTAAGAAGATTCATACGAATTTTAAACAATTGAACTTGGAATTTATCGAACACATGAGAAACGATCAAACCTCCTTAAGGAGAATAACCGAAAAGTTGTTGATAAATAATTTAGCTTCATGTTGGACCATTAATAAACGACCGTGCTTGAAGAAAGTGTGTTGATTGTTTTATCAAGTAAGTGATAATTATTTGAAACTGCCTACAGGTGCTTTTGCCGAGTACAATCCAGATGCTCCGAGTATGGAGCCCCGGTTACCCTGGGGTCGTCATCCGCCACCAGGACCTGGCATATACGGGCGTGGCCAGCGAGAACTGATCAGTGTTCCTGTAATACCTCACTCAAATCCATCGGAGATGGCTCATTCGCAGAACAATAATCCACTGAAGAGGAAACAAGCGTTTGATTTTAATCGTCTTGGTCCAAAGCAACGTGCCATTCATAATCCGGCGAATTGTTCCCTCGAATTGAAGAAAGTACCGCGTAGTATGAACAATATAACCCAGTTGAACAATCATTTCTCGAAGTTTGGTAAAATTGTAAATATACAAGTGAATTTTGGAGGTGATCCGGAAGCGGCACTCGTTACGTTCCAATTGCCGACCGAGGCTAAAGCTGCGTATCGTAGTACCGAGGCTGTGTTGAACAATAGATTTATCAAGGTACTGTGGCATAATAATCTGACGAACAACGCGTCGGGTGGTGCCATCGAGAATGTGCCACCGGGTTGTAGGCCCTCGATAAAAGAACGTTTGGGTTCGACGATTTCGTCGTTGGGCATAAAGCCCGAGGACAATGAATACGTGCCGACTCGTCGTCCGAGCGAGGAACAGGCGCAACAGAAAACACAACAACAACAACAACAACAGACACAACAACAACAGCAGCAGCAAATAACGCAGAGTCTTGTGCCAGGTTCTACAAAGTTAATCGCAGCCCCGGTGCAAACGATGCCAACCCGGGAGGACAAGGTTCTCGCTATCAAAAAGACCCAAGAGATGCTCGCTGTCAAAGAAACATTGAAGAAAAAGCAGGAAGAGAAGAGGAAAGAAGCGATCAAAATAACGGCCGATTTGCGCAAACGAAAGCAAGAACTTTTGAATAAACAATTGGCAGAGATGCGGTCATTGATCGAGAGAGCTGAAAAAAATCCCGAACAAAAGGAGGCCATTATGGTGACGATCAAAATGATGCAGCAGTCGATCGATGGATTGCGAAAAGATCTTGCTGCCAATGGACAAACCGGAACGACTAAGAGTCAACCGAAATCCCGAGAACAAACTCAAAAAGAGATTTTGGATGCCGAATTGGATCTCATGACTGCCCAACAAGAAGGACAAGACGCTGGTGAATTGCAAAAGAGACTCAATGAGCTGAGAGCTCAAGCAGCCGCGTTAGGACTTGGCACTAGTAGCGCCAGTACCATCAATAGAGTCGTCAAAAGTCCACGCGTTATGCGCGGCTCTCACACGGTCTCGTATCGAGGCCGTGGCAGAGGAAGCTTTGCCCACGTTTCCGTCGATCACAGACCCACCAGTCTTCTCATTTCCGGCTACGAGACGGAAGAAAAGACTGATGTGTTAGCTCATTTTCAGGTAATCATCCAACATTTCATAACTTCATAACATTTCTAATAACTCGCTAAATAATCGATCAAGTCATTTTTGTATGCTGCATACATTTCATTATGGCACTAGCTGTGCCAGCGTTTTGCCACAATTTTGGAGTTGAGTTATATATATATACAAAATTTTAACAAATTCACGACAATTACTCTAACTTCTGTTCCATTCGAAGCTGGAACCCCAGCCACCGCTATTCTCTTCATTGCGGAATTATTCTCAAATTTGTGATTAGTGTTTTTCATTTATAGTCTTTTTTTGAAAGCATGAGAAATTTTGAAGTAAAAAAAATGATGAAAAAGTGAAATGATTCGCTTGGCCTTTCGTAAATAAATAATTTATTGGAATGTAGTACGGCCTACAATCTATTCTGATTCGTGGGCTTCATTCCTGTAAAAGATTTATCAAAATTGGTTTAGTAGTTCTTAGGTCAAAAGCGGCGAAACACAATTTTGCAGTTGACTTCTATATTTCTTGAGATAATGATTTTTATGCATATTTTTCGTTGCAGCAATACGGCGAAATAGTGAATCAAATAGTCGACGACGCGACACCATCAATCGTCATTAATTTCAAATCGAGAAAAGAGGCTGAAGTTGCATTAGTCAAGGGTCGTACATTTCAGGATAGACTTTTATCCGTAACGTGGGTATCGGGTCATCATTTACATCGTGGCGGAACTGGATTAGTTGGCAATTTGAACGCCAACGCAACACGTACTGAACAAGCCCCGCCGAATCCTGACGAAGAAGTCGATGTAGAAGTATGAAACACACGCACGAATTTTATACTCACGTATTATAAGTAAAAACGGAGATGATACTGTGGTAAAAAGACTTTTTCGAGACGCTATCTAAATAATAATTGTTCATAGATCCTTGATCCGACATTGCAGTTGTCACGCTTTTGTCTTTTCTCCGCTAAAGTGCATTTCAATATTCCAAACACCGTAACAAATGCGGTACCAAACAATTGATCCAATTACATGCAAAGTTCTGTGAAAGGGTTTTGTCTGGTTGAATTCGAAGAAAAAACAGTCTCTTTCCTTTTTTTTCATCATAATTATAGTTGTGTGTCCAACCATTAATACGTATTTCTGCTCGGCGTCCTTTTAAAAGAAAAGAAAAAAAACGCTCTTTCGGTTCATAGCACATAATGAATTTTTCCAAATATCAATTTCAAAAGAAATGGGCAAACATCTAAAGTAAAAACTCCAACGATCCAAAGAATTGTTTTGAAAAAATTATGTGATAGTCGTCGATGTACATTTTATAAAATACTTGATCACTTGTTGAACATAAAATCTTCATTTTTATGACGAAAAAGGGATTAAGACGATTCTTTTTCTTGGACTCACACGACACAAGAACCCTTAAATCGTACACGATTTCATGAAATACTGTTTCGATGAAGCTGTAAACATTAATGATCAAATTTTCACACGCACTGAAGTCTTTCACTTCAAAGCGTAAGCTTTCTCACTTTCCGTCGAATTAAACACTGTTAGGATGAAAATAGTAATTCGAGCTTTGTCGTCAAGATCAAAGGCAAAACAACGTGAATTCAAAGCATTAAATAATTGGCAACTTTATTGGTAAAGAAATATTTCGAAACACATTATTCAGTTTTCAATAATTTTGTTTCGCTTTGTTTTATTTTTCACGATAATGTCCAGGGTGCAGCAGAAGCTTTGCTACTAGAAGAGAACGAGGAAGAGGAGGACGAAGACGGAGAACCAAGGAGTTGGCGACGATAGCAGCTGGGTCCTCGTAATTTGTGACAAGAGTTATCATTCTTATCATTCGGAAACAGCGAAATCGTAACGAGTTTCGTTTGTGATGACAAGCCCGTTTATAAAAAAGCACCACCGCCTAAAAACCGAAACTCGGTCGATACAAGGCAAAAACCCGTGTTTCAACGTTGAAACTTTCGGTGTTCGTGCACATCAGCGTTAAAATGAGTGTTATAATATTTGTTATATTAAATGTAACCATGTGCACTAACAGTGGCATGAGGAAAAGTGAAAGAAAGAGAAAGAGAGGGGGTGGGAAAAAAAACGTGAATTACGAATCACAAATAGAAAAAAAAAAACGAAAAAAAAAAGATGAAAATAATGTCTCAAGATTTCAGAGAAAAGAGTGAGAAGCAACATGAAACAACAAGCAACCAAAATTATCCCATTATTTGTAGAATAAAATCGCTATGTTTTGTATGGGAAAAGTCGCCACTTATTTTTTACCGTATTTAAGTTTTAATATAATAAATCTCGTCATTAGCATGATTAGATGACAATAGATCCTCAGACACAATATCCTCCAGACTTGATATTCCGAGACAAATAATCCTAAAGACAAAATAAATATCTTGGAGACATAAATCCTCAGAACAGCAAAAAAAATCCCAAAGAAATAACAAAATCTTTACAGAAAATTAACGTTGAGCAATAGTATTTTGATCAAAAGCCGTTTATGAGTTTTGAACCACCTCGGGTTTGAATAGTATTTCCAGCTGCAAAACGGTTTCAACCACCTCGGATTTGAACAGTATTTCCTGGTGCAAAACGGTTCTAATCGCCTCAGATGCGAATGGTATTTTCATGTGCAAAATGGTTTTAATCACCTTAGGTTTGAATAGTATTTCCAGATACACACAAATAGTACTTTATTATAAATCATTAAAACAAAATAAACATGATGAATATAATAAGCGAAATCCGTGGAATGTATTTATCAAAATTACTATTTATCCTAGGCAAAAATAGTATCATTTTTCCGTGGATATTGTGACTCTAGGTTATTCGGTCCCGAGGGTATTGGAAGAGGATATGTTGTCTCAGGATACATAGATCGGCGAAAACCATTAGCATATTTGCATTTTTCAACTCGTTTTATTTTCACAACTATGTAGATTTGTCGTCAAACCATATTTTCGCTTGTTCTATGTGATTCAGTTTCGTTTTTCGAGCACTTCGAACGGTGTTGGTTATCATTGATTTGTTAATTATTGCTACCGGGAAATATATTTCTTTTTAAAGATACAACGTGTTGTAGCTTAAGTACAGAGGTAAGTATGAGTCAAAAAATTTTGTACGAATCAAAGTGGTGGTCATTGAACAACGGCCTAGAATCCTTTTATATACACGTGTAAATATGACGCATTTCACGACATTTCGCGAGACCGTTACCTCGATAATTTTTAATTTTTTAAATCTCTTTTTATACCGTGGGATTCCATGCAAGGAATATTCTGAATTTTTCACTTCACATGCAAAAAAAAACATTGATATTAATGAATGATGATTTTTATTCCTTTTTTGTTCATATTGAAATGTCGTGAACCAAAATGAAAAAGTCGATATAGTAGACATTTGTCGATATGGGGATTGATTCAAGAGATTTGAGAGGGCGTTAAACGTTTTTGAACTTTTTCAAATCAGAAGACGAATCGTAGGATCCTATTTCATAATTAAAAAAAAATCAAGACAATTAAAAATGGCCGAGTTCACGACCCCGCGAAATGGCGTCGAAGGCCACATGTAATGCCATCTAAATAGTAAAACTATTGTGTGCACTTTTTTCATTTGCGAATTCGATTTATATCGAGAATAAAGTTTATAAGTATTAATTTTTTGTTTGTTTCTAACTACAGCCCAATCGGTGGTTAATTCTATTATACGACGTTGTATCACAGACTGTCGTAATCTCCTAAATTTCTATTTTAATGCACTAGCCTTTTGCACTTGAAAAATGTTTATATTTTTCCTAGAGATTTTCGCGTCAAAAATTGCCTAAGAAATTGGACTAATTCGAATTGATAAGCTCTTTTCAATTGTAAGTGAAAACCCTTATTATCGTAAGTAACAATTTTAAGTATAATTAGATGCAAATTAGAACAATTTTCGCATAAGATGAATATAAACGTTAATTCTTTGTGGATAATACTTATTACTTTTGTATTGCGATAACTCGTTACCGGACGTTGTATAAGCAAGGCGTAATCAATGAATATATTTGCAAAGTTGGGAGGCCTAAACAAGCAATGATCAATACGCTTGCACTTTGTAGAAAAAGAGGCGCAAAGCCGAAAAATCCGGTTAAATGCAATTAAATGTAGACTTCGTGGTATTAAAATTATCACTCCGTCTATAATGGTTTTTTCCGTACCTCTTGTCTGAAAACGTGGAACTTTCATGTCCAGCCAATATTTAACGCCCTCAATGGTGGCAAAAAAAAAAATCTGAAAAAAATTCATGCAATTGCTCGAAATCTTTAACTTGAGGTATCTATCGTAAAATTATCGAAATGGGGACTAAAGAGAGACCTTGCCGTTCTCCCATTTTTCGGGTACGAACTGTTTTTTGTTCGGACACGAAATACTCGGGTTCGGAGACGAAGTGTTAACGACGTTCGACCGCCATAATCATAACAATATATACAAAGTAACGGCAAAATGATCAAATACAATGATTCCATGATAATTTTTTGAAATGTTGCGTGAATCTTCTTGAGCGTCGTATTATAATGTGTAAAAAATTGAAGGAGGTTTCACCGTCTGCTAATCGAGATATTCAGTGTTTAAAATCACAACTTTAACAGGAGGTCTTATGGGAAGTTACGAAAAAAGACGATATTTTACAACCAATAATTCGATTTCTAAACAGTCAAACTTCCTCAAATCGTACCCACAGTTGAGTATGATTGTTAAGAAGATTCATACGAATTTGAAACAATGAAACTTGGAGTTTATCGAACGCATGAGAAACGATCGAACCTCCTGGAAACGAATTGTCAGTGATGAACTCCATATAAGAAAATCGTTATCAATTGGTTTCTACCTTTTTTGTTTGTCCGTAATAAATGTCAATTATTGAACGTTATTTGAAATCTTGTTTTATCAAACATCTTCGTGAACCATCGCCAACTTGCCCGATGCTTGATCTTGGTGATAATTTTGAAGCGATCTTCGTCAGGGTGATATCCAACTTGCTAATAGACTACCCATGAGTAATTGAGCAACTGGCAAGATCGAGAGCGGAAGACTAATGGCGGCACCGTGCGCAGATCCGTGATAAGCGCCTCGCAACAGCCAGCCCCCAAGACCGATCGATTTGTGTGTACTCGTAAACAACGCGGCAAGAAGAATATTCCTCGTTAACCATCTCGAGCACAAGAACCAACACAAACCGGTGATTATTAATTGTCCGATACAAGCTATTAGTACGCATAATAATATATCTGTCGCATCGAGTGATGTCACGTCAGCATTAATGGCATCGCAGAACCAGTGATAGGCCGTTAGAAGCAGCAACAATCGAGGTATCCACGCGGTACGCTCTTCACTGTAGAAGCTTAATTTCGATACTGCGGTTTGAAGCCCCATACCAACACCAAAAGGCAATATTGTGCTGTAAATCATTTCACGAATGTTGATACCGACGAGCGGAGGAGTTGACGCTCCCAGCTGAAAGAGAAAAAAAAAGAAACAAATTAAATTCAACACTAGAAAGTTTCCAGTTACTGTCAATTTCTTATTCATTCATTGCGAATTGGCGTTCGTCTGTTAAGGAGTTGCGGTACAAGTGACAAAATGTAACCATTTTATTTAAATTTCTACAGTACGTTCTTTGACTTATCCTCAATATGTTCTCCAAGTTTAAAAACGATTGTTTACGCCGTTTACACAAAATTCTAAAATGAAAAATCACCTTGCAACATAGAGACATGCCTACGCTGTCCCTAAACTTCAGTTATGTGCATGAAACAATACGAAAAAATGTAAAAAAACTTATCAAAAACTGTCAAACCACTCAAAATATCATTGCAATTATGCCACCAACAAATGAAATAATTCGTCCACACAGTTTGTTAATTATTCATATTTTTGTCAATGGAAACGATCAATTTTTCAGTAATCATGTAATTTTTATACGAATTTTCGTAGTGTGAATTTAGCGCTTTGCTTGAGAACAGTAGAATTTCCTCCCTGATTCTCCCTAAAAATAAGCTGAACCATTACGTGTACCGAAACCCCTTAAATAAGTATTGCGACTACACTCATTCATGCGAATTTTCATCAAGATATTTTTCAATGAGAATTGCATTTACAATTCGAAAAATAAATAAATAAGCATTGTACCAACGCTGGTAATGAAACAGGAGAGGCTCTGAACGACATCATATTTAAGTTATAATAATATAAAATCATCACCATGAAATATAATAATATTGGAGATACGAAGAGTCCCCCAAAGTTAGATACAAGAGTTGTGGTAACGCTCGTTGATAAATCGGCACTTGCCAATCTACTGAGCACGAGACTGACGCTAAAAGGTGGTGGCATGCAGTATAATACCTGGAACAGACGTCGTTTCATCCATTAGTATAACTTCTGCTTTTGTCAGACGCCCCTTCGGTTCGTACTATAGTAATCCTCGACTTTATTGATACGCTTTTTTTCATTTTATATTTACTTCCATTCCTTTGAGAAGCCAAGGATTCACGCTTGCATAAGTCAAAAGGCAACTTCCCAGTCTAGCTATTATTGGCATTAATATATACATGAAGGTCATCACAAACGCCAAAAGATAGCCATCGCTCAATGATGAATATAAAGATTTTGGACTGCAAGTCAGCCCAGCTTCGAAGTACGTCAAAGGCACGGCGAAATACCATATTATCACATTTCCATTCATCACCCCTGTGGAAATACAAATCGTAAAAGGAATTATTAATTTTATTATTAATTATTAAAATTAAATAAAACTTGGTCGAAAAGAGAGTACAGTTTCTTTAGTGTCGTATCAGAGTCTGATCAAAACGAAGCAACAGAACTCCCCGAACTGGAATTCGGCGCTAAACAGAGTTTTATCAATTCATTGGTGTTTTGATTTTTGCAATCATTCTCATTTTCTTGTGCAAATTTAACATCCAGGTCACGAATAAAAGTTGTTGGATTTGATGGGATTTATTGACAAATACATTGATTTAAAGATAAATACGTGGGGAGTTTATCTTTATCTACTTTTTTTCGTAATTTTGGAAAAAAATCTTGTCAAAAGACTCAGGCTAGGCAATGATATTCAACCAAAAATTATGTTTCATTCATGGAATACCATTTGGAATTATCTTAGGTTTCATTTAACTACAATTTTTTGTTGAATATCATCGCCTAGCCTGAGACTTTTGACAAGATTTTTTTTCCAAAATTACGAAAAGATATAACCAAAAAGCGGCCCATCATGAAGCTTGTCTTAAATAACGTTAAATTGGTTAAAGTTTTTTTGAAGACAATCAAAATACACAGTGTACTTAAAATCTATGATATTTTGCTTCAACCTGCAGAAAATGTGATCCAACTTACGCCAAACATTTATTAAAAATGCCTCTGAGAAGAACGGGAAAATCCTCGTAATTTAAAAAAAAGCTCAATTTGGTCCATTTTTCAGCAAGTTATAGGTAAATGCACAGAAAAAGACTCATTTTTCAAGAAAAAACATAAACTATTACCCATTCGACAAAAAATTCTAAAAAAATTCTCTTGAGAGCTCCTTTCAATAAGTATAGCAACTTGAAAAATTCTGAACGAAATAAAAAACCCAAATGTTCTGGACTGGATGAATTGGCGTAGAATTCCCCTAAATAGACATTTATACGTACCATTGGCACCACCCAATTTGGGTTGACTGGAAGCCAGTATCATACACGCAATCATTAATATGAAGAATGCTAAACGATGGAAAACGTTCTCTCGCTTATTTGTCCTATAGTTTGTTTTTTTTTCCTCTTGCTGGTTTCTCGCTTGATGTGGATCATTGCGATTCATTGTAGGAAAACGTTTGTGAGCAGTACTTTGAACGCAGTTCAGAAGAATTCACCTTAAAGTAAAAAAATCAAAGGAGTCGGATTTATTTGCACAACAATGTTACAAAAGTTTATTCAAATGCATTCCAAAATGTTGCGCATGTGAGTAGACATACATATGAATGAGAAATACATACATCATGGATTTTGTTTGTTGTCTATGCTCCGATCAACCTCCGTTACTGATCAGGGATGGAAATAATAGGTAAAGGACGCAAGCATTTTTTGGCTGTATTAGTGATGACTTTTGCGAATAATTCGTCAAAGATTGAGCCACTTTTCCATCCTTGTACGACGACATTTTTTCTACCATTTTACTATGCAGATCTCTGAAGTGCACATTCAGAAAAATGTGCTGCGTGTTCGATTGAAAAAAGTTGGCAAGCAAAAAAGACATGAAAAGTAAAAAATACTGTGCAACCATGATTCATGCACAGTCTCGATTGGCTAAAAAATCATAAAAATTGCCAATGTTATTACCGATGCGTAATGTCACCTAATAAATGTGCTGTAAAATATGAATTTCATTGTCACAGGCAAATGTTGATGGAATAATAAAGAATGAGCTTGACGCATTATACTCCCCCATTTTAGTTATTTTATTCTAAAAATAATACAGAAAGATACATGTGTTCAAAGCAGAAAAACCATTTTATGCACGGACAAAGAGGTCAAGAATTCATGTAAATAAAAAAAATAGAACGATTGTTGAAAATTAACGAATATGTGATTTATTGATTGAACATCTCTACATTAACAAGTCCTAGAAACTACGGAAGAACGTATATCGTAAAAAAATTTGAGCACATTTCTAATTCGCTTAAATCCTTTCTTCTTTTTCACTTGTTTTCTTAATTAATATTTAAGTAGATCGACTAAAAGCCAGGCATGGATTTGTGCAAAAATCATAACCTGTCAATCGCTGAGTTTCATTCTCGTTCGTAACTCGATTTTTTTCGGCTATCGCGTGTATCTATACTTTTTTTTTCAACTTAGCGGTCACGTTTTCTACGATTCAATGGCCGAAATCGTTTTTACAATTACAGAAAAATTCTTCAAATCGCGAAAAACCGCATTGAGGTGACGGCACATTGAACGCCGTAAGTAATGTGCATATACATTTACCCTGTAATACCATGTGTATTTATATATATGTGTATGTACAATAATCATTTCGATGTATCGATATTGTTTTGAACGCACATCGATCTTCCGGCAAAGTGCAATATATATATATATCTTAAAATTCCAAACCCAAACCTAAAGGTCAACTATTTTGAAGATTTTACACCCATTTGACTAGTGTGGTCGCTACTAGACACCCATTAAATTCGCCATAAAGTTAGCACCAAAATTCAATTTTTATGCTAGCGAGGATTACCAGTGGTCTAATCGACGCGTAATCGTTTGTCGGTGACGAATATTTTAATGAAATCTTTATCCGAGTAATATTAACGTTAAAAATAGTGAAAATAAATATTTGCCTCAAAGAGAACCGCGAAGACCCACAAGAGAACACAAATTGCTCAAATTCAGGAGAGCAGCAGATAGTTTTGAGTTTTTAGTACTCCTATTTCTCGTAGGGCTGCAGCACAATCTTGAAAAATTGAATAAAATGTTGCTGTCGCGCAGCTTTCACCGCGCTTGTTTGCACTATCGCAACGTGAGTCGGCACAAAGCAATACGTACAGCTTGTGGTCCTAGCAGTGTTCAAAGACTTTTGTGTTCATCGTGGCAGTTGAGAACCGTTCGTCGCAACGTTGTTATTAGACATTTTTTGAATAATTCTGTGTGCTCAATATTTACGAATTCTTATACTTTTAATAACGAAAAATTGAAACTAGTCAACGACAAAGAAGCAGAAATGAGTCCGGTCCAGAAAAAACCTTTTCGCCGGTTACCCACCGATGTTGTACCGTATCATTATGAAATATCGTTGACGCCCGATCTCGTGAATTTTACTTTTGAGGGCAGCGAAGATATTCACATAGAGGTAAGTTTTATTTTTTGTTTCCCACTTCGTTCTACTTTTCATTCGAGTGAATTCCATTTCGGTATTTTTCGTTGTAACGAACGCTTTGACGGATTAATAGAATCGGACTCCATATGGTCGACATAACCAAAACAATCGTTTTTGTAAATCGATATTCACATCAGCCCATGTCCTACTTTGTATTTTTTCTTTATTTTCCATAAATAACAAAACAATGCAATTTGTCGAAAATATATGTTTATGGTACATTGTTTTGTCTCCAATTTTGTAGAAAAAAAAAACATTTTGCTGTGCAATAAAAATTGTTTCATGTTGTAAATGCCAAAAATAATTTTGATCTTTAAATTCAATGCAAAAAATATATCTCCAAGACAGATGGGAGAGGCCAAAATTAGATCTAAAACATTTAACACATCGAATGTCTTGTTTTTTTTAGGTAAAAAATTCCACCGATACAATTGTCTTGAATTCTGTGGAAATAGACATCAAATCCATAACATTTAAAAATTCGGAGAATGGCAAAGATCTACCAGCCAGCAAGATTGATTTCTCCGTTGAGGAAGAGACCGTCACCCTCGTTTTTCCAGAAAAACTTGCGGTTGGCAAAGTTGGCAGGCTCAGTTTGGATTTTGTGGGAAAGATTGACGATAAAATGAAGGGATTTTATCGCAGCAAGTACACAGAGTAAGAAACCATTGAAATTACATTCAGTCCTTTTTCTTTTGACTATGAAAAAAGAAATCAAAAGTAATTGAAAGTCAAATTCAGTTTTTCAAATAGACATTCTTTCCTGATTAGTATTGTTCACTTTGATTTCAAGATTTCAGAGGAATTGCTAATTTACAAAAACATTCATTGGTTCGAAATGACATTGTTCTATTTTGTTATTCAAAAGCTGTGTTTTTATATGATGAATAATCGATACTGAATTTGTCAATGTGGTTGAAATCATTTCATTCATAATCTTTTACTTTTTTATTAAATCCTCTTCAATCTTTTTTAATCTTTTGAATCTTATTTCTGTTTCAATTCTTGGTTTCCAAAATATCGAAAAAATTGAGTAGTGTGTCAAAATTAATACTTTTGCACATACCTTCCGGACAATCGGAGAGACATAACTTTTTGTAATAAAGCAATAGCTCATTCACATAAACATTTTATGACGTTTGAGCTCATTGCTGAACGACAGTTAAATTCATATTTTTAGTCATGTCGCAGTAAAAATCGTTGGAATTATGTTTTTGCATCTAAATTTATTAATATTTCAAGAAGCACTATCCAATCCAGCTGAAACTTTTTGTAGTGCAACAATATTTCACAAAACTTTTTTTCTTCGAAGAATTGAGCTTGGTAGAATTAAATAATTCTTCAAGTTGGAATATTCTTCGGTTTGTTTCTTTTTATATTTTGTGAGGCCTTATCGGTAATGTTGACGTATGAATGATTCCACATAAAACTTCCGGTTCAATTACAAACGTAGAAGTTGATTGGAAATGCAAATTTCAAAATTAATATTTAAAAAAATTGAAGAAAAACGACAAACAATGCTTTTGCTGTGTTACTTCGTATAAAATACGATGAGAATTCTTTGCCACAGAGACGAAATAATAATACTAGGAAATTAAAAGAATAGTGGATCAACGAGAAATTTGGCTATTTTTAGTAAACGAGTAGGAAAGGATCGTTGGAACGCAGTTACATTTCTTTGTCCAACATCAGCACGTAGATTTTTTCCATGCTGGGATGAGCCAAGTTTTAAAGCTACATTTAGCGTAGAACTCGTCATACCGAATGATTTAATTGGTCTCAGCAATATGGTGAGAATTCATTGACTCGATGATTCATTTAAATAAATTATTTGTATTGTACCTTCGCAGGGCGGATGGGGAAGTCAGATATGCCGGGGTGACACAATTTGAAGCAACAGACGCAAGGCGTT
The DNA here is from genome assembly GCA_013761285.1 of Campoletis sonorensis. Classification (NCBI taxonomy): domain Eukaryota; kingdom Metazoa; phylum Arthropoda; class Insecta; order Hymenoptera; family Ichneumonidae; genus Campoletis; species Campoletis sonorensis. Next base: position 361,940 of record JACEOJ010005899.1, on the reverse strand, counting down.
GTTTTCCTTGCTGGGACGAACCGGCTCACAAAGCAACTTTCGACATTAGACTCAAAGTACCGAGTGGTCTTGTGGCTCTCTCGAACATGGTGAGCAACGCCTTGCGTTTCGTTTTTTTTCTAAAATCTTTCAATTTTAATCATAAATGTTTGGAAGGTGGAATATTGCATTCCCGAATTAAAGCTGAAACATGGAAAAACATTTATTTGTATATTCCCTATTCGCAACACTTTATAAAAAATTTCATCGACACCAGAACGCTGCTGATTGCAATAACTTGGCTTTCTTTACATTTAGAAAAAAAGTTAGTCCGCTCATTTCCATTTTTCATATTTTCCTATTCACTCGCACTCTCTGTTCGTGTTTCTTTTCATCATGCACTCATACCTTCTCTTAAACTGGCACAATTCCTTTATTAATTTTCCCCTCAGCACTTCGATGATTGTAATTACAAACTTTTTTGCATCAATCTGTGGAAGTGATCATTCGAGAGCAACCTATCCACTTGTCTGCTATTTTGCTCTTTAGATTGCTTTACTCAAAAATGTGCTTCATCGCATCCTTGTCCACGATTCTTCTGTTTGTCAGCAATCTTCCATTCCTAGTCGTTTTTTTTTCTATTTTTCTATTTACTGCAGTATCTTGACTCCTCCATCTTTGCCCAGATTAATTGCAATTCCTGGTCAGATTAAACGACCAAAACTTTATCTTTCTGTGCAATTCATAATACAAGTCATTAGTGTTTGGACATTATTGTAACAGAAAAAAAAGATAATTGCGGAGGAAAGAAGCGGAGCCTGTTTTTGTAACGTGAAATTTTCAAGACTTTTCTCTGTATCCCGATAAATATAAATCATAAAAAATGGCAGTTAAAATCGTTTTTTCCAGAATTATTAACTCCAAGATAACAAAAATTGAAATAAAAATATGAGAAAAATAACTGATCATTAAATTAACATCTGAATTTCCGGTCTGTCAAAAGTAGCTTTAATAACAATAAAGAAATTACAGTAAGACTTGTAAATACAAAAGCTATATTGCGTAACGAACGAAAAGTGAAGAAATAATAACGCGATTTTGCATTCCATCAGCCCGTTGAGACTACGAAAAAGACGGAGGACGGTCACGAGATTCTCAAGTTCCAACGTACACCGATAATGTCAACGTACCTGGTGGCTGTAGTGGTCGGTGAATTCGACTACGTCGAGGACAAGACATCGGACGGGGTGTTGGTACGAGTTTACACACCAAAAACGAAGAAGGAACAAGGCCGTTTCGCACTGGAGGCTGCGGTCAAAGTATTGCCGTATTACAACGAGTATTTCGGTCTTTCGTATCCGTTGCCAAAAATGGATTTGATAGCGATAGCCGATTTCTCAGCGGGTGCTATGGAGAATTGGGGTTTAGTAACATACCGAGAGACGTGTTTGCTGGTTGATCCAGAGAACACATCGGCGGTGCAAAAGCAATGGATAGCATTGGTGGTTGCCCACGAGTTGGCTCACCAATGGTTCGGTAACCTGGTGACGATGGAGTGGTGGACGCATCTTTGGTTGAACGAGGGTTACGCCTCGTTCGTTGAATTCTTATGCGTCGATCATTTGTTCCCCGAGTACGATATATGGACGCAATTCGTGACGGATACTCATGTTAGAGCGTTGGAGTTGGACGGTTTGAAGAACAGTCATCCGATCGAAGTGCCAGTCGGGCATCCATCGGAGATAGACGAGATATTTGACGACATATCTTACAAGAAGGGCGCAAGTGTAATAAGAATGTTGCATTCTTGGATCGGTGACGATGATTTTCGCAAAGGTATGAATCTTTACTTGAAACGTCACAGTTACGCAAATGCCGAGACCGAACAATTATGGGATGCTCTTGAGGAAGCCAGCCAAAAGCCTGTGCGAGCTGTTATGACTACGTGGACGAAGCAGCAAGGTTTTCCCATATTGAAAATCGATCTTAAACAAGATAACGAAGATCGAGTTGTCTCGCTGAGTCAGAGCAGGTTTTTATCGGACGGTTCGACCGATACGGCTGACAGTTTGTGGATGATACCAATTAGTGTGAGCAGCTCGAAAGCTCCAGCGAAAATCGTTGCTAACACGGTCATGAGCGAACGGACGGCAACGCTTGTCATTAAAAATGAGCCGGTTGGCTCTTGGATTAAGATCAATCCCGGCACAATAGGCTTTTATCGCACGCGATACAGTCCTGAAGCGCTGGAGCTCATCGTTCCTGCAATACGCGAACGAACGATTCCGCCGTTAGACAGACTAGGATTGCTCGATGATTTGTCCGCAATGGTACAGGCGAATTTGGCCTCGACCGATGAAGTATTACGTTTCGCAGAAGCTTTCCAGTACGAAGACAACTACACCGTTTGGTCCAGCATCGCGAATACTCTTGGAAAAATCAGTGTTCTCGTTGGTGATTTGGATATCGAAGATCAATTCAAGGCTTTCGGCCGATCATTGTTCAAAGATGTTGCAGCGAGACTCGGCTGGGATGCCAAACCCAACGAGAGCCATCTCGACACGCTCTTAAGATCACTCGTTCTTGGCAGAATGGGAGCTTACGGTGACGAAGCGACTATCGAAGAGGCCAGAAGACGCTTCCACCTCCACCTCAAGGGAGAAACTCTGTCAGCCGATTTGCGCTCACCCGTTTATCGAGCTGTACTTTCCTCCGGTGATCCAAAGATCTACGAGGCCATGCTCGAGCTCTATAGAAAAACTGATCTTCACGAGGAAAAAGATCGGATCCTACGAGCTCTCGGTGCAATAAGGGATGAATCTTTCCTGAGAAAAGTGTTGGAATTTGCTATGAGCGATGAAGTCAGACCACAGGACACCGTTTTTGCATTTATGTCCGTAGTCACCTGTCACAAAGGACGCATATTGGCTTGGGAATTCTTCAAGAAAAATTGGAAAATCCTCGTCTCCCGATACGAGTCTGGTTACTTGTTAACTAGTCTCGTTAAATATACGACAGAAAACTTTGTCACCGAAGACAAGGCAGTCGATGTAGAACAATTTTTCGAAAGTCATCCCACACCCGGCACCGAAAGAGCTGTGCAACAAAGTATCGAGACTATAAGACTCAACGCTGCTTGGCTCGCCAGGGATAAAGAAGCCATCGAGAAATATCTTCTCTCGTGGCAATCAAAAGCTCACAACAACGATGGCTCCTGTTCTAAGAGAGTTTAGAACAACGTCCCTCTTCTCTTTTCCCACCACTTTGCTTTTCATGTATTACTTGTGATTGTTTTGGTCTCTCAGCCTAAAACTAGCCATCCATTGCGATCCACCTTGATTTTCGCAAATCTCAACAACGTGCGCGACCTTTTATGTGTGTCGCTTTCCAATTAAAGTGCACTCAGTCATGCAAATCATTTATATACACTTACACAATATTACAATACGAATTCATTACAAATATTATAAAATACTTGATTGATTGAAAAAACAAAACATAAATTTAACGAATTAAAGAAATATTCGTGAAACTTAACGTGCATTTCCGAATCGATCACGTTCGGAAAAATGTCTCCGTGTCTTTTTATCCCCGTGAAAAAAATCGCCCAACCGAATAGTTACGCCTTTTTACTATTCAGTATGGAGGGATGGAGGAAATTTGCAAAATTCATATGTCAATCGATGTGTAGGATGATAAGTTGATAAATTCACGTAATATTTCGATGTTTTTTCGAACAAGACTTATCGAGGCAATTTTTTTTTCTTTTTCAAATTCCTTGATCTCAACATTTTCGATGAATTGTTGGGTTTCTAATCTCTTGAAAATAAACGTGGAAATGAAATTTGTAAAAAACTCTCAACCTGTTGACGGTTTGGACATTTGAAGTGATTTAATTTTATTCTGTCTGACAATTTTCACTGAATATTCATCTGTTTTGACACTAAATGTTAATAGAAGGTGAATTTTCCGTCGAGGTGAAATCGGATTTATTTCTTTTTTCACTCTTTCTGGAATATTATTTAAATATTTATTGGGAAGAAGATAAGATTCGATTGTTTTTAAAATGAAGATTAACCATTTTTTTCAATTTTTATTTTTTTTTAAATACTTTTTTCAAAGCAATCCAAAGCTAGTCAATAATTTTCATGTTCATCGACGCCACTTCTTTGAGTTTGAGAAAGAAGCAGAAGGAGCAGAGTCTCATCGCTTCCCCAAAAGATGCTTCTCACTCACACGATCGATCACTCCGCCCTCAAGAGAGCGAGGGAGAAAGACAACGAGGGGTTTGGGGACCTTGCTCGTGAGTCAGCCTCCATTCGTATTATTAGGTGGAAAGCCACCAGCAGACTTTGGTCGTTCACAGACAGCCAGATATCGACTGGAGCACAGACAGATTGGACAAGGGTAAAGGGAGGGTGAAAAAAGTTAAGAGAGAAACGTCAAAAAATAGATAATAGTAAAAAGCATGGGCTCAGAATTTCTTTCCACGACTTATATTTGTCTCTAACAATTGAGGTTACAAAACTCCCATTGAATAGTGACAACGTGGTCTTTTTTTTTATTTTATAAAATTTCTACCATTAGTGTTTGAATTTATCACTTTTTTGTAAATAGAAAATACAGATTCATGGAGTTTTATCATGTTGGGAATGGGACTGCATTCTTTTCGAAACTTGAATATTGGAAACGACGTAAATGTCGATTGTCCAAAATTGTGTTTTTTTTTCTCTTTCAACGATAATCGGTGAGAATTTTTTTTTTTTGACATCGTTTCGTGGTAAAAATTTGAGGAATTCAATTGAAAATTTTGAATTCATTTAATAGAACAATATTTATCTTTTGAGCCATAAATGGACACTCGTTGTTGCTTCAACAAATATGGGATTTTTGATTCCAGAGATTGTTCTCGCGCCAATTATAGATGTAAAAAATAACTAAATAATCGAACTTCTGGAATTTTCAGGATAAAACTTTAATTTTCTACTAAATCACTACGAGTATCGAGATGCCAATTTTTTCGAGAACTCAATGCATTCGAAAGGTCTTTCAAAATCGTATCAAAATTTTCTCGTACAATAGATTTTGATTTAGAATGTGAGGAAGCACTTAATTTTGAATTTCCAGATTTCGTGGGAAAACGTGTGCACATTAGCAGGAGACCAAACTAAAATTTTCGGTATTTATGAGCCATACAAAAAGCAAAAAACAATCACACAGTGTTCTGTGGAATCATTCATACTTCTCATTTGTTGAGGTCCATTGGGTGAAGTGAATATTTTGCACAAACAAGACCATCACCAGATCGATTATTTTTACAAATATATTTAAAGATGACTATTTCGTTAATTCAAGAACGTCAAAAGAATAGCTCGAATCACCGATCGCAATTTCAATCGAAATTTCACCTGTCACAATATTTTTTTCAATTGCATAAAAAGTAATAAAAATAAAACATTTATAGATATACGTCCGGTTTCGATAAGCGCACAATCGTAGATTAATTCCATTAATGAAAATGGATTAACGAGGTTCTACAGCCATAATCATAATAGTAAATACAAAGTAATGGCAAAACGATCAAAGATAATTTTTTGAAATTTTGCGTGAATCTTCTTGAGCGTCGTATTATGTGTCAAAAATTAGAGAAGGTTTGACCGTCTGGTAATCGAGATATTCGGTGTTGAAAATCGCAACTTAAACACGAGGTCTTATGGGAAGTTACGAAAATAGACGATATTTTACAACTAATAACTGGATTTCCAAACGGTCAAACTTGCTGAAATTGAACCCACAGTTGAATATGACTGTAAAGAAGATTCATACGAATTTGAAACAATTAAACTTGGAGTTAATCGAACGCATAAGAAACGATTGAACCTCTTTGTTGTATGCAGAAAAGACGAGTATTGATCGTAGAAAGTGAATATGTTTAGATAATTTCGTTCAATCGACCAAACTACTTTTCTCATGCAGTGATACTGTGTCAAGACTACGATTTTTTAGACTTTTCTCTTAAAAAGAAAAGAGACAGATGAACAAACATAAAGAGCAGACAAACAGAGAGATAGAAATAGAAGAAAGAAAAAAGGGGGAGAAAGAGAGAAAGAGATAGAATGAGAGACGGACAGATGGAGACAGAGGAGGGTTCTCGAGTCGTCCCAAAATTTCGCATCTTGAGGCTCTTGTGAATGCGAAGTGGATGCACGAGTGGGCAGGGTGGTAAGCGCGAGTATTGGGAGAAAAGGGAGGGTTGTTAGTAGTTGTAGTAGTGCGGCTATGGTGGTGGATAGAACACTAGATGCCGGAGGGGGGTCTTGGTGCTCGTCGTTCTCGTCGTTCTCGTCGTTCTCGTCGTTCTCCTCGTTCTCGTTGTCGTTATATTGCCAAGGGTTGGCTTGGAGATCGGTTCCCGTGGGTATAAACCGTACCCGGAGTTCCCAGGATCGCGCACGCGACCCAGGATACATACACATTCTCCAACCAGCCAAGAGACGATCAATACCGGCTTGCGAACCTCCTACACTTTGATAATACATAAAACATATATATTGGACTATTCTTATCGACGTAGATACATCGTACGACATACTCTACACTCACACCAACTCTGCTGACGTGGAATTTAAACATATATGGGCTATTTAATAATCTGAGAATTTTTCGGCGTTTATTCCACATTTGGAAAACAAAAATCTACAAATTATCGTCACAGCAATTTCTATTGCTGTGATGATGATTTATAGATTTTCTCTGTTATCAGATTGTTCTCTGATTGTTAGATTTATAGACGAGGGAGGACCTCAAATATTTTCATTGAAAAATGGGATTTTCATTGAAATATATCCAATTTTTTTTTTTATTTTTATGAAAATTTACATTTTGTCATTAGAAAAATCCGACGAATTCGAACCAGAAAGACTTTGAGTGGAAGAAGAAAAAAAAGATAGAAATATATAACAAAGGACCGAGTAGATTCGTTTGACATCAACTTTTTGGGAATGTAACATAAATGAGTATTTGTATATTTTGTTATGCAAGAATAATTTACGAATTATCATTTTACTTTACTTTATCATGTTACTTTTCAAAAAGTTCGTTTCGAACGAATTTACTCGGTCGTTTATTATGTATTTCTATTCTTTTCTTTTTTCCCCTACTCAGAGTCCTTCTGGTTCTAATTTCCAATTCGTCGGATTTTTATAAATCGGATATAAAATTAAGAATGCATGAAAATGTTAAAAAACTACTTTAACGGAGAAAAAATTGAATTCTCCATCCATCGCGATTGTTAGAAAATGATCAAGTCCCTCAGATTTCGCGAAATTGCTTACGATGATAAATTTAGATTTGGGACTGAAATCTATTTTCAAAAATATTTGTACGTTGAGTGTAAATATTGAGTTGATTTATTTTTATTTTAAAGGTCAAGCGAATACGATTTTATGCTATCGTTTGAACTTTAATCCAGTCATTTTCCATGCAGTCCTGGGAAACTTCAAAAGTATTGTTCACAGTCACTCTTTTCAATTTCACTTCTGTTCGATATTTGCACGAAGACCCACGGAAACTGTAGAAAATCTGTCTCGATACAGTTGTCATGTTTTCAATGATTTTTTAAGGAGGTTCGATCGTTTCTCATGCGTTCGATAAACTCCAAGTTTAATTGTTCCGAATTCGAATGAATCTTCTTAACAATCATACTCAACTGTGGGTTAATTGAGGAAGTTCGACCGTTCAGAATTCGAGTTATTAGTTGTAAAATATCGTCTTTTTTCGTAACTTCCAATAAGACCTCGTGTTAAAGTTGCGATTTTAAACACTGAATATCTCGATTACCAGACGTTAAAACCTTCTCAATTTTTTGACACATTATAATACGACGCTCAAGAAGATTCACGTAAAATTTCAAAAAATGATCTTGGAATAATTGTATTTGATCACAGAAAAATGCACAGAAGCACAGACAAATGGTCTTTAAAAAGCATATGAAAAAAAAGTGACAATAGACTCGAAAAAACATAAATGAATAGCGAAATACTACCGAAAAAAATGCTCCAAAGCTCCGATGTAATTTTGAGTAATTTCGAATCACGAGAAACAGACGAATCGTCCATCTGATAATTAATTTTTTTCGACCAATTATGTGTTAATGTTGTGGGAAAGTTATAAATATTAAATGCAAGCTAATGGCGCGTTTGTTTCCTCGGACTTGCGTACGAGGTCAATGAGCTCCGATGAGAGCGCATTGCACACGTGGCCGAGGGTGAAAAGTAAAGAGAGTATTATGAAGTTTTATATTGGTGTGTGCGTGGAAGTGTGTACGTTATCACATAAATGTGAAGGCGACATTCTCATATCGGAGACCAGTGACATCCCCACGTTTTCCCTTCCGCATACGAAAACTCATCCCCTCGGTTATGTACGAGGGTAGCTGCTTCATACGAACACCCACACGTGTCCGTAATAACAGACTTTTTGTTCCCTATTCCCCTTAACTGCACAGCATTTTAATCCATCTTTATCTTTCTTGCCCTTCTCTCCTCCTCGCATCTCTCTTTTTCCTTTTTCGCGTTTCCTTCCCATTCTTTCTTTCTTCTTTTATCTCGTTTTTTTTCCCTAAACTTTGCCATGGATGATAGTAAGTCGATTGGAATAAAAAGGATATGAGACAGTATTCATGGACGTGAATGTCAATGAATTTATTTCAGGAAAACGGAAGTGCTCTTTTATGACCACGTGGACTGATAAAACACGATATTCGATATTCTAGCACTGTGATAAATTTATTTCAATCAATCTTTTGAAAAAAAAAAAACAAAAAACTTGATTCCAATGTAATTAATTTATCATCGTTACATTAAACCTTTGAAACATCCTTTCTTTCTTACGCAGAATTGAATGGAAAAATTGCATAAACAGCTCGAGATTTCTTTGGGGCAAAAAAAGTTTGATAATTTAAAAACTACCAAAAAAAAGTGACAAAGTACGTCAAACCATGGTTCGTAACGGTTTATATGTACAGACAGAATATTTTGGAGGAAAAAACTTGATATTCTCATGCCTGAGACTGAAGCACCTTATGAATAAATAAATTGGCACAAAATTTCGGCTTCATTTGAAAAATAAATTATTCCTACTTCATAAATGTAAATTTCTATGGTATTCCTGATATTATTGACGATTAGAATGATTAATTTTTATGTAATGACGATTTTTGATCAGATGTACTTTTTTACACTCGTTTTTCGACTCGTTTTTGTCTGGAGAAGAAGGTTTTTTTGTTTTACAATTGTCCTCATGGACATTTATAAGATTATTTATAATATTTACGAAACCAACAAATAGTGACAAATGGGGCCAACTTTATTTTCCACTAGATTTACTTCTATCCCAAAATTCAATAATCGAATTTTTCTGTGTAATTCCATTCTATGTTTGATATTCATTAAATTAGAAAACTTTTGTTGCTATATTTTGAGAGATTATTCAGACATACGAATGTAAGGGGTTAGTATTGATGATAATAATAATAACCGTGGTGGTATTATGTAGAACGACGAGACCACGACTGGTGGCTGTGACATCACTCCCCCAATGTACGGAGCGTAGGAAGGGCGAGAGAGAGAGAGAGAGAGAGAGAGAGAGAGAGTAAGAAATAGAAAACGCGAGAGGGTCGATGGGAACTTGCGCGTGCCCGATAATCGCCCCTACAGAATCCCGATCCCTACGGATTTGCCGTTTTAATGAGAGCTCAAACGCGAAGTAAAAATGGGCGCTGTATGCCTGAGTTTTCGTTCCCACCGATCAATAGAACGAGCAGTGCAAAAAAATGACGTAGTAAGACAAAATTGCAGAGAGATTTTTTCTTTGCTTGCAAGATTTTGTATAGTTTTAAGTATTAATGTTTTGAGTAAATTACAAGACAATTCTTTTTTTTATGGCCATGTTCGTTCAACTTTCTGAATAAAAAACAGAAACAAAAAGTTGTAGTCTCATTTGGAAGTATCATCATTGACGGAATATTTTGTTTTAACGAAAAATTGTTTTTTAGTTTTTCTCACATACAAAATGGTTTGCGGGCATAAGTTAATAAAGAAAAGTTGTTGTAAATTGACTAAAGAACAACATACATTTAAGGTAATCGAGTACTTGCTGTTCAATTACAAAAATTGCCAACATTTTTTTCTTTAGATTTTTTTGAAAAACCAAATGTCGCTTCTTTGATGTTGCATAAAAATGTATGCAAGTTTCAGGAGGCTTCACCATGGAGGAGCCAAAATATTTATTAATGAAAATGTAAATTTTAACACGAGCTCTTATGAGAGACTACCGAAAATTGTGATTTTTACCAATAAATATCTGAACGTTCCGCTTGGTGAAACCTTCTAAAATTTATTACACACGTGCATATGACATTAAAGAAGATTTATCTAAATTTTCAACAAAATCTTAAGAAAACGATCAAAACGCATCATGTACTGATGATTTTTTAATAAAATAAATATAAAAAAACCAGAATAAAAAAAAATGCATTATGTTAGTACTTAATATTTAATGAACATAAAAAAAGAGCTGTAATATTTTTTTCACGAGCTCTCGATAGATTAGATCCCCCGACGAATCCATCTCCCCCATGGATTTCACGGAGAAGTCTCGAGTGTATAACATGCGACTGGTGCACTCGAGGCTTTTAGGGTGAAAAACATTGCTCGTCTCCTGGATGAAATAGCGTTACGAAAATGTGGAGTCAAACATTTTTGATCCCTCTTTTTCATCCCTGTGGTCATTTCATTGCGGTATTGTCTACGAGCCATGAAAGAGCAGGGGGCCGCGACTGGGGAGGATTCAACCAATTTTTTTTTTGACACAATATTTGTCACGTGCTCTTACGAGAATTCTCTGCAGCTCTGCATAATATAATTTGTTGTAATTAATCGTGTGGAGTGAGTGATTTTGAGTGAAAATCTCTTTCTGAAATTTCAACTATTTTTCGTTGTTACGAATTTCTTGTTTTCAACTATAAAAAATTGTGAATCCAAAGTATTGCAAATGATGAGAATAGCAACAAAAGATACGAATATGTATTTGTTTTTCAAAACATTGACCTTCGGTTGCCAGTAAAAAAAAAAAAAAAAACAGCCTTACCCACAAAACGAGTTACTCGGGCATGATTTTTCAAAAATTATTAATATCGCAAAAACGTTGAGACTCGATTTGAGCAAACAATGTATTTTTAAACTGTGTGTCTTTCAATTGAGTTTTTTTTTTCAACATTTCCATAGAGTTTATCGCAATGCTCGTAGTCCTTATTGCAATTCTGCTGTACGTCAGACGAGATTTTCATTATTAAAAAAAAAAAAAAAAAAAAATTGAATTTATCATTGGCATTTAATAAGTGATTGCATTTTATGCCTACAAGCAAATTAAAAATCGATCTATCTAGTTATAGAGATTAAGCCATTCAGTTCAAGTTTTCTAAAACTAGTATTAAAAAAAAACTTATTTCCCATCATTTTAAATTGAATACCCACCAGCACGTGTTACTTACGACGACATTTTACCAGGAAAATTGATTTTATAGCTCAATTCCTCTTATTAATGAAACGATTAAATTTCATAGACATTTTTTTCGAATTTTCCATGCAAACCTAGAGTCCATGAAAAAAAAGCCTTCGTTCTCCTTTTTTTTAGAAGTTTGCTTCAGTTGTTTCCGGCTTATCCATTAGTTCGTGGCACGTATTTGCCCTGTGGTTATTTCAAGACTGGTATAGTTGCCCGATACAATTATCAGACAACTTTCGAGTTTTCAGCTCAAAGTGTCTCGTGTTCTGGTTTCCATATCCATCGAGTAACGAGAACTCTATATATGTTTAGAAAACTTGAAAAAAAAAATGAAAAAAAAAAAAAAAGTTTACGTGATTTCCTGGTTACGGTTACCATTTTACAAGGGGGTAAGGATAATGTAAAAGAATAAACATGTAAGTCATATTTTTTTTCTTTAATGTGACATATTCGTTCGCACTTCATTTCCTCCCTTTTCTCATCGCGCATACAAAATGCAACGACACACCAATAGTAAGCTTTCGCCCGCACGAATTTTCTTTAATATATTTACAGCCTTTCAGTCTTCGCGAATATACAATAGTTGCGGGGGTTTGTGATCTCTATTACGAAAAAAAAAAAAAAAAATAATATTATTAATGACAATAGTAATAATAATAATAATAATAATAATAATATAAAAGCGATAACAACGATAATAATCATAATTTATTCGCGTAATAATGATAATAAATCGGGGATTTGGGAGAGGACTTTTCTATCTTATAAATTTCGCAGTTATATAATAATACGATCCTCTTTCGTATATCTACATTGTTTCGGATGATAAAATTCTCTCGAACAAAAAATAAACATGACATTTTTTGAAAATTGTTAAAACAATGAAAAAACACACAAAACAAAAATGAAAATAACAAAAATCTTTGTAAATTTTTTAAAGATTTGTCATGAATTCGTTTGGACCAAGACATCGCTCGTGATTGAGCATACATTTTCGAGGCTCGAAGTATGATTTTTCGAGAGAATTTCATGACGTGGTCACATCTGATGCGTGGCTTGTGAATGGGGGGGGGGGGGGGCGGGGGGGGGTTGTATTTCTAATAAATCTATGGGATTTGTTGTTGTTGTCGAGGTCATCAGGTATTTCGTAGTCGATAAGGAAGGACCGTAGGACGAAGAGGATTTGCGATGAGGTCGTGCGAGGAATGCGATGAGTCTTATTTACATTATTTACAAACAAACGAAATAAGGAAAAAAGATCGATGAAGTTTTGTTGTTGTTGTTGTTTCGTTTTCGAGTGTATCATTGTCCGTGAGATTATTCGACACAGGTCCGCCATGTTTTGTTTTCATCGTCGATTTTTCGAGGTTGCGTGGTATGCTTGATTGCTCTTGTTATTTGTTCGTTCGTCGGAGCCCTTCGTTTTCGTAGGTCACGAAATAAAAAAAGAAGAAGAAAATTCCAACGGTTCGTTACTGGCTCTGGGCAATTGCGGGAGGTCTCAGTCTCGTTGAATGATGCTAATCAGAGGTCATCCCGTGTCCGGCTGAGGTCATCGAGCGTCAGAACGGTTGGATTAAACTGGCAAACCGGAAGACGAAGAGCGGCAAGTGGAGACGAAGTTGATGGAGAACGGATGGAAATTAGAACCGCAAGTCCGCGTTGTTCAGCTCGTGGAATCGTTTTTTTTTGTTTTTCGTTGAGGTTGGCAACGGGGAAAGTCTTCTCTTCGTTTTCCACTGCGATCGTATTATTTGGTTGGAGAAAATACGCAGGTCGAGCGATCTTTCTCGATGAAGTCAAAGTTTCGAGGCTGTCTCGTTTGACCTCGTCAACCGATATCACGTTGCAACGATCGCGCTCAAACGATTGAAAAGTAGAGACCGAGGAAGTGTCATTTATTCTCGGTAATTCGACCTATCTTCCCGATCAGGTCGTAAATGGGGCATCTCTATCGATGTTATTGCTTCGTATTGATGTAAAAATGAAAACCGAAAGTAACCGTCTTGTTCTTCGAGGATAATAAAATTCAACTGTCCGTTCTTCCGATTCCGAGGAACGAGGTCAAGGTCCGAAAAGTAGTCGTAAGCTGCCTCTGTCTCAGAATTGAGTTGACTTTTCTTCATTACCGGCTAGATTCGTTGACAGCTGAGTTGAAAAATCATTCGATGATTTCGGGTGAGGTAAGAAATAAGGTCTCCCTTGAAAATCATTTATTAACGAAGCATTGGGGTTGGTTCGTCGAAAACTTTCGGCGAATTGCCTCAAAATACCGATATTTTCTTGGAGAAGGACAAAAACGAGGTCCCTCTTTTGGTTGTTGTTATTTTCAAGTCCGATCTCTACACGGTTGACCCGACTGACTCCGCCGAAAACTTCTCTCTCTCTCTTTCCCCAACGTCTGATTATTTTTTAACGTGTATTCTCTTTTTCTTTTGCTAATCGTCTCGCTGATTCAAGAAATTCAGTTCTCAACCTTACTCGGTCACCGTTCGGCGAGCGCTGCGCTCGGTACACCGGTGGCGCTCATCGGCGACGATGATAACGACGATGCATTCAACAAAGGTTGCAGAGGTTGCCTCGTGTTACTGTTGTTGTTATTTACTTGACCTCCCCCGTTACTCTTTATTCCCGATGCCGTTACCGACGTTTCTTGATGTGTATTTGTCTCTTCGAGGGTCGTTTGGAGATCGCAAATGTATTCAATAACCCTCTGTATTACTTCGAGTTTCGACAGTTTTCGTTTTCTCGGCATATCCGGTACGAGAGAACGTAATTTTGTTAGGTAGGCTGCGACCTCCTCGGCCTCGAGGTCACGTCTCGTACCATTTATTCCAAGACTGTGTTGCAACACGCCCCTCGTCGACGGCACTCTACCACCAACCGGACTCACCACCATAGCTTTCATTTTTGTTATTGATGTTGTTGAATATCAGTGTTTTTGTAGCAACAAACGAGCCTTTTTTTTTTATATATCCACAATTATATCGCGATGAAGCACGAAAGTGTGGAACAATCTATTTTTTTCCACCAATAAGCTCTCCCGTAAAGTGCTCTTCGCTCTTTTCTGTTCTTCGCGACGATCAGCACGCGCACGTTCCCGGTAACACCGAAAGAGCGGGGTACAGAGAGACCGAGAAAGAGAGAGCGAGAGAGAAAGGGAGGAAAAGGGAGCCACAGACACCGGTCCTCTCTCTTAACTCCCTCGGTATATCGATCGTTACTCTCCTCCTCGATTCACCACGGGGGGATCCCCTCTATATTTCCGTCTGCGAATTTACCGTGAGAACGAGACGAGGTGCGCAATTTTTTTCTTTTACTTCACCCTTCGCTCTCGATTTATTTCGAATATTTTTTCCCACGAGTCTCTATTATCAATATATTTTTACTACTGTTTCACTGTATTTCCGTTCGATGCGTGGTTTTTATTTCGAAAGCACTTAACTGTCTTATAGAATTCTGTTAACTTTCGATGATGACACTTCGGTTTCACAGAGACGCGAAAAACAAATAAAAAACGAGGCACACCGCGTCCAGGTTTTCTGCGACTTACGATCCCTTTTTTTTTATGATTGGTGATAAAAGTCACAGTTTTTCGCGATTTCTTTATAGATGTTTACTCGGCTTTGCTTTTTTTCTTTAGAATCCAAACGATCCTTAACTTTTATAAAGTCTTTACTTTCGCTAATGACGATCAATCTCTGGTTACAAAACTTCACCGTAACCTCACGATGCGACACGCTCGGCGGATCGAAGTCAACTGGCCTCCGCCCCTCACCTGCGGCTCTCTTATACCTCGCCCCTCCCGTTACCACGCCGGTCTCTCGACGCATTCCCCACAGCTCAACGCGCAATCGTTGCCCGCTTGTACGACTATATACTACACGAAAGAGAACCTTTCATAGTGACGAGTTCGAGCGGTCATTGTTCAAAACAAACTTCGATGAATTTCTCAACGATCTTCTTGTGCATTTATTTTTGGTCTACGATGTTGCATCTATTTTTAATAATCAATCGTAGGCGAGTTTATTTATTAACGTTTGTTGAGTCAAAATATTTTTATTTCCACGTTGAATAAGGAACGACGGAAATTTGTAGTGATGATTGACACGAATCTTCAATTTTATGAAATTTCGTCACACTCAGACCTTTTATTCAGATCGACTACGAAAGAATGATCATTCTGTCTCTTGTTCGGATTCTATGCCTTGTGTTATGAGCGTAAATATAGCTACAACGCGTTCTGTACAGCTGTTTTGTAGATTATGTGCATTTATTTCGAACTGCAGACGAAGGCTTCGAAATACCCGAAGTTTGCTGACAGTTAGCTTGCAAAATAGACTGTCTTTGGAATTATTGTCTTCAATGTGGGAAGTTTTGAAGGCGAAGCCATTTTTTTTCTGGAAAGCAATATTTTTTGAATGGTTCAACGATTGGGACTTGAACTTAGCTTGGGCGAAGGGTATTTTACATTTTTCATTAAAATTGATCGTTCGAACTCTCGAAACTCAGATAAATCGAGTGTCAGCAGAATCTACGAAAAATGAATGATTAATAATCAATTCTGCATTAAAAAAAAAAAAACATACACGTTATCGAATTTAATTGTAAAATTTCAAATTGACGGTTACCAATGATCACATGAAATCCATCGAAATTGACAGCTGTCAAAATGACAGCTGTCAAAATGACGGCGAGTAAACTACCAGATTATTTGGAAATATTCAACAAATTGTATTATTGAGAGTTCACCAACACATCGCTTATCTCGTTCGAGCATAAAATAGAAATTATTATGTTTCAATATTGTTTAATAGAAAGTCTAGTGATTGCAATAGGCTGAAAGAATTTTGTAAGCTTGTTTGTAACAAGATACGTTTCGAGCCAACACTAAAGTCGGGGGTGTTTGACGGCCATGGGAGTCTCGTCGAGGCGCGGGCGGTGGACTGGTCGACCAAGCATGAGTGCGGACCGAGGGGGGAAAAATCGTGCTTGGCCATTGTTGAACGTCCGGCGGCGCCAGCCACTAGCCATCACGTTGCTGCCACTGCCACTACCACCACTACTACCACCACCACCACCACCACCACCACCACCATCACCGTTGCTACTCACTATCGAGACAACCGAACGACTTCTCCTTCATTATATCCGTACTTCATGGACGTCATCGTGCAACCAGCATTGAAAACGTAGAGGAAAAAAAAACAACGACAAAAAAATAAATACGTTTGAAGGAATTATAAGTGTTCGAAGTCAGATGACGTCTCTATACCTCTTCATCGTAATCCTAAGGATATTGCAGACTCCTTAGTTTTCGGTCCATAGAAGCTGTGGAAAAAAGTGTCTTTTCAGGATTCAATTATTCGGATGAAACATTAATAATGGGTCGTCGAGTAATTACAGCATTTATACAAAAAATAACAAGAACACGTCACAGTACGAGAGCCCATGACCAACATTTTTGCCTCATCGTTTTAACACCAAAACCGTATTAAATCGATTGATATGGTTATTCTCATTCCAAAAATACTCATTTCAGAAATTTTCTTCGTCACCTTTGACCTGAGCACATTTTCAAATATGTCGAAAATTTTACCGAGTCGTTTCCCAACAATCTGTCTGATTTTTCAGGATGGGGTTGAACGATCGATTTTAGATACCGATGACACAATTTTCAGACGCCAGTAGGCTCACAGATCGCGAGAGACCATATGGGAAAATTGAAAATGGGGTAAAAAATTTGGTGACCTTGGCGACTATACGAAAGATTTGTATAAAAAGTGAACCAGGCTGCTATGAGACAGGTCGGTTCAATTTTTGCCCATTTTTGAAAATGCACTCAGACTTAATGTGACGCGCAAAATGTCCGAAAACGAACTTTTTTCTAATAAAATGATAAAACCTTCGTGAATTTTTAATATCAGACATTTTGTAATAAAACCGTCCGCTTTTTTTTTTTGACATGATTTTTTTGATTGTTAAGAAGATACATACGAATTTTAAACAATTAAACTCGGAATTTATCGAACGCATGAGGAACGATCGAACCTCCTTAATAGACTTTACTAGACACTAAACTTGTCGAGAGGCATTTATATTGTAAATAAATGGCCAGAAACGAGAAAAAAATTGAACAGATTATTGTAAAGACTACAAAAAAGGGTAGGAGCAAACAAAGTGAAAAAACAAAACGTAGAATTTCAATCTTACGAATTCGTTGATCATAACATGGAAAAGTCGATACTTATAATTTACAAATAGTTGCAGTAAGGAGACTTTTCGTGTGTATATGAAAATCGATTGGCTTAGAGAACGGATTGGAGAAAAAAATCGATTCTTTTTTTCCGACTGAATAATGATTACGGTCTCTGTTTGCAACGGGAGCAAAGTCAAGTGTTCTTTTGTGTGGAGACGCGTGCTTTCGTAACGTGCATAATAGTGTGTAAGAAGGTAATTTGACATGCACTCGAAGAAACGTATATGCATATAGGCGCACGTAATAATGTGTGTATAAGTGCCAGCGGTGAAGCTCGTGAAAATTCTTCGCGAATGCTAATGACTTCGGTGACGGTGCACCAAGTGATGCTAAATCTACGTACACACTTAAAAGGCTCAAGATGTAGCCTCTGCAGTAGAGCCGCGCCTCATCGATGCAACAACGCAAATGGACATTTTACGTCATTCTATATTTTCATTTTATGTGCGTTATTAGCAACGATCGATTCGTCCATATCAAAATATGAAAAATCAAAATTTTGATATCAAATTTGATCAAATAAATTTAATGATAAATAATATATTTAATATTTTAATGATAAATAATATATAAATCATTCAAATAATTTAATAATCAATAAATTGGATAGAATAAATAAAATCAAATTTGAGGATATCAAAAATCGAAGATTTGTATATGACGATTGTGCAAAAAATAATAATAGCAAAAAAGTTTAAATGAATCTCTTGCTTTTTTTGAAAATATTATTTTTTGCACGTTCGTAACATACAAAAAATACACTTTCATTTTTTTCAAATTCTTAACACCATTATTTGTTCAACTATTTCATATGAATAAACAGTTAGGCATGTGCATTTCATGCTCGAAATATTTCGCTTTTAGTTCACGTTTTGTAATATATATTTTTCTGTAATTATAATAGAAATTACTTTTCGAGATATGCACTCATCGACTCTTAAATGATGTATCTCTTCGACCATTGTTCGTTTTTTTCGAACTGTAACTTATCAATGCAATTTATCCTTTCAAGCCATGCACTTTCCTCTGCGTGAAATTGGTGCGCGAAATTTCGTACTTACTGGTGTTTTCGAGGTCGTTAATTACGAAGCCGAAGTCAAAATATGGAAATTAAAAAAAAAAACATTTTTTATTGTTTTTACACAAAAAACTTCGTGAAAAATGAATTTTTCATGAAAACGTATGGGATTTGAGCATTTATTTATGTGTAATATTCGTGCAATCAAGAAATAATGGTTGTCTAAATTCTTTTTACTTTCACGAATGTTACAAGGATCGCGTACAACGAAAAATCCGGTGAATTTCTTGTTGAAATAGTGTAAATAAATATTTCAACAAAACTGCAACAAAAATAGTTGAACAAACGAAAAATTACTCTCCAAAAATGTGACGCCATTCAAAATGTGTGTTCTTATTTACGGCTATAAGTGCGATAAAAGTTTACATTTGGTGTTTATATTTTTTTGATTGCTTTGACCAACGTGTGTGTGCGTTTTTGTTTTTGGTGTCCTTGAAATACTCGCTATAACGACCGTCATTATTCGTGTCACGAAATCATTTGCTGGTTAAACTGCCAACGTTCATGCTCAAAATGTAAAAACATCCGAAAATTGAAGAGGAAATAAAAACGTCTGCGACTGCGCGTCCGGATATATTCGTCAACAGTTTTGACTTCGCCATTCGTCCACGATTTTGTTTATTCTTTTTCTCTACTGTCACGTCGCGATATCTCATTGTTATAGACATTATCTTCTGGTTTTATGAATGATTCATGAGCAAAGAACTAGCTACTTCTGACTGTTCTTTTCGCTTGTGCATTAGTCGACAAAAGCTGCATGTGTTTCTTTAGAGACTTTTCAAGTAAAAGGTATATCGAGCAGAGGGGGTGGGGGAGCAGAAAATTGAACCTTTAAGGAGGTCCGATCGTTTCTCATGCGTTCGATAAATTCCAAGTTTAATTGTTTAAAATTCGTAGGAATCTCCTTAACAATCATACTCAACTGTAGGTTAAATTTGAGGAAGTTTGAGGGTTCAGAAATCGAGTTATTAGTTGTAAAATATCGTCTTTTTTCGTCACTTCCCATAAGACCTCATGTTAAAGTTGCGACTTTAAACACTGAATATCTCGATTGCCAGACAGTGAAACCTTCTTTAATTTTTTTATACATTATAATACGACGCTCAAGAAGATTCACGCAAAATTTTGAAAAATTATCTTGGAAAAATTGTATTTGATCATTTTTCCGTTACACTTTGTATTACGATTATGGCGACGGAGCCTCGTTAATATATTTTTCATTTTAGAACTGATAAAATAACATTCTGAATTGGCGATTTTCTCATAGCAATCGAAACTGTAAAAAACTTTTGATTCTACACAGTAATGAGTAAGTAGAAAAAAAGTAGCTATGGGGAACAATAAAAGTAAAAAATATCCAAGTATTTTCTTTATTTTCACGAAAAAAACAAGATTTTCTAATTCAAATTGATGAATCACAGCCGCACTTATTTTGGTCATCGATTGTTAATACGATTCGAATAATTGATAAGCGTCCAGGTGTTCGATATCGTGTTATTGTATCGTCTACGCTTTGATACGAGACGTTCAGACTAAATTGAGAGCTGTTGCTAAATCCCAGGACTTCAAATCAAATTATTTATTTTTTTGTACACAATGAAACTCATATTCTTCGAGAAGAATCATTTGACATCGGATATTTATTGATAAAAGTAAATAAAAGTTGTCCCAAGCCGTGTTTTTTAAAGTGAAATTCATCAGTGATTACATAAACATTGGTGATTCGAAAGAATATATATGTACTTCGAAAAAATAACATTATATTTATTTCCAGAAATGAAAAGCAGTTGTTTACAAAAATTGCCGTTTCAATTGAATTAATATTAAACAACGACAAAAACTCAGTGTTCAGCCTCGAAAAAACGTGACTCACAGCTTGAAGATGAGAAAAATTGAACTATTTCGAAAGAAAATTGAATTGAAAAAAAAAAAAAAAAAAAAAAACAACCAAAAAGCATTGTTCAGCAGACATTTTTACATAGACCTTTTAACTTATTTTCTTCAAATATTTACACACGTATCGGTGTCAACTCATATCACGATTCGAAAGATTAAATAAGTCGGAACGAAAGCTCGATCTTTTGAATCGATTATCAGCAGAGCAAAGTGTCCGGACATTATATACAGGTATTTGTTTTCAGTATTTAAGTACAGTTCTCGCGTACGTGCGATAGTCCAATCGCACTTTTAAGAATATACGAATATACAAGGCGGAGATAACTTATAGATAATCGAGTACATCTGCACCGCGAGTGCTAAGTCGAGGACAATTGTTATCACGAAAAATAGAAAGGAAAAATAAAGTATTTGATGAACGCAAAAAATAATGAGATAGCGAGTGTTCGTCGTCTTGTGCGATTTCACTTTACGAAATCGTCTTCTTTCGTACAGTATTTAAGAAGGTTCGATCGTTTCTCATGCGCTCTCTAAATTCCAAGTTTAATCGTTCAAAATTCCTATGAACCTTCTAAACAGTCATACTCAACTGTAGATTAAATTTGACGAAGTTTAACCGTTTCGGAATCGAGTTATTAGTTCTAAAATAACCCCTTTTTTTCGTAACTTTCCATAAGATCTCGTGTTAAAGTTGCGATTTTAAACACTGAATATCTCAATAACCAGACGGTGAAAGATTCTTAAATTTTTGATACATTATAATACGACGCTCGCAAGAAGTTTTACGTAAAATTTCAAAAAACTATCTTGGAAAAATTGTATTTGATCATTTTGCCGTTACTTTTTCGATAATATTATGATTATAGCGATAAAACCTCGTTAAGGAGGTGTTCGTACTTCGGATCAAACATAGAGTCGTCTTGAAATAACCTACCATCTGTTTGTGGCGATTTCGACACAGAACAAGAGAGAGGAAGAAATAGAAAGAGAAGCAAGGCCCCTAACAAAGATCGAATTGCGCAAAAGAAATCAGATTTTTTCTTTCTCTCTTTATTATTCAGCTTGTATGAAAAGTTTTTAAAGATTGCAGTTGGCGTAAATCTAGGCCTGTATGTAACAGAGGTCACAAGACAGAGACAAAGAGAGACAGAGAACAATAAAACGCTGACAATCGCGGACAGGTGTCAACTAGACTATATGAGAACTTCCACCACAAAAGGACTTTGTGTCTAAGTCTCAGCTTTTAGTAGTTGAAACAAACAAAAAGTCGGTCGAAAAATACACAAGACTCCTCCGATGGAAGAAATAAGAAACAGAAAAAAAATCGAAATGTTTCAACATTTAAATATCATTCGAATATTTCTACAGCCATTTTACTTTAATTGCAAGTTCAAAATATGCTTTCGACTGAAATCGGTGATAAATTGCAAAAACATTTCAATAATTATATTAATTTGATAAAAAATTTACAGTGACAGAAATATTCAGTTTAGGCAATGAAAAACTGCTTGACCCACTAATGCCACGTTTAAATACGTCGAATGTATAATTTCGTTCATTCACGAGCGTTACCGAAGTAATATCGCCATAATCGTAATAGTATATGCAACGTAACGACAAAATGATCAAATTCAATTTTGCCAAGACAATTTTTTGAAATCTTGCGTTAATCTTCTTGAGCTCCATATTAAAATGTGTCAAAAAATTGAGAAGGTTTCACCGTCTGGTAATCAAGACATTCAGTGTTTAAAATCGCAACTTTAAGACGAAGTCTCATGGGAAGTTACGAAAAAAGACGATATTTTACAACTAATAACTCGATGTCTAAACGGTCAAACTTCCTCAAATTGAACCCACAGTTGAGGATGATTGTTGAAAAGATTCATACGAATTTTAAACAATTAAACTTGGAATTTATCGACCGCATGAGAAACGATCGAACCGCCTTAATGTAAGAAATAATAATAAACCATGGTTGCCTCTTATACACAACATTTCCCTCTAGTTCGACTAATTATCTTCATTACATAAATTGTATTTCAAGTTTTTATGGTACCGATCTTATATTTAGTTGGACATTGTGTCGAACCAACGAAATCACTTCGCTCGTAGCGTGTTCATTACCAATCGATTGCATTAACAACCTCAATGTGAGTATAAAGCATGCGTGCCCGTATCAAAGTGAATAAAAGAACCATACACACAAAGCTCATTGGGTGCGTGCAGTAAAGATAGAGAGAGAGAGCGAGAGAGAGAGAGAGAGAGAGAGAGAAAAATCGGATAAGATAAAAAATTAACGGTCAAAGGTTAAAATTGCCGGATTTTTTTTCTCCAAATGTCTCAAAGAATATGCGCATGGAGGGCCCTATAATTAGCGACATTGGCGACGCAGCGAAAGTTTTCGTCTTCGGTTGTCTGGGCGCGCACAGCCGCGATATATATGCGATACAGTGAATATATATATATATATATATATTTATATGTATGTTCAGTATTTACGTATACATGTATCTAGAGGCGTCGCGTCTCGCGAGTTCGGGGTCGCGAATGTGAGACTCGCAAGTTAGCAGCTAACACTCGCGCGCCAGCTCGCTTCGCTTTCTGGCTTGCATCTCCGTAGCGAACACGTGCGTTTAAGATTTTGTTTTTTTTTTTCTCTTTCTTTTACCGTTTATTTTTTCCCTATTTTCTATCCTTGTCGCGGTTTTCCTAGCCCCCCGTCTCCTTCCCCTTACCTTCTTGAAATCGCAGATGGGCGGCGTCTATTCGAGACGTACGTCGTGTATACGCACACGTGCGTGTTACAAATGCGACGATGCGTTCTCGGTAGCATTATCGATCGACTTATAGCTGCACGAAAATATACTCACGTTGACGTTATAACGAGAGAGGTTCAAACAGTCAGGATAATTGCACAGGATCTAGGTTAATAAAACAGGTTACACAGTTTCTGATGAGATGGTTACGGAGTAGGAAGCTATGCATTTAAATGTTCCGAGGAATGATAAAATATTGTAGTTCAAGGAGTTTCGATCGTTTCTCACGCGTTCCATAAATTCCAAATTTAATTGTTTAAAATCGTATGAATCTTCTTAACAATCATACTCAACTGCGGGATAAATTTGAGCAAGTTTAACCGTTTAGAAGTTGAGATATTAGTTGTAAAATATCGTCTTTTTTCGTAACTTCCCATAAGACCTCGTGTTAAAGTTGCGATTTTGAACACTGAATATCTCGATTACCAGACGCGGTGAAACCTTCTCAAATTTTTGACACATTTTGCTTGAATCTTAGAAAAGTTGTATTTGATCATTTTGCTGTTACTTTGTTTATACTATTATGATTGTGGCGATAGAACCTGGTTAAACATCCGAGAATGGCGCATTGAAGGAATTGATATTTCTTCGATATCAAATGATCAAAGTCATTGATGAATGATGAATTGATAATTTTAATGATGAATACTGTAACAATCAAGGTTAACAATATCGAAAGCATAACATACAAAAATGACGCGGAAAGTATTCCGTAAGGTCGACCTAGAATTGTGATTGACGAAAATAAAAAATTTGAGCAATCGGGGTTAAAATAATGAGCCCTGTCAAAAAGGTCGTTAATTAAATCCGTCACTATAATGGAGCGAGTAGAACGAAGTGAGAATTTTGAAGGAAGTAGGTTAGCGCAATAAAAAAAAAAAAGTACTAGTCGCGGCGAGATTAAAGACGTAAAAACCTCTAAAAACTCGACTGCAATCGATTAAAAATGCGAAATTTCAACATGAGGCAAACAAAGCTGCCAGCATCGAAGTTCTCTGTAGTTTAAATCGACGTTCCCAGGAAAGTTTTTTTGAATATAACAGGAGGGAGAGAGAGAGAGAGAGAGAGAGAGAGAGAGAGAGAGAGAGAGAGACAGAAAGAGAGAAGAGTCAAACTGCCAAGCTGGATATAATGCTAGAAGCGCAGCTGCCACGAAGAGAACTGGTGTGAGCAGCAAAAGCCTCTGTGTTCGACTTGGTTCGTACAAAACCCCCCCGAAGAGGAGGAGGAAAGAGAGAGCCTCGCAAACTATAATCGTGTGCTTCCTGCCTCTCGCGAGCTTCGCGCTCTCTCCTTTTTTCTCTCACTCTCTTCGTTCATCGTCCGTGTCGCCGATAGTCTGCATGAGCAACCACCTCACTACTGTATGAGTTGCAAAACATCCAGTTTTCTACCAGCTTGTTTTTTTAACGTGTACTCACGAAAAAACATAAGATTCACGTATTTTTCCCGAGCCAGGTGTCGTTGATAACAGCCAATTTATACGAAACCACTTCGCGATAATCAATCCAGAGAAATTGTCACTACTTTCATGTACAGAATTCTTTATGCAGTTTTCACACAAGACTATGCAATTTTTTCATTGATCGATCGTTGCAAAGCAAACTATTCATTCTTTCCTCAGTTTCACGTGATTTTCGGAATTTTTCGGAGACTATTATTAACGAGGTTCTATCGCCATAATCATAATAGTATAAACAAATTAACGGCAAAATGATTAAATGCAATTTTTCCAAGATAGTTTTTTAAAATTTTGCGTGAATCTTCTTGAGCGTCGTATTATAATGTGTCCAAAATTACAGTAGGTTTCACCGTCTGGTAATCGAGATATTCAGTGTTTAAAATCGCAACTTTAGCATGAGTTGTTATGAAAATTTCCGAAAAAGGACGATATTTAAGAACTAATAACCCGATTTCTAAACGGTCAAAATTCCTCGAATTTAACCGACAGTTGAGTATTGTCGTTAAGAAAATTCATACGAATTTTGAACAATTAAACTTGGAATTTATCGAATGCATGAGACACGATCGAACCTTCTTAAAGCTTTGGTTCAACGCAATCTTGTGAAAATATCTATTCGAGATTGCTACGAAAGCCAGGAAGAAACTCCAATTTAAACTGCAATCTTCCCCGAACTCCATAATTTAATATTTTACGGATAAATGTAGTTCGAAAGTTGATGTGAGTTATGTCCGGAATGAGCCAGTGAAAGAGACTCGTGGATCATAATTTGATAAAGGATCTCTCAAAATGAATTGAGTGTAGAATTTAAAATCTTGGAGGTCAGATTTAAAGAGTCTTACAATATTTTAATCAAAATTGTATCCAATTTGTATGATAAAAAGAAATCCCTTAAATTCTCTTCATGAAATAAAAGAATAACATTGAAACTTTCAAACCATCATATTTAATTCCTCTTGAAGCTTACATTCCATCGAATCGAAGTTCCATTCGAACATCTCGACGTAGTATTTTGATTCAAACTTTCGAGCAAGAGGAGCAAAAACTTTTCCTCAAATTTCTAACGTTCGCTCGAAACGACAGTTCTAGCAGTCTTGGCATGAAAAAATGTGAATTAATTCGAAAGATGGTGGTTGTATGTTGCATGCTGAAAGAAATCATGACTCAAAACCAACTGGAATGGAATAACAAGCTGTTCTTAACACCTTAGGAAGTCTGGGAATTCTCATGAAGCTTCTAAATGAATTGTTATACAGGGAGACGGAAAGCCATGAGTTATATAAATTTTCACGTGCCTATACGTGATTTGTGGGTGTGTATATATAGGTGAGGATGCAGGGCGAGAGAATTGTATGGTGAATCGTACGGGTACATAGAAACTCAGCACACTGGTGCTGTCGAATGTCAGTGTTGATCATATGCGTTTGAATGTGTGAGGAGAACATCGAGAGACTCGTTTAGCTGTAGGTTGTATGTTCCACGTGTACGTTGGCCCTGATACGGTGTTACAGTCTAGTCTTTGCTGTTGAGTGTATGGCCAGTGGTGATACTCGCAGAACGAGAAAGAGAGAGAAAGAGAGAGAGAGAGAGAGAGAGAAGAAGAGAAAGAGACAGACACGAACGAGTGAGTGAGCTCGCGCGGGCACACAGGAATCGGGAGGGTCGCCCCAACAGCTAACACGTGCAGCCCGCACGTGCACTCCTCGGCTCTCGGCTCGTCCACTCTAGCCTCTGGCGCACAATCATCGGATGCCAAGATACACTCCATGGAATAATTTTCGTTTGCCCACCCGAGTACAAACTTTTATGTATATATTCTTGTATATATCGGCTATTCCACGAATAATTGACCGGATTTTCCACTTTCGAGCTTCTCTTTTATGACGATTCAGTTTTATTCTCAGCCACGTTGAATTTTGGACGTCTGGAATGCAACTGATGCAAAAATTTTGCGTGAATCTTCTTGAGCGTCGTATTATAATGTGTAAAAAATTAGAGAAGGTTTCATCGTCTGGTAATCGAGATATTTAGTGTTTGAAATCGAAACTTTAACACGAGATCTTATGGAAAGTTACGAAAAAAAGGGGTTATTTTAGAACTAATAACGCGATTTCTAAACGGTGAAGCTTGCTCAAATTTAACCCACAGTTGAGTATGATTGTTAAGAAGATTCGTACGTATTTTAAACAATTAAACTTGGAATTCTATCGAACGTATGAGAAACGATCGAATCTCCTCCAGTAGTTTGTGAATTTTATAGTCGTGGGATTCAAAAGCTTGAAATAATTGTGACCGAAAGGACGATAATTTGACATCAAACAGCCTATACGTCCATGAGATACGTTGTGGACGTGCGTATACATATATATATGAATAATACAGTGCTTTTGGTGAGTATGGACGAGTGCGGCTTCCTCGAACTCGAACCGTGACGAAAAGAATAAATAAAAAAAATATCAAGTTCCCTTCGTACATATCGAACATACACGATATACACGAGAATCACTGGCAGTACGAAGGGAGACAGGGAGAGAGAGAGAGAGAGAGAGAGTCAAAGGAGATTAGTTATGGAAAAGTATATTCCACAACATAAAACGTGTGGGAGAAATTAACACTTTGAGGGAAGACGGCTGTAATTCTAGACGGGAAACAAATCTCCTTGAAAAGTCATCGCCCATGAATGTCATGGAAAACGAGCGATGGTAATAAGAAAGTTACGATTTTTTTTTGATTGCCTTGAAAATGATGTATCGTAAAATTTTTGTTGAGTTCAATATTTCTTCACGACCAGAATAATATCTATTGAATCAAGGATTTTCGTAATTTTCGTTGTGCCTTTGAGATTTTAAAAGCATCGATGACAACCAATAGAAATGTGTCTTGTGTATGTTTATCGAGGTTCTATCGCCATAATCATAATATTATCGAGAAAGTAACGACAAAATGATGAAATACAATTTTTCCAAGATGATTTTTTGAAATTTTGCCTGAATCTTCTTTAGCATCGTATTATAATGTGTGAAAAATTTGAGAAGGTTTCATCGTCTGGTAATCGAGACATTCAGGGTTTAAAATCGCAACTTTAACACGAGGTCTTATGGGAAGTAACGAAAAAAGACGATATTTAACAACTAATAACTCGATTTCTAAACGGTGAAGCTTGCTCAAATTTAACCCACAGTTGAGTATGATTGTTAAGAAGATTCGTACGTATTTTAAACAATTTAACTTGGAACTTATCGGACGCATGAGAAACGATCGAACCTCCTTAATGTACAGTTTTTTTGAACTGTACGATTAACTGAGGACATTTGCACTAACGTCTTTGGTCTGAAAAAAGACTCTGCTAACGAGATAGGAATAAGAGGAAATCACAGAGTGTCAACAGTTTTGGGTTTTTTTTTCGCGAGCAACTGATAAAAAAGTTGCGTAAATAAATTTAGTGAGCAATGGAATAAACCCTGTGGAGAAAACATTGCGCAGATACACAAATAGGCTATTTATTATTTCATCGGTTGAGTAAATGTAAAAATAATAATAAATTGTAAAAATATTATTAGCTACAAATATGTAACGAGTTTTTTTAATTTATGCTTCATTATAAAATGATTTCGAATGAGAATTATAGTTGAGAAGGGAATGGTTTTGAACAAAATGGTTCCAATATGTGAAACGGTTTGAAAATTTGATGAAATCCTCATTGGTTACAATTCAGTCATTGCTACATCATTAGGAAATCAATTGAAAAAGAGAGAGAAACGTTTGGAAAAAAAGAAAGATAAAAAAAACAGGGCCACCATTGTGGTCTGGCCGGACGCGGACAGTTACCAGCAAAGCGAGATCTCCCTCTCTCTTTCTTTTCCTCTTAGCTCGAGAAGTGACGGAGTCCTCATGACCCGTGACCCACACACCATATAAAGTGATCTCATATACAGGCGTAAGAGTGCGTTGCCCTTCACTCCTTTCATATATATATTCATGCAGTGGTTAACACGAAATTTCGTGAGTGAAATTCGAGAAGAAGGGGAAGAAGAAGAAAAAATCACGAAATATTTATCGACCGAATAAAAAAATCATAATTGTTTGAAAAACGAATGAAATAAAAAGAAAGAAAATAACGAATATAATAAACGAACAAATATTTGAATTTATGATTGGATCAATGAAGTATTATCGTTTGGTTGAAAAGCTCGAGAGAATGTCAACGCGTGCCGATAACGAGACACAAGACGAAGACGAAAAATAAAAGTGAGAGAGAGAGAGCGAGAGGGACATAAGAATGAAAAGAAAAAACCTCTGCAAGATACAGCGAGGAAGATGTAACGAGAGAGACGTTATTTGCGCAGCTGTTCAAATGCCTTTACCGCGAAAATAGCGCGTCATCCGTTTTTAAAATATCTTCGAACGAAGCAGACGCTAAATGTCACGCGGAGTCTCAAGCGTAGTTGCAACAACGATATCATGAAAAAACAAAAAAAAATCAAATAAAAATAATCCGTACTTTCATTGCGAGACTCGTTGTTATTTTAAAACAAAATTATTACTTCATCCACTCGAATTTTATGTCAAGTTGAGAGCGGAACATAATGAAAATCCTGGTTATTGCTATGACAACATTTCCGATTGAAAAATCAACTTATACTGATTATTATCGAGTTGTGTAATAAACTCTAATTATTAGTCTTTACACTCGGCAATAATAAGGACAAATCGGAAAGATGGAGTTTTTAGAAACATTATAAAATATACATCTGTATACATATAAAAATCAGCTGCAAAATTGTGTTTGACCGCCTTTCACGCGAGAACCACTGAACGAATTTTGATAAATCTTTCACAGGAATGAAGCCCATGAATCAGAATAAGTTGTAGGCCGTATTGCATTCCCATAAATTATTTATTCAGGCAAGGCCAAGCGAAAAATTCAATTTTTCATCATTTTTTTTTACTTTAAAGTTCCTCATGTTATTAAAAAAAGACTATACATGAATAACACTAACTACAAATTTGAAGGTAATTTCATAACGAAGAGAATGAACGGTGGCTGGAGTCCGAGCTTCGAATGGAAAAAAAGTTACAGTAATTTTCGTGAATTTGTTAAAATTTTGTAGATTTCAATTTTTTTTTCGTTGCTCTTCCCTATACATATAAAACTCAACTGCAAAATTCTGATGAAAAAAAGCCAGCGTACTCCTTAGCGGCAATTAGGTGTGTTGCGGGCGAAGCCCGCCGGCACAGCTAGTTTACGATAAAATAAACAATACTAGAAATTAAATGATTATACTAAATTTCATTATTTGTTGAATTATTTCATGCAGAGTTACTGTTACTTCGTAAAATGACGTATATTTGCTAATTGGGTATTTCCGCGTTTGACCCTTTTTCAACATTTGTTTTTACACGTGTTTCACATCCAATGAAAAGAAGCAACAGAGGTGAAAAAAAAGCGTCTTTTCCGGACAATTCATTTTTGTAATCCGTTGCGTTTCGACGAATTTTCCTTTTCAAGGCTATAAGGGGACTCCGCGTGAGAGCCCTTCGACGGCATAACTCGCGGTTCCCATAGTATTGGTATATCGAGAAATCCAGGTATCCAGGTGTATATGCCCAAACACAAATATATATATAGATATATATTTAGAATAGTCAAACTGCCTTGAAGTTAAAAGGGCGTATTTGCGTTGAACGTACGTAAATTTATAACCTTATAGATGTTGAGCCATAAAAATGATGAACGTTGAAAAGGGCGTAAAAAATAATTGCTAGAACGAAGAAAAAATGTATTTTAGGTCTTTTTGTTAGTGAAGAATCGTCATTGAGGCCCAAGTAGGTGTAGTACCTACCTGTTACCGTAGAACTCGTTGGACTTTGTCGTACGACTCCCGTTTTTATTGTGTGTGCGTGTTGTTTGTTGTCGGAATAACTATGTGATGTGGCAGGCTCTCACGTAGTTTTGTGCACGTGAGAAAGAGAGACAAAGATGGAAGAAACGCGATGCATTTTTGTTCATAGAATCGTCAC
The DNA here is from genome assembly GCA_013761285.1 of Campoletis sonorensis. Taxonomy (NCBI): domain Eukaryota; kingdom Metazoa; phylum Arthropoda; class Insecta; order Hymenoptera; family Ichneumonidae; genus Campoletis; species Campoletis sonorensis. Next base: position 330,864 of record JACEOJ010005899.1, on the reverse strand, counting down.
AATGGGCACTGAAGCCCAAAAGCAGCGAGAGAACCTTTTTTTCTCTCTTTTTCTCTCCCAATAACGTTAAACGCTATACGTAAAAATTCTTGCAGGCCTAAGCGTGAAAAAAGCGAGTAAACACGTTCACGCATTCGTTTTTGAGCTTCTGCTCGTTTTAATGGATACAGACTTTTAGTTAAAAGAATATATTATCGGCCCGGGCTTCGGAATCATAACTTAAGGAGGTCCGATCGTTTCTCATGCGGTCGATAAATTCCAAGTTTAATTGTTTAAAATTCGTGCGAAACTTTTTAACAATCATGCTCAACTGTGCGTCAAATTTGAGGGAATTTGACCGTTTAGAAATCGAATTACTAGTTGTTAAATATCGTCTTTTTCGTGACTTCCCATACGACGTGGTGTTAAAGTTGCGATTTTAAACACTGATTATCTCGATTACCAGACGGTGAAACCTTCTCTAATTTTTGACACTTTATAATACGACGCTCAAGAAGATTCAAGCAAAATTTCAAAACATTACCTTGGAAAAATATGGCGATAAAACCTCGTTAAGAATTCTTAAGATACCATTTTTCCATGGGACTGAATATAAGTATTTTCAAGTCCTCGATACATAAAAATTCGAGGAAAACCGAGTGAATGGAAATCTAGCTGAAAATTAGCTAGAAAACCGAGGGAATGGAAATCTAGCTGAAAATTAATGAGTTTAAAGGAAAAAAAGTAAATCCGAATATTTTTCAAGCGCGACGAAGAACGTCGAAGCTTTTTGAACCGATGAGGCTTGGTAAATAATATCGTCCACATGAAGACTCTAGAGGTTTAGGCGACACTTTTTCACCGCGATATAGTTTTACGAGTTTTACAAACGATCATATTTCTGAGCGGAAGTCTTATCTTACTGGGTGTACAATTTGCTGATTAGAAAGTACCGATAAGGAGAACTTTTCGTTGGTAAGTATGAGAACGGAGTGAAGTTGAAGAAAAAGTGGAGAAAAAATGTCGCACGTAAGGCTTTTTGTCCGCAATAAATCTCCTGAAATCTCTCGAGTGACTGCGAAGTGATAAAAAGACAACGATAATTCCTAAGAGTGCAAAAGTGCAAGAAAAGCTTATTTGTGAGAATTTCACTGACTCGTTTCATTTTTATATTATTATCTTTGGCCCACGGGGCGTTATCCAACAACTATGGGAGCTGCATATACATGTATATATATGTATATTTAATACACGCAACTGGAAGGTAGAACACGAGAATTCTCGTTGCAAAGGCCACGACCCAACTCGTAAATTTTCAAACGTGAACGCGATACTTATCATCGCAAAAGAGTGGAATAGAATTTGCGACTAAGTCGTGAAAATGAAACGAAAGGGCCACACCCACGCAGTAAATATAATAGAGTGGGGCTATTGCTTAGTATTTATTTTAATAAATGCATTCCAAGCACTGATAAATAAAAGGACAAACTATAATATTGGGTTTCCATCATCGATTACCGGTCTTGTTGGTAATATAATTTTCTCCTATCAAACGACAATTTATCCTATTAACATTGAGGAGATTTGATCGTTTCTCAAAAAAAAAAAAAAAAACAAACAAAAAAGGTAGAAACTGATCGAAAACGGTTTTCTTGCCCGGAGTTCATCACTGACATTTTGTTTCGAGGAGGTTCGATCGTTTCTCATGCGTTTGATAAAATTCCAAGATTAATTGTTTAAAATTCGTTCGAATCTTCTTGACAAACATAGTCAACTGTGGGTCAAATTTGAGGAAGTTTGACCGTTTAGAAATCGAGTTATTAGTTGTTAAATATCGTATTTTTTCGTAAATTTCCATGAGACCTCATGTTAAAGTCGCGATTCAAACACTGAATATTTCGATTACTAGACGGTGAAACCGTCTCAAATTTTTTACACATTATAATACGATGCTCAAGGAGATTCGCGCAAAATTTCAAAAAATCAACTTGGAATCATTGTATTTGATGATTTTGCAGTTACTTTTTATATACTATTATGATTATGGCGATCGAACCTCGTTAAAGACCTCAATTACAGAACAACCGTTCAATGAAGTGGATTCGACGAAATGTAATAATACACCCGATCGTTCATAAAGATAACGATGGTGAATGGATTCACACGAGTTCAAAACGACCCTCGATATATTTATAGTTCTAAAGCCGAGGCTAATAAGAGATTGAAAAAAATGGAAATAAACTCGTAAAAATTAAGTTTCCCGTAGCTGTTGCCAAGAATACGAAATCTACGAACGTCACGGCTGTCACCAATGTGAACAAACGTCAAATCCGATTTTGTAATCCAAGCGCGTACTACTCATAACATTATTTCTCAGTGGTGACAATAATGTTCTAAAAAAAAAAAAATGTATTCAATTTTGGTTATAAAATCGCTATCCTAATTGTTTGGCAACTTTTGTCTTCGAGTATCCCTCATCTTCGCGAAGCTTCAGAAATATTCCTGTTCACATTGCCGCGGAAGCCCGTGGGACAAAATTTTCCCAAACCACGTGTTCGCACGTATATATTCATGTATTTCTTGGTCACAAACTGAGACACTCTCTTCGAACTCGTCCGTACCTGTTTCAAGGTACACACAAAAACTCGAGATATCCTTCAGGTGCGATTTCTTCGAGTCTTCGAGAACGATGAGAAAGAACGACGGAAATAAAAAAAAAAGTGGACGAAGAGGACGTGTGGGGCAAAGTATGAAAAGATGATACTGCGAAGAAGATGGAGAAAAAAAGGCACAAAGAAAAGAGAAAGTGAGAAGTACGATTGGTAGACAAGAATATACTGGAAAAATTTACAAATTATTTCTCATACTGATATTTTATTAAAGGGTTTCCAATTGTCAAAGGCGAAATTCAAGTTTTTTTTTCATAACTGTCGTGTATTTATTAATAATATTAATTTATTGAAAACAGAGTATAATTTTATTGTTACAAATATATATTTTGACATAGTGACGTAGTTTTTATAGTTTAAATAAAATAAAATTATAGTTACAATTGTTGAACGTGAGTATGATTTTATTTTGTCAAAAAACGTTTCCATCATGACAAAAAATTGCCAAAAATTTCATCACTTTGTTCGTTTTATAAAGTTTTCGTTATTTGTTTATAAAACAGCAAGATTTCATAGTGAAAAAAAATCGTTTGTTCCTCCAAACTGATCGGTTATTTATTTTTTGAAATATCGTGCATATTACGGAAAAAAAAACACTTTTTTAGATCGTTGCTGTCTCTCGCCAATTATTTAAAATATCTTCGAAAAAAAAAACAAAAAAATCGTATGAATGAACAGTAAACTGAACTAGATGAAATTTTTGTCGAATAATTAGTTTTTTTTTTTTCGATTCCAAAAATGGTTATTTAAAATTCGTATTTCCTTTCGGTCATAAATTACCATTGATTCTAATAATGAAAATTCCGATTATTTTTGTTATTTTTTTTTTCAATCGAATTTTACTGAATGTTTCGTACTTCAAGTGCCCGTCGTTGAAAAATATAGTAAAGAAAAGTGCAAAAACGAAGTTTGTTCGAAAAAAGGTTAATCTTTAACACAAAATCGCCCATACACAAGGCAAAGGTAGGAAAGAAGGACCCTTACGTTGGGTCGACCGTGCGAGAAGGATTTTTCGCGTCTTCCCATCCTATCCCTCTCTTCCCTTTCCAAAGCGTCAAGAAGCATATGCAGGTACGCAGAGAGCACATTTATAGGCGCACACATTGGCGAAACATATACATAGCTGGATGATCCGCCACAGTTTAGCTGGACCCTCTCGAAGCTCCTTGGAGTCCGAGGAAGATGAAAAAAGAGTAAAAAGAGGAGAAAACAAACCTGTGAGGAGGTAACACACGAAGGTAAGGCTTTCTTGGGTATCGCGCCGTGTGTTGGAGCGAGCGAGTGAAAAAAAAGCCAACCACAAAATAAGCAAGAATTTAAAAAAGCAAAAATAAAGGATGGAGCAAATGAGAGAGAAAGAAACATCGCGAAAAGAGGGTGGAGCGGAGAGGGAAAAAAGTGGGGCGGGGGGGTTACAAGGGGGCTTTCTCGCGCTCAGCATCGTCCGGTGCCCCGTGGGAACGCGTTGGTGGCCAGCTGCACTGATTGCCGCGACGGCGTCGACCAGCCAGAGTGAAAGAGAATAAAAGCGCGGTGCGAAACAGAGAAAGAGTCGAGAGAGAGAGAGAGAGAGAGAAAGAGACAGAGAGAGACAGGGATGGAGAAGAGAAACCCGCGGGCGTCACGTCCTCGCGGGTTCTCTCGCGCGGATCGACGCCGCCTCCGCTCTTCGGGACCGTCGCTGTATATTTTACTTATATCAGTATTCCACCCGACCATATATATATATACAGATCCATGTAGTAGTATGTATATACAGACGATTTAAAAGTCAGCAAGAAGTCACTCAAATCTTATAATATGTAAAGTAGTGAGGCTTTACGTCCTCGTGACTGTTCCTGGATGTTCAATTGCTTGGTGAACTGGTGCGGATGGACTTATGAAAAACGAAATGTCGTAACATGTACCCATATTGTCTTTTTTATAATCAAATAACGATCAATCTATGATATAATTAATATGTATATATATATATGTTTATATAATTATGTGTATGTGCAATCGTAAACAGTCTTTTTTTTATATACCTATGTATTTCGCTACGAAGGTGAGACAAGGTGTGTTGGTGCCGTGAGCGCCGCAGAATTGGGAAGAGGGAGATGGAGTAGAAGGGAAAAAGCCGCGAGAGCCGGACAGAGCTGTGCTCTCGTAGAGCGCAGCAGCAACAGGAAAGAGAACTCGCGGTAGAGACGAGACTCTGCAGAGATAGAGAGAGAGAGGGAAATGATAGAAAGAGAGAGAGAGAGAGAGAGAAAGAGAAAGAGAAAGAGTAATGAAAAAAGCAAAGAGAAGGGAAAGAGGGAAGGAGAGAGAGAAAGAGAGAACGCATTCCAGAGAGGCGCCGTCCAGTCTGCGGCACACCTGCGCGTTCGGTTGAATCACGGCGCCTCCGACATAACCCGAGCCTTTTCCTCCCTTTCCCACACCTCACCTCCCTCGAGACGCTCCTTTGCACTCCCCACCATCGCGTACTTCGACATTCCCTTCTACCTCCTCTTCTTATATACGCGAGCTATAACGAGACAGAGCGAGATGCATCTGCAACCAAGAGAAAATAACAGGGAGAGAAAGAGAGAGAGAGAGAGAGAGAGAGAGAGAGAGAGAGAGAGAAAGAGCGACAGAAAGAGCGTAGGCAGTCTCGATACTCAGTCGCCTTGTCCCCCGGTTGCACGTGTTCTTTTCTCTCCATCCAGGCATTTTTATTTCTGTTTTTTTTCCTCTTTCACTCGAGTTGTATTCTTCTTGCTATTCTCTATAGAGTTATTCTCGTTTCGTATTTTTCTGCTTTTTCTTCGAGCTTCCAGATTGTACGTTGTTTTGCTCAAGATTGACCTCGATCTTCGCTAGCCTTTTTTCTTTCAATTTTTATCTATCTTGACGTAGGCTCCGGTTAATATTTTCATTCATTATCGCAATTTTTCAAACGACTGTTCGTTGAAATTTTGTGTATTTTTAAACTTTTGTGTTTTTTTGTTTACTGAGAGAAACTTCCAAAAGATCGACACTTTCAAACATCTTCGTAGCATATTTATCGTGTTGATATTTTTTCTTCATTGCTGTCATTACTTTACCTAAGATTCTCTAATTCTCCCTCGATTAAATTCCATTTGATTCTCTTTATCAATTTTTTTTCAGTTGGCAAATACCGCCAATCCTTGTGGATATATTTATCTGTTTTTTCTTTTCACGTTTTTTTTCTCTATCTCTCTCGTTACGGCAACATCTGTATATAGAAGTACTGGCTTATTTCCCTTCGCCAACCATGATCTCCTGTCTTTACGGACCTATACCTGATGCACATCAACGTCTTTCGGTCCCTCTTCCTCTCCTTCCACTTTTATTTCTCTCCCTCTCTTCTTCTCTCGTTTACCTTAGATGCACACCAAGTGCATCTCCGGGAAAGTGCAGCCCAGCGAGCGAGCTCCTGCGGAAGGAGAGAGGGAAAAGGCCCCCGCAGGCGAGTCGTTCGGGTCTTGACGATCTCTGACGTACAATCGGAGGCGTGCAGGTGTCCATCCTGCAGGCCGTTCGTCCATACGTCCGTTCGCATTAAACCAACACTTTTATACATACATACAAACTTGTATATTTATATTTATGAACGCGTAAGGCATAGACTTAGGTTTCGCATGTGTATATACTTACGAACGCGTGTATATGTTTGTAGGCAAGTATGTATAACGCAGCACTTTTCTCGTGACTGTCCGTCAGTGCTGCAATCCAGCTTTACCTTTGCCACGTAGCGAAAGATTCGAACGGCCACCTGTTTACTCCAACTGACACCTGTTTTATGTTCTAGAACTATTTAACATTCTAGTTGACATTTACTTAACGTTTTTTTCGTACGAATAGCATTAATTAAAAGCCAATCGACGCACACGGCTGCGACTGTATTTTTATCTTTTCGGATAACCTCAATTCGTTTGGGGCTAGTAAATCTTTAATTCTTTAAATCAGTTGAATGCTGCTGACAGTTTGCAATTTTTCAAAACTGAGACTTGCCGCAGTAGCGTAATTTAAACATTCGTTGATTTCGGAGGATTTCACGGAGACAATTGGAAATTGATTCAATTAGAACGAATATAAAACACTAATAAATGTCAACGGTGATTTTTTGGTCTCACATATATTGGGATGAAGCATTGACAAAAAAAATGTGATGTACAAAATTTGAACAAATTCACGAAACTTCCTGTAATTTTTTTTCCATTCGAAGCTGGGACCCCAGCCACCGCTCATTTTCTTCATTGCTGAATTACCTTCAAATTTTTAATCAGTGTTTTTCATTTACAGTCTTTTTTTAATAACATGAGACACTTCAAAGTTAAAAAAACGAAGAAAAATTGAATTTTTCGCTTGGCCTTTCCTGAATAAATAATTTATCGGCATGTAATACGGCCTTCAATCTATACTGATTCATGGGCTTCATTCCTGTGAAAGATTCATCAAAATTGGTTTAGTGGTTTTCGCACGAGAAGCGGCCAAACTCAATTTTGCAGTTGAGTTTTATTTGTACAGAGATTACATGATTTTTTATGTGGAGACAACTTGTTTTTTTTGTTTGTACATTTATTTTAAAGAATTGTTCATACCTTCGTTAAAATTTTTTATCTTTATCATCCCGAAAAATAGTTGTTTCCGGGAAGATCGAAATGGGAATTTGTTGCTAAGGCTTGAACAAGGAACGGAATATTGTAAAGTGAGAATCGCCCGTTTCACGTGTCAAACGATGCAACGCGGTAATCTCAAAATGTTTCGCGCGCACGTGCACGTACGTATGTGTATGCTGTGTTTGTATTTGTGTGAGGTAGACCCCCTGAGATTTCATTGAACGAGACGTGGGAACCCGAGCAGATGCCATTCATAAATTCGTGGCCGATCCGTAGGGGCAAAATCGTTTCTATGTGTGTTGAACTTAAAATGTGTATTTGTATGAATATATATATATCTATATTCATCAATGTGTTCGTCTTTGCGCTGCGGGTGAAGAATCTCACATGAGAATTCACGCACATACACTGACATGTGAACGATGTTATAATTGTTTGAATTCCATGTGTGATTCCCAAAATATAGTGACATTCTCAGAAACGAAACGGTCGAATTAAATGGCTCTCCCGTTTCAAATATTGAATGAATATGTTTGATCCAATTTATGATATTCGTGAGAATATTAGAAATTCATATAGCGAGGGTGTAGTTTTGGATTGATTTATAAATTATATTGTTTGAGTGAAAATAAATGTTGAACATTTTTTTGCTACTCAACATTCGCGGTCATGGGTTTTGGAGTCGAAGAGCGAAGAGTTAATGATTTTCACGTATTCGTTATGCCGTTAATACGATTTTTCAGAAATTACACATTTAACAAAAGATTAACTCTCAAGAAATCATTATATTTGTGGATCAGCATTTTTACTGAGAGTCAATGTTTGACTCTGCAGCCTGTATGTAGATAATTTGGAAAAGGTTCCAATTACCGAATTGAAGTAGTTCTATCGTTATATCGTTTTCTTAAGATTTTGTTGAAAATTTGGATAAATCTTCTTTAATATCATATGCACGTCCGTAATAACTTTTAGAAGGTTTCACCAACCGGAAGTTCAGATATTTATTGGTAGAAATCACAATTTGCGGTAGCCTCTCATAAGAGCTCGTGTTAAAAGTTACATTTTCATCAATGAATATTTTGGCTCGTACATGATGAAGCCTTCTAAAACTTTGCATACAGTTTTATGCAACATCAAAGAAGCTACATTTGGTTTTTGAAAAAAATCTAAAGAAAAAAATGTTGGCAATCGTTGTAATTATACAGCAAGTACATATTACCTGGGACGACCTTGAATTTGGAGTATATTATTCTTTAGTCAATTTACAACAACTTTTCTTCATTAACTTATGCTCGCAAACCATTTGGTATGTGAGAAAAACTAAAAAACAATTTTTCGATATTAATGTCACGATAGAACTACCTTAATGCGAAATAATTCAAAAGTGAAAAGAAAAAATCGAGTTAGAAATACGAAGATTTCTGCTCTCATGTTAAGGAAAATTTTTCCATGTTTTTATTCTCTGCTTTAAATCCGAGCAAAGTTCTTAAGACTCTGTTGGTTGCAAGAAAGTGCCCGCAGCACTCTATTTCCTTCACAGTTCTCTCGAACCGAGTATCGTGGGACTCGTGGGAGCCTCTATTTTTTTCCCGTTCGTATGCCCAGCAACAGAGGCCCCGTTTCAACTTGAAGAGAGCAACCTGCGAAAGATAGAGAGCGAAGAATTCTTAACCTAACCACGCCACATCTTCCTATTTATCTCTTCTTTCGTTTGATTTTTTCCTGACATAAAAAAATTCTTTTGTTACTTTTAGGACACCCGCGCAAACTAGGTTTCAAATTTCTGCTTTCGCATCGCATGGTCTACCTGTGACCGCGTGGTGTGTGATATCCTGCGGGATATGATGCAGAAAATGAAAAGAGAAAGAGACATAAATAGCCTTGGACAACTTTTTGCGCGATGCGAAAAAAAAATTAGATGAAACGAAATACGAGAACCGATAAAAATAAATCAAATCAATTTGACCGAACACCTGCATGACAAGGAAACTATATTTTGAGGCTGAAATTGTCAAATTTATTTCGTCATACCTTTCAGATGTCATAGGTAGCAGAAGACTTTTTAGAGCTTGTTTATTTACGTACCCGTGGGCTCACTTTATCAATATCAAATCATCCGAACTTATGGAGTTTCGGTACAAGTGACGAAATGTAACCATTTTATTGAAATTTCTACAGTACGTCCTTTGACTTATCCTGAATTCGTTCTCCAAGTCCCAAAACGATTGTCCACACCGTTTCCACAAAATTCTCAAATGAAAAGTCTTAAACTTCAGTTATGTACATGAAACCATACGAAAGAATGTACCAAAAGATTATAAGAAACTGACAAACCACTCAAAATACCATTATAATTATACCGCCGGAAAATGAAATAGTTCGTCTACATCGTTTATTAATTGTTCATTTTTTTGTCAATGAAAATGATCAATTTTTCAGTGATCATGTTATTTTCATTCGAAATTTTGTTGTGTGAAGTTAGCGCTTTGCTTGAAAACAATAGAATTTCACGCCCTGATCCTCCCTAAAGATGAGCTGACTTAAAAAATCTTAATAAGCTTTCATTTTTCTCACTGAGCAGTTTGGAACCGTCTAACGAATTGATTGATCAACAAAATTTAGTAAAGCTGCCGGCAGATATATGGAACTTTAAATAGAAAGGGAAAAAACTTTTAAAATCATACTCCGTACTGGTTGAACATCGTTTTTCAACAGTGTGGACCAGATTATTAGATAAACATATAAAAAATTCAAATTTCCAATTAATTACAAAATAATTAAACAATCGAACCGTGGCACTGGGTCAATTTCGATTTTTCCCAATCCGCATAACAAGCGATGAAAAAAATGTTACATAACAAACAACAAAATGAAGAAATATTGTCATTATTATTATTTGCTATATTAATAAAAGTAATGGATCTTCATGTTACAAAAAACCAAGATTTTCTCTAGTTTCTTTCTTGGTTTTAATCCAATATTTTAACAAGGCCGTTTCCTCGTAGACACTTAATGTCTTGCTGTAAGGTGTCAGTAGGATTGGGAAAAAAATACAGTTTACATACATAACAAGCCTAGCCACACACTGCAGAGGGCTACACAGGAAACTCGCTTGGACTTCGATGGGGGTCGAGGACGGTATAAGAAAATCCGTCGTTCTCTTTAGCCGAGAACTATACACGGAGGTCTGCAGGTGCGCCCTCGAAATCTTACCGACACGAACGCTGTTCAAAGGGAGGCATAATAATACCAGTCAGGTATCTGAACGTATAAATATATATGGACGTAAACGGACGAGACGGAGATGGAGATACGTGTCGTTTCGAGAACCAAAGCCCGGGTTTTCCATTCGGGCAATTAATGAAAACGCTTCTGCGAGACACCTGTGCGACTAACTCTGCCAGTGCAGGTGGGCAGACAACCGTAAACTAGACTCAATATGTATATACACGCTCAGATTGTTTCATCCGGCTGGGTTTTTATATCAGTGTATGCTGAGCAAATAACATTTTTCGTCAATCTCTTGGGCAACAGATTTTTTTTTTTCGTTTTGTTCATTACGTAGTTGCAAAAAGTTCGATAAACTTTTGAACCAGTTTTACTGGATTTTGTTGGTTTCATTTGTTTCTATTTAAAGAATTTTTTTTTGTTCGTTGAATGAAAATAATCGAAATAACAAAAATAACAATAAAATTGAATTCTATCGAATTTGAATTATCATGGGACTACCAGTCAATTTGTGATGCAGATTGAATTGGAGAATTATTATGCTACACATTCGATATTTATTCGAGTGATTTATGCAAATTTGTATAAAAAATAACGTAAACGTATATAACGTTGCAAATATTTGTAAAGCGTTCAAAGCTCTGTTTACATTGTTGGGATCACTTAATCGATTACTGAAATTAGGTGTGCAAAAGAGGTAAAAAAAAAGTATTTTTGTTGATAAAACTCGTATTGATATTCATTAATCGAATTGAAAACATTCAAATTTTTCTCCGTGTCTCGGAATCTTGAATGTACGGATTATAATGGTTTTTACGGGAAATTGAAGCCCTGGAACTTTCTCTAGAATTCTATAGAAAATCTTCCTTTTGTGATGCCCGTGTGTTGTAGCTTCGATGTTATAAAGAATGTAAAATGTTAAAATTCCTCATGTTAAATTTATTTTTGTAATTACAGTGTTACACCAGTAATTACAAGGTTGAATCCAATTATTTCCATAATTAGGATAGAAAAATTTCTTCGAATATGGGAATTCTAGAAGATTTCCTATCATAACACCGACCAAATATTAACCTTGCTGGAAAATGGATGGTAAAACAATGAAATGTACTTTATCCAACGAAAAATAACGATGATTTTGGATTTCAACACGTTACTTGTTCGCTGTTGAAATACCTCGTTGAAGTTGGAAATATAATTCCACTCGTGATTGCTTTTTATTTGATAACCATTCTAGACAAAAAAAAATACATTTTTTCACTGTTTAGCATTAAGGTAGTCCTATCGTGACATCCATATCGAAAAATTGTTTTTCAGTTTTTCTCACATACAAAATGGTTTGCGGGCATAAGTTAATAAAGAAAAGTTGTTGTTAATTAACTAAAAAAAAACATACTCCAAATTCAAGGTTATCCAAGGTAATATGTATTTGCTGTAAAATTACAAAAATTGCGAACATTTTTTTCGTTAGATTTTATTGAAAAACGAAATGTAGCTTCTGAGGTATTGCATAAAAATGTGGGCAAAGATTTAGAAGGCTTCACCATGTACGAGCGAAGATATTCATTGATAAAAATGTAACTTTTAACATGAGCTCTTACGAGAGGCTACCGAAAATTGTGATTTTTACCGACAAATATCTGAACGTTCCGCATGGTGAAACCTTCTAAAATTGATTACCCATGTGCATGTGACATTGAAGAAGATTTATCCAAATTTTTAACAAAATCTTAAGAAAACGATACAACGATAAAACTACGTTAATTACGATAATTTACCAAGTTTCAGAATTAGTGAAAAAAATTTAACGCATCTTATAGCACAGCTGATAAGCTATTACTCATTATTACGAGAATTGTAGAGTTTAGTTATTTATCAGTGTGTATAAACAGTATATGTATACGTAGGCAACGTGAACGTATAAATTTCTATCAAAGGCAGCAAAGCGAGAGAACCGAAACTCTCGGCGGTTCCATAGTATGATAAACTCCATCATAGAAAGCCAGGGAATTCTAAGGACACGCAATGTATACACATAGACGTATATATGTGTACATATATAAATAGAAATGTTCATATACGTATAACTATAGATCTGTGCGCAGAAGACATTCAGCGTGTAGCGCCAAATAGGAAGTACGGTACACACAGGTGCGCCTACTCTCTTGCTCGTCTCTCGTTAGTTACGCTCACACTTGCGCTCATTGCGTTCACAGGTGTGTACATTACAAACACTGGACGATGATTGTAACCGAGATTATATTTTAGGCCTCGAAAACTCTATAGTGAGAGGAAGAATAATGAGCGTCAGCGAGTGAGGGAGTAAGAAAGTGGAAAACAGAAAGAATAAAATAGGGACAGAAAAAAAAGAGAAAGAAAGCTTCGGCTAAACACAAACGTGGCTTAATAACAATTCAAAACTTATCGTAAATTATCTTTTCCGCTGTAATCCGAGCTCCACGAGAATAAAATGTTAAAAGATATTTCGAAAACGATCGAAAACTATAGTAAGACAGTAAGACATTTTTTTAAATATATTTTTAATTATTATCGAATTTTATTTGAATTATTGAATTTTATCATTGATTTTATTGATATTTCATAACGATGTGAGTTTTCTTGTGGGTTCAATTGTACTTTGTACATTATTTTGTATTTATACTGATTGGTAAATATTTATTCTGTCAGAAACTTTTTATTAGCCTTTTTCTGCCGATAGATTTTTTTGTTTATGAAGAATTCCGGCTCTTGGTACTGTTGAGTTTTTTTTCCTACGAGGATAGAAAACAGAGAAGATCAGTGCGTTCGAAACTGGGCTGAAGTAAAGCCCTGTCGATGGTAAGTAAATAGATTAAGAAGAATTATCACAGTATTTGAAGGACCTCTAAAAAAAAAATTGAGATTTGTATTTTTCGCAGAATCGACTGAGGCAAAAGATCGTTTTGGTCCGGTCTGAAAAATAAAATTTTTGAGTGTGTTCTGTTTACACTCAAATCACAGCGATTTTCACTCCTCTTGAGTGTGCGTCGTCACATTTATTTCAAGTATCTGATAACTGCCTGGCATCCCAGAAGAATGTTCTATAGATAGATAGATAGATATGGAATTTTACATGCATACCCTTATCGGGTTTTTACATGGGTGGTATTGCTCACAATTTTCCTCTTTACTCCTCTCCTCTTTCCCACATTTTTTCCACAATTCCATATTACCACCTGGACCTACATTTTTACGTGGATTCCGAACCACGGAAAGAATGTTCTATATTTTTCGTTCAACAGAAATTTGATGTTGTGCAGAAAAATTCGATGTAATTTAAACAATTATCATGCTTATTGTTCGTCTTTTTTTGTAACTCGAACTTTAGATTTCCGTTAACGAGAATCAGATCTGTTTTTGTACGTTTTCCTAAATCGAGAAATATTGACGTGAACATCTTCAGGATAAAAGTCCTTGAACGTCGCAGAGCTTATTATATTTATGCTTCGGCGTCCCCGATCCAAAAAGTTTTTTTTTCTACATAGTGAAAAATAAATGCAAGTTTAGTAAAAAAAAAAAAATTAGTCGGAAAATATCATTCCGTTTTGTTTTTTTTTCCAAGTCATTATTTTGGGATACAAAGTAGGGTCCCTCGTGACTTATGCATCCCTTTTAGGTAGTTAAAGACTTTCGTGTCATAAATTTTGCAATTGACTGAGTGACAAATAATTTTTTTTACTTTAATTTTCAACGTTTGTATTTTCTCTCGACACATTTGCTGCCAAATCTTTTGCCAATTAAAACAAATGGTGATCAAGTTGTAATGACAGAACGAGGTAAATGAATTTTTTAAAAGTTAAATGACAAATTTACAGGATTTAAAAAATATTTCCTTACACAAAGAATCTCATGTATAATCGTTGCAAAGACAGTTTGTCCCGTTAATCATAAATTAATTGGATAATTCCTGTAATTTAGATGATCACGCTTTGAGAAGAAGTTAAGCATATTATTTGCTATAATAACGTTTAAAAGTAACCGATCGCATATTATAGGCTGATCTCTGGAGTGGTAAATGATCGGTCTTTAGCGAAAGCTGTATTGGTCTCGATCTTAGGCGTTAATCCTAGAAAATTCTGGCTCTTCTGCCTCAATCTGGCTTGAGATTCGAGTTTGTAGGCGTCGTAGGTGTAAGTTTCTCACGTGAATCTACACACATTGAATATCTCTTGCGTTGATCATCGGCCTACACTCTTTTTTGTCTCTATACCTGTTTCGGAGTGGGCGGGCGAGGGTCATCGAGCAGTGATGTGGTTAATGTATATATAAAGATGAAGAGAGTCTGGCAAGTACTATCAAGTGATATATTCTCCAAGTGGGTTTTATCGGGTTTAATTTATGTTTGAAAAACCAGTAACAACGAAAAAAGAAAATGTGTATAATTTTATAGGGATTTTGTTAGCGACTAAATAACATTAGGATAAAACATTTAAAAAAAACTTAATGTGCTTTATTAAAAACTTTGTGACAGATTGCTTCCATCTCTATGGATACAAAACTCAACTGCAAAATTGTGTTTGGCCGCTTTCCACGCGAAAACTACTAAACCCATTTTGATGAATCTACCACAGGAATGAAGCCTATAAATCAGAATAAGTTGTTGGCCGTATTACATTTCGATAAATTATTTATTCAGGGAAGGCCAAGCGAAAAATTCAATTTTTCATGTTTTTTTTTACTTTAAAATTTCTCATGTTATCAAAAAAAGACTGTAAATGAAAAACACTAAGTACTCATTTGAAGGTAATTCCACCATGAAGAGAATGAGCGGAATCTGGGGTTCCAGCTTCGAATGGAAAAAAGTTACAGTAATTTTCGTAAATTTATTCAAATTTTGTAGATTTCAATTTTTTTGTCATTGCTCATCTCTATATATGTATAAAACTCAACTGCAAAACTCTGATAAAAAAAAGCTAGCGTACAACTAGTTGATGGCGCGGGTAGTTATAATATAAAAATAATTGTTCCAAATCGAATGCAACAAAAGCTGCTTGTTTACAAAATATTCAATAGACAGGATTTAAAAAAAATAAACTGTAAAGCTTCAAGGCCCTGGAATTCGAGCTTTTGTAAGTTGAAAAATGACTGTTCCGACAATTGGAGGTTTCGAGAACGTACATCGGGGTTTCCATTCGGAACTAATGGTTACAAGGTGTAATTCAAGTTATAAGCCAAAACTGTTCGTAGGTCCCACGATCTTTGAGGGTGAAAAAAGGAAGAGGCGACGTAGAGAAAAAGAAGAAAGAATCCCACTTCATTCTTTCGAAAACGAGATATGCGCAAGAATACTGAGAAAATACGTACACACGTGTATACGTAAGGTGTATATAGATTCGATATGTAAGAGATCACCGAGGATGAAGCAGAGCAAGACGAGGCACGGCACCGAGACGTGAGATCGGTGAGAAAACTGAGCAAACGAGTCGAGTAACAGAGAAAGAAAGAACAAGAGTATAAAAGAGAGAGAGAGAGAGAGAGAGAGAGAGAGAGAGAGAGAAATAGAGGAAAGCGAGTTTGAGAGATAGACTGAAGAGTGAATGAGATAAAAAGAGAATAATATTGAGAGGAAAAGAGAGAAGGAGTGAATGAGGGTAAGAAGAGACAGGAGAGAGAAGAGAGAGAGGGAGAAGCGGTCAGAGGGGACCACAAGCGAAGCGGTCTCTGTGGGACTTGGTGGGCCAGAGGAGCTCTCCGACCGGTCGCTTTGCGGGGGTGTACGGGGCTGCGGGAGGGAAAGGCTGGCGACAGACTGGCGGGCGCGCACCTGCACTCTCCGTCGAGTCGAGTGCCACCGCCGCCGCCGCCGCCTCCTCCTCCTCCTCCTCCTCCTCTTCCTTCTCCTCTTTGGCCTCTTCGTATAGTCTTAGGAGTTGTAGTCTTCGTTTCTCCTCGGCTTATACGAGGCTACGTACAGTCAAAGCCGACAGTTCAGGGGCGCATCTAGTGTGCCTCGACCCCCCCTTCCCCCCCCCCCCCCCCGCCCTGTCGCTGCGTGACGTTCTTTCGCCCTCCCGCAACTCGTCACTTTTGTGTATATGCATTCATATAACCTGAGCAGGTAGCTAGGAAGCTTCGTGCCTTTCTATTTACACAAATGGTACACCAATTGGGCGTTTTTTTTTAAGTTTTGCAGTTATTCGTGTACTCTTACTGCGTCTGTTTTCTCACGAAATCTAGGTAGATTATTGGATTTATTGATTTTATTATTTGATTTATTCATTATTATTATTTATTATTATTTATTATATTATAATTATTTTATTCATTCATATTTATTTATTTATTCATTATTTGATTTTCATTTAGATTTTTAAGGAGTTAATGTACGTTTTATTATTGGAACGATATTGATTTGCGATGCGAACATCCTCGACTTCGTCGCAGATGGTTAGAGATAATCATTTTTTTTTTAAGCTATTGAATTGTAGTTGATCCCATGGTAAATATTCGGATATCATAGTTTGTGTCATTGTAAAACTTTATTCAGATTCATGCATCATAAATTTGTGATTTGGGCACATATTTTCTTCGTTGACAACGTCGATGTTGGTAAAAGTAAGTATATTTATTTTCAATGAATTCATCCAATTGATTGACCTACTATTATAGCGATGGATAGCATTTAATTCATTTGATTTTGAATATGTTTTTGATGGGCTTATTATAAGTTTCCGAGTCCTTTGGAAAGGATCTTTAATCGATTTTCATCGAGTTCCGATAATCGATTATTTCCATTTTTATATATTCTTGCGAGCATGTTTTCCGGTTGTCAGATATAATGCAACAAGTTGATTTTGGACTTAAATTCTGGACGTAAATGTAAACCATTGAAACTGTAGACTGATCAACATAATTGACTTGAAACTTTACAGTGAATTTGTTTTAAACTAAATATAAAACTGATTATTTAAAAATTAATTCGTCGATTTAATAAATCTTTTCGAAAAGTTAATAAAAATAATAATGATTCCATAAACTACGTAGCATTTATTAGGGTAGTTCTATCGTTAAATCGTTTTCTTAAAATTTTGTTGGAAGTTTTGATAAATCTTTTTCAATGTCATATGTACGTGCGTAATAAATTTTAGAAAGTTTCACCAACCGGAAGTTCAGATATTTACTGGCAAAAATCACAATTTTCGGCAGTCTCTCATAAGAGCTCGTGTTAAAAGTTACTTTTTCATGAATAAATATTTTGACTTTTACATGGTGAAGCCTTCTAAAACTTTGCATACATTTTTATGCAACGTCAAATAAGCTACGTTTAGTTTTTCAAATAAATCCAAAGAAAAAAACGTTGGCAATTTTTGTAATTATACAGCAAGTACATATTACCTCGGATGATATTAAATTCGGAGTATGTTGTTTTTTAGTCAATTCTCAACAACTTTTCTTCATTAACTTATGCCCTCGAACCATTTTGTATGTGAGAAAAACTAAAAAACAATTTCTCGATACGAATGACACCATAGAACTACCTTAAGTTTGAATATGACGAGCAATTTGAAAAGCGCTAAGGGCCAAAAAATCTTCGGAAAGTAGGGTGAAAATATCTCACAAAAATAATTCAGTCGTGTCAAGTAATCGTTCACCAAAATGAGTCCTTCAAATTCTTCGGACCTTAAATCATTCGACTTTACGTTGCATAGTTTGTATATTATGTGGTATGTTGAATATAAATGTACACATGTCTATATATCAGTGCGCTCCTATCTCCAAATACTATGACTATATATTGAACCCATCACCAAAGCTTTTCTTCTTCGTCCTCTTCTGACTTTTTTTTCTTTCTTAGCCAGACTTTCTCGGCTCGCTCATCGCAGACACTGATACAAAAACCCACAGGGACACACTCAGGCAGATAAACGTGATTTCACCCCGGACACAAATCAAACGGTTGCATTCCTTGGCCCTTATCTTCTCTTTGCTGCCGCGATGAGGAAGAGCGAGACAGTAATGAAGAATACATTTATATTCTTAAAAAAAAACGTCATTTTCTTTCAGTTTGTTCTTATTTTGATTCGTTTTCTTGATCGAAACCTATCGTTTTAGTTATTTTCTCGGCGCATAGTCAGGTTTGTTCAGCTGTACGTACCCGGTTTTTAATTGTAGGAGACCAGGAGATGTAAAAGGACAAACCTACCATGCAACATTCTTCGACCTTTTTTTAATGATTCAAGATCTACTTAATATTTTGTCGCACGATTATGCATTTTTTATTGTCGTATTGTTAATTGAAGTTATTGTGTTATTTGTAGAATATTAACGACCATTTAGAAAATATCCGTAGCAACCATTTCACCACTTTTCACAACATTAATAATCTCGTAATGAGCGTTTAACGAGGTTCCATCGCCTAAAGTAACGGCAAAATGATCAAATACAATTTTCCCAAGATATTTCTTTGAAATTTTGCGTGAATCTTCTCGAGCATCGTATTATAATGTGTCAAAAATTTGAGAAGGTTTCGCCGTCTGGTGATCGAGATATTCAGTGTTTAAAATCGCAACTTTAACATGAGGTTCTATGGGAAGTTACGAAAAAAGACGATATTTTACAACTAATAACTCGATTTCTAACAGTCAAACTTCGTCAAATTTTAAACACAGTGACTTAAACACATAACTGTTAAGAAGATTCATGGTAATTTGAAACAATTAAAGTTGAAATTTATCAAACGCATGAGAAACGATCGAAACTCCTTGAAACTGGCTGCAGTACGTCATAGCTGCACTGTCAAAGTTTCATTGTGTTGCTCACACTGACCACCTGAGCGTGAGAGCCACTGCAGTAATTATTTACCATAAATCTAATGACAGTAACAATGTTATTCCATCTCATTTATCGCTGACATTGAAATGAGTACAAAGTTTATTTGGTAACAAATCAACAGCCGGTAAATTATGTCCTGCAGAATGTGTCACTGATAGTGGTCACCGAATAATATTGGTAATTGTTTACTCTCTAAATAATCCCTTGCAGCGAATTATCCGGGGAATATTGCTGGTACACACACGATGCAGTGATTTTGCATGAGAAATTAGACAACATTTCGATGATTCCATGAGGAGATTTGAATATTAATTTTCGTCCGCAATCATTAATCGATTTTCGGAAAATAATCATCAGAATGAAACTAAACCACAAACCGGACGAAAGAAATGTTACTGATTTTTATTGCACCTCGAGAATTACGTCCTGAAATTTTTATATTATTACTTATCACGATACTCATGTGTAATTTTTTGAACATGACGTATTTAAAGAGACTGAAAGTTGTAGTGATTTTTATTGAAGACAAAATTGTTTTTAAAAAGTTTTAAAATACTTTTTCAACAGTAACTTGAATTTATAATTTTTATCAGTCATCTTTTTATTCTATTGTCCAAAACTGCATGATTTTCTTTGACGATTCATGAATTGTACTGCGCTAAAATCTTGAATCTTGTCATCACATCAAAATAGAATGATCGTAAATTTATTGCAGGAGAATGCAAAGCAAATGTATTAGAAAAAAGTGGCTGTGAAGAAAAGTTGGGAAAAAATTAACTGTTTTTCTGCATACTTATTAATATATTATAGAAACAATTCATTTTTCCTTTCAATTCTAAAATTATTTCAAAATTATGACGATGATGGAATAATATTATTCGACAAGTTTTCGTAATACCGCAAAGTTTATGGGGTTACGTATCTCAAATCGTTTCAACATAACCGTCGAAATAATCGATTTTTAAGAAATGAATAATATCAATAAAGATCAGAGTCAATAACGGACAGAACAACGACAACATGAATGTACGATCTTTTGCGGTAATTTAGCAATCCGAGTAAACGAATTTCTAAAAATGTATTTGACAAGAAAAAGAGAAGAAGTTGGGATTATAATGCGATACTCGGTATAAACGTCCAAGTTTACGTAGGCAAAACGCGTGCAGGTAGGCAAGAATATGATAAAACGGGGACGTGGCTTATCACGTTTGCAACACGCCGAGCGACTTCGTTTGCATATCATTGAAGGAATTCGTGAGAAAATAGACGCCACACCAGAGGGGATTTTGGTAGCATACTTGGATCTCGGTTAGTCCCGTCTAAGAGCGTGAGTTCTCTTGTACTTATCAACACTCATGCTTGCCAAATGTAGGACAGAAAACAGAAAGACGAAATAAGGAAAGATCGAGAGAGGGAGAGAGAGAGAGAGAGATAGATCGAAAGAGACGAGAAGAGAAATGATCATTTTTGAACCACTGATAGGAGAATGCGATAAAAATTTACTTTTTAAAAGGTAAATACTTTTCTCATGCACGAGTTTACTGAAACTCAAAATAATGATGGCTTCCAAGGTCGGTGACCATGGATAGCTTTAACGAATACGAATAACTTTATTTTGTTGAAAATTTGGCTAAATCTTAATGCCATATGTACGTGTGTAATAAATTTTAGAAGGTTTCACCAAAAGCGGAAGTTCAGATATTTATTGGTAAAAATCACAATTTTCGGTAGTTTCTCATAAGAGCTCGTGTTAAAAGTTAATTTCGATCAATAAATATTTTGGCTCCTAAATAGTAAAGCTCTCTAAAACTCTGCATACATTTTCATGCAACATTAAAGAAGCTACATTTAGTTTTTCAAAAAAATCTAAAGGAATAAATGTTTGCAATTTTTGTAATTTTACAGCAAGTACATATTACCTTGGATGACCTGGAATTTGGACTATGTTGTTCTTTAGCCAATTTCCAATAACTTTTCTTTATTAACTTATGCCCGCAAACCATTTTCTATGTGAGGAAAACTGAAAAACAATTTTTCGATATCAATGTCACGATAGAACTACCTTAAATACTGAAATATTATCTGATAATCATAAAAATTGTTATTTTTTTTTGTTTTACTTATTTATTCTATTCATTTGATTTCTTCGAAATGATATCAGGTTTAAGGAGCGATTATTATTTTGCAGTTGTTTCTTAGAAGATCCGGTCTTCTCAGAGGATGCTGTTGAATAAATACCGTGATTAAGGATTCATTGAATAAGAGAGATTCTTAACAATACGGATTTTAGGGTATAATTTATTGTGATTCGAACGTTTTAATAAAGCCAAATTCACCGCAGGCATTTAAAGAGGAAAAGTCTACGAAGCGCGGAAACGAGCCAGTCGTCCAGAAATCTTATTCCTTTATATTATACATTATGTATAAGCTATATATATAATTGTGTGCGTCTGCTATATAAATGGAAGTCCTCGAGTGGCGTTATGGCCATTGTGGTTTTGTAACACTAGTCACGTATCTATTTTGCGACTCGCCTTGCGGTCTGGACGATAAGACGATCGTACTACGAGACGAGAGAGACGCCGGTTTATTTATGATTTTATTGCCCAGTTTGTCGCCACAGGATATATAACGCAGGATGAATAGTAATGAACATGGAAAAAAAAAGAAATTTAATAATCAGTCGACAAAAATCGTGCTACTTGATATTCATGTGAAATTAAAAACATTAAAAAATTGATGGGATTCCTCGTTATTGAAGGATGAATTATGTTAAAAATGTTAATAATCATTCGTTATAATTTTGTATGTATTTCATATACTTTTATCTTCAGAAATGTAGAACCGTCACAAATGTAGATTTTTCGAATTTTCTTTTTCTTATTGTGCACAAAACAAATTCGAGAAATTTAACTGAGAATTGGAGAATTTAACACAAACAAATTTATGCGAAAGTTGAAAGAATTGATATATCATTTGAAATTCGACTTTATTTTGAAATAACAATGATTTTACATTTCACCAACATTCATGGACAATCAGCAATGTCGAATTATATTTTTATCAGTAATGAATCTACTCAGAATCAAGTTCCGAATCATATCTTGGAAAATTGAATTTAAAATTTAGCAACGCAAATATCAAAAAATGAGGATCGAAATTATCTAATAAGTTACAAAACAGTATTTCTTAGTCCATGCCATTTTATTTACTTTCATAGAAAATTTGATATATATTTTTTTTACTTTACCTGTACTTACTATTATTTTATACTGTTATCTTAGCCACAAGAACCTGGAAAAATAAAAATGGATAATATTTGATGAATACAAGTCTTATAACGACAGCCATGATTTTTTTAAATACGCGATGTTTTTAACGGATCATGCAACGTCAACGAGAAATGAAACGTAAAAAAATGGACTCACTGCTGATGGCTCGAAAGTTCACTTCCGGTGATCAACATTCCTTTACAAGATAGTTTCCATGACATTATCAACTCCTGTTTAAATGATAAAGAAAAAAAATACAACAAGAGCCTCAGTCGCAGTGATACGTTGTGTATTAATAAAAATAATTACGTTGACTGGTGCAAATTTGAGGATAACAGTCAAAGAGGTCAATGAAGAATTTTGAAAATGAGGCCAACATGCGTTATCGACAGTTTACTACTTTCATGCTAACGAAAACATTTGTAAAAATTTCGAGAACGAAGAGAGCATACGATATTCCTAATATTATTAATGAAGAGAAAAAATTGTTATCATAACAATAAAATAAAATGTCTCGTTTATTGTAAACATTTTTATATTCATTTTGATTTTTTATATTCAATTAAAAAAAAAAAAAAAATCAAAAAACATGACGGGCTTTCATTGAAAGATTCAGCTTTATTTTTTCCAACCATTACAATATTTCAAGGTATCAAGGAGTTTCGGTACACGTCATACAATATAATGGTACAGCTTATCTTTAGGGAGAATCAGGATAGGAAAATTCTATTGTTCTCAAGCAAAGCTCTAGCTTCACACAACAAAATTTGGTATCAGAATTATATGATTACTGAAAAATTGATCGTTTTCATTTACAAAAAAATGAATAATTAATAAACGATGTAGACGAACTGTTTCATTTTTTGGTGGCATAATCTTTTAATGATATTTTGAGTGATTTGACAGATTTTTATAACCTTTTTTACATTTTTTCGTAGTGTTTCATGCACATAACTGAAGTTTAGGGATAGCGTAGGCATGTCTCTATGTTAAAAAGTGACTTATCATTTGAGAATTTTGTGGAAACGGTGTAGACAACCGTTTTGAAACCTGGAGGACATATCCAGGATAAGTCAAAGAACGTACTGTAGAAATTTGAATAAAATGATGACATTTCTTCCCTTGTACCGAGACTCCTTAACAAAATACGGTCTTCCTAAAAAAATCAAGTATTTATTGTGATTCCGAATATGTGACGACTGAACATTCCACGATTAAATCAACCAAATTTTCCAATAATATCCATTGCTAGTGAACCGATCATTTTTTTCGCAGTGTATGTACTAATAGCAACAGCGAATAAATTAAATTATAAACGAAGATGAAGAAAAAAAATCGTCACGAGAATACGAAATATTATTCTCCGTGGGAAGGACGCCTTAGAGAGGAGAAAAAACTGAGTTAACTTTCTCTCCGTACTATATACAGAATCTTTATTGTCTTGTCTTAATGCTTTTTTTACGGCGAGAGGCGAGGAAGAGTTGTATATTTTCATTACTGTTTTTTCTTTCGGTGAAGGGCCTCGAAGGATCATCGCTGTAGAGAGAAAGAGAGAAAAAGAGAGAGAGAGAGAGAGAAACGAGTATAATGCACTCAATATCATATCCACTAAATCGTTAGGTTTGACGTGTCCTACGTGGACCCAGAAACTCCATCACGAATTCTCGTCTCCGTGCTGACATTTACGACGCAGATTTTCCTTATCTCATTATTGTACGGGTGCTTGCTTTGGTTGATGGAGAAAAGGAACAACTAAGAGAGAAACAGATAGAGAAAGAAAAAAAATATACTAAAAATTGATGGTAAATGAAGTGAAATGGTTCAGCATCGACGAAATGGGAAAAAAATGTACTATTGAGATGACAAAAATTTGATTAGTGTTCGAAAATAGTTGAACGTATTCGGCAAAATGTTTGCATTTGTGACAAAATTTATTTTCCAGTCTGTTTTTTTTTTTTACTTCGATAAACGCTTACGATTATAGAAGCGATTAGATATCTAACTTTCATAATTGTTCTCATTTGTTATCGCATGAATTTAGTAATCCGTGGACTTTCTGACCTTGGGAATAAGTCTTCATCCGCAAAAAAAAAACATTTACATTCGGATTATTCTTGCGATCATAGAAAAAAAACAGTTCAAGGCTTTTGTGACATTTTTCTGGCGAGATCGAGTCAATTTTTTGAACCTCTTTGACTGTCGCAAAGCTTAAGGTAGTTCTATCGTGACATTCATATCGAAAAATTGTTTTTCAGTTTTCATTACACACAAAATGGTTTGCGGGCATAAGTTAATAAATAAGAGTTGTTGGAAATTGACTAAAAAACAACATACTCCAAATTCAAGATCATCCAAGGTAATGTGCACTTGCTCTAAAATTAAAAACATTGCGAACAATTCTTTCTTTAGATTTTTTATAAAAATTAAATAAAGCTTCTTTGATGTTGCATAAAAATGTCTGCAAAGTTTTAGAAAGCGTCACCATGTAGGAGGCAAAATATTTATTGATGGGAATGTAACTTTTAACACGAGCTCTTACGAGAGACTACCGAAAATGTTGATTTTAACCAATAAGTATCTGAACTGCCGCTTGGTAAAACTTTCAAAAATTTATCACACACGTGCATATGACATTGAAGAAGATTTATCCAAATTTTCAACAAAATCTTAAGGAAACGATATAACGATAGAACTACCTTAAGTTTCTTATAGTAAACAGAAGAATGAAATATTTTATTTGCAGTATCATTATTGTGTACAACGCTTCGTGGAAATAAAAGTTGAAGTCTTTATTGTCAATTGTTTTTCTCGTTATCAAGTCCGTGTGGTTTTGATGAGATACCGATTGCACCAATTGTACGATATGGTCTCGGCTTTTGAGTCTACATTGATACAAAATAGATACGAGTTTGACGGAAGGTAACTTTTGCGATAAACATCGTGGAAGAAAATCGTGCTGTGGGTGAGTACTCGTGTACCCGACAAACGAGATCCCGGCGATGTCTCTTCTCAGAGAGTTTGTCCATTACAGAAATATATGTACGGGTCCCTGACGAAGAAAATGGCTTCATCGGAGACGTTTTATTGGTTAAACGGCGTAAATCACGCCGTTATGTTAGTCGGTAGTTGACATACACGCGCGCATAATGTTTCGCATATAGTCATCGTTGTCGTCGTTGTCGTCGTCCGAACACGTGCGTTCTTATCTCCCAAGACCATTTTTCTTTTCTCCGTTTCGCGCGCGACCACGCGATAACGCCACCCGGTATCCCGTAATTTCTGCTTGTGTACAGCAACGAAAAAAAAAGTATTCAAAAAAATCTTTGCGCGAAATAAATGTGGCAAGATTTCTCGTCATTTAGACGAAATCACTGTTGCTCTTTTCCACAAGAAATGGAAAAATTCGGATGAAGAAAAATATTTGCGAAAACATCGTAATGGAATTAATCAGGTCGGTTTTATTTCAATTAACGAGGTGCTATCGCCCTTATCATAATAGTATACACAAAGTAACAGCAAAATGATCAAATAAAAATTACCCAAGATGATTTTTTGAAATTTGGCGTGAATCGTCTTGAGCGTCGTATTATAATGGGTGAAAAATTCTAGAAGTACTGGTAATCGAGATGCTCAGTGTTTAAAATCGCAACTTAAACATGAGGTCTTATGGAAAGTCACGAAAAAAAACGATATTTTACAACTAATAACTCGATTTCTAAACGGTCAAACTTCCTCAAATTCAACCCACAGTTGACCATGATTGTTAAGAAGATTCATACGAATTTTAAACAATTGAACTTGGAATTTATCGAACGCATGAGAAACGATCGAACCTCCTTAATCGCTTAACGAGAGTGAATTCTTCGAACTTCAACGAGACGAAATTTGCATAGTATGACAAGTTTGTTTGAAAATTTTTGATATTTTGATTCGTCATTTTTATATTTCACCTTGACAAAGGCGGACCAATGAAACGACCTTTTTTACGTTGCTATTTATAAAAACTCGAATGAGCCAGGGAATGAATGCTCGTTGTTTATCGCGGAAAGTTGAGAATACCAAATTATCGATTTCATACAAAATGGATACTTCGCTAATCGTGGCAGTTGCGTAACCGATTCTCGTTTTTATTTCTCACTTTTTGTCTTTTGTTTGTCGTGAGAGCTTGACAACTTCGCAATTGCCTCGGTAGTGAGTCGAGGACGAAGATTGAATTATAGGGAATTATATAACAATGTGTCTCTTCTGGAAAGACTTTGGTCTTTTCGGTTTAAGAACATTTGTATGTGGTATGCATGGTTGCGGCAAATCAGTGATATTCAAAAGCCACGAACGAGAATCCTAAAGTTAATACAAAACAACGTGTGGTATAGAGTTACTGTTGAAAGGACTTTTGAAGGGTACTTTATTGTTGGTCGTGCACGGCCTATTATGACTTCGAAGATGCCCATGCAAAAATAACCGCACGAACTTTGTTCGCTGTATTAACCGGCGGTTATGACTTCACGTGGCCAACAACTTTAGAAGGAAATCACGTTAACATTTCAGGTGTTTACAGAGTTGACCAAAAGTTCGCAGTTTGAATAAATCATTGTTCCTTTTCATATTTCATTACTTAAGGTAGTTCCATCGTTATATCGTTTTCTTAAGATTTTGTCGAAAATTTGGATAAATCTTCTTTAATGTCATACGCACGCGTGTAATAAATTTTAGAAGGTTTCACCAAGCGGAAGTTCAGATATGTATTGGTAAAAATCACATTTTTCGGTAGTCTCTCATAAGAGCTCGTGCTAAAAGTTATATTTTCATCAATAAATAATTTGGCTCTTACATGGTGAAGCCTTCTAAAACTTTGCATACACTTTTACGCAACAATAAAGAAGCTTCATTTAGTTTTCCTAAAAAATCTAAAGAAATAATTGTTCTCAATTTTTGTAATTATACAGCTAATACATATCACCTTGGATGACCTTGAATTTTGAGTATGTTGTTCTTTGGTAAATTTAGAATAACTTTTATTCATTAACTTATGCCCGCAAACCATTTTGTATGTGAGAAAAACTGAAAAAGAATTTTTTGATATTAATTTCACGATAGAACTACCTTAATACGTTTTGAATGATTAACCTTTGCTTTTGTGTATTACAATTTCGTATACAGGAAGATTACAAAATACTCCATTTAATGTCGATATACCAAAGTAGTTTATAGCATCAGAATTCAAAAAGAATTGATTTCGTGAATATTCAGAACGTAGAATAATTCATGATGGTTGAATATGACACAAGTTTCTATATGTGGGTTCAAAATCTATTTTTAACTTTTGTACTGCTTTTTTGTGTCTTCATTGATTTATTTGATGGACTCGTACAAATGGGTGAAAGTGCATGAGTCTGGGAATGATTCGTTCGAACACCATAATAACGCCCTCTATGCAAATAACTGATAGTGGGCGAATAAATACCTGCGAATGATAAGCTAAAATGTTACTTTACCGTCATCGGGTAAATGAACGACCTCTCATCGGAGTTTTCTTTGTTGAACTTTTGCTTGAATTTAAAAATAAAATATTCCAGAAATTTTCATGATTGATGGATATTTTTGAAATATTGAAACGGAATTATGTTTTTTTCAAGAACACAACGTTTTGTTACTGTTTATTGTTTTTTATAAACTGATCAGATCCATCAGATGGAACGATTTCAAAATTTGTCTATACGTGCTGCCCTCTAATGTCAAAGACTCAATGTATTTTTATGTTACTTGACCAATAAAGAAGACCTCTGTAAAAAACGATCAGAAATTATCAGGAGAGATTTTCTTGACGTATTAATATTGCCTCGTGAAAACAGAAGACAGGCGAAAAATCGTAATCCATTGGGAAAATAATTGTTTAACAAACCGAATAGTTTCTGTTGAATGAATAACGATGGACTGAAGTATTTTTGTTTGTTGAATCGTTAATGGTGTAGTTGCTCCAATCAGGCAACGGACATTTCTTATGGATGAAAGACCTAAATCACTGTAGCAAAGGGATATTATTCGAACACCTGATGGCTTTTATTTGCTTACATTTTATCTTCAGTAGCTTTACAAAATTTTTGCTTATAATGTCAATTATAAAATCAACAAAACAGTATCGTTAGGATAAATAAATTAGTTTGTAACAAATTATCGCAGTTCGATCGCCATAATCATAATAGTATAAACAAAGTAACGGCAAAATGATCAAATACAATTATTCCAAGATAGTTTTTTGAGATTTCGCGTGAATCTTCTTGAGCGTCGTATTATAATGTGTAACAAATTTGAGAAGGTTTCACCGTCTGGTAATCGAGATATTCAGTGTTTAAAATCGCAACTTTAACACGAGGTCTTATGGGAAGTTACGAAAAAAGACGATATTTTACAACTAATAACTCGATTTATAAACGGTCGAAATTCCTCAAATTTTACCCACAGTTGAGTATGTTTGTTAAGAAGATTTATACGAATTTGAAACAATTAAACTTGGAATTTATCGAGCGCATGATATACCATCGAACCTCCTTAATTTGTTCAGCTGCGTCACAATTTCCTTGGTTCGATTAATAACTTATTCCAGCGTCTACAAATTATTTTTTCTGACCGGGAAAATATTTTGTTGCATGGATCGAACTAAATATTTACGTTTGAAGAAACGAGATTTCTTCCCGTCAAAATTTTCTTCTGCTCAACAGATTTTTTGGTAAACCTTTGTTTATATTTACGGCCGAGTGTCATATCGACCGAGTGGCAATGAGTGCGCGAGCTCGTGCGGGAGAGATAGCTGCAAATTCCGGAAATCAACATATTCCACAACGTTCGACTGATTGGAATTTGAAAAAAGTTTTAGCCCATTCTTGCAACTTGTCTCGAAAATTCGCGGGGTTTGGATGATCGATACACACCCTTAAGATGATTTACGAGAAGCCTGTAGGATAAATTGTCGTTTTGCTCATTTTTTCCCTTACTCAGATTTTTTGGTTTGTGCGAGAGATTTCATATTTGTTCCCTCTTTCCCAAACTTCCACAGCGAGTTATCCTCGTTTCTCCAATTGCATGCAACGATTTGGAGGGAGAAATAAGAAAGAGAGTGAAAATTTTGAAAGTTTGAATGAGGAATATATGAGATGCTTTTTTTTCTCTCGACAGAACGGAAACTTGGTGAAAGCAATCTCCCTGTTAGGGACAATGGCATAAGTATAGTGCTATACAGAAAACTATTAAATAAATGTGTATAAAAGAATTGAAAAGGGGGAAATTGTTTTATGCTAATGTAGTATAGTTTATATTGCACTTGTTCATTTTTTTTATGGAATGGAAAAACTTCCTTTCTTTTTTCTGACTGAATCCGTAGTTTTTTGTTTCTCGATAAAAATAATGTAGTCTATGGCACTCTCGAAATCAAAATGCACCGATTGATACACTGAGTTCCACTTTTTAAAACGTTTTTGAATATAAATATTTTTTCATCTATTTTTTCAGTATAATTTTCTTTATGTGCTTCTATATGTTGCAGTTATAAATAAATTATGAGAAGATAATTCATTTTCGCCGACTAGATCCGTAATTTTTGATTTTGTTAAGTCTGTGTTGTTAAAAAATCAAATATTTTTTCAAACAGAGTTGATGATGCATGTATTTTTAAAAAATGTCTAAATTCTGGCTATTTTTATTCAGTTTGATGAATTTTTCGGTCAATTATTGTCACCAAACGTTAAGAAATATTTGTATTATTTAAAAATAATTTTCTATTTGGATTGTTGATTTCCAAATTTGGTTGAGGATATTATCGGAGGATGTATAAACAGTGATTTAATTTATTGTAATTGTGAAGAAATTCAATTGGTTTGAGCAATGATTCTCTCATCACCGTTGATTGCGTCTCCTTATTTGCTTTTGTCGGCGTAGAATCACACCTCAATTTTTTCAGCCCACAGTTTTTTTGAAAGACTGCCTACGAACAATTCATGACATAGAATTATAAAGTACGAGTAACGAAAAAAAAGTTGCTAAATAATATGGCACGTGGCGGATGTATAAACGGATGCACGCAATGAGTCACCGGGAAGAAGCCTTTATCGAAAAAGTGCAACGTGACGTGGATTCTTAAATGCATCGGTACCTGTGGCTTTAATGTGTATCCACATTTTTTATCCCAGGAGAATAATAAAAATTTGCAACCGTACTGCATAAATTTTGCGTTTAAAGTTCCGTGGTTGGGCATATTTAATTTGTTCAATCGTCATAATTACGCTGAGAAGATTCTTCATTTTTTCCCTTTTTTATTTTTTATGGCATCAAAGTCTCCCGATTATGTTTCACGCTGAGATTATAACGCGTCGAGAGTTATATTTATCCGTTACGTAAGGATGAGCGCGAGATTGCGAAAAATAGTTGCGAGCACACACTCTTCGTTCCAGTATTTTTATTTATATTTTAATATACGTATAGATGCACGAACTTTTCCATCTCGTGTGAATAAAAAATAAAAAACAACAAAAAAACACTTTCTTCGGGATATTTTGTTTGTGCTCCAATAAAAAGCCCTAAATTTTTTTTTTCAAGTCCAAATATAGAGCGAAATTGTGAAAATCTACTTTTCGATTGTTGACATCGAAGGACTCTTTTTTGAATAACAAATGTTTGTCGAGGACGATCCAATAAATTTGTTGCAGCATTGGACCAGTTTTTGACAAAACGTCAGTCCTTTTTTTTGTAGTATTCGATCTATGAATTTTTGGAAACAAAAATAAAAAAGAGAATGGGTAAAAAATCTACTGATTCAGCCTAGAATGTCCTGTGGATGAAAAATTTTCACGAGACAGGAAAAGTTAATCTACGCGGCATTGTTTGTGAAATTTATCGGTGATCGTCCCATTCTCTCTTTCTGTATAATACTCGCAATAATAATTAGACGGGAGAATATGTAGCCGCGTTGAGTCACAGCTCTCTCACTATTTTCTACGCTCTACGTTCTCCTGGCTTTTGCATTGATGCATTATCTCTCGTTCCGTAAATATACAATAGTATATACACGAAGGTATAAGAACACAACATGCATTTCCTACACAAAATCTATGCACCACTCGAAGATAAAAAAATTAAAAGAGAAAAAAAAGAATCTTTTTTATAGCTCGCTTCGGATGGGTTTTTTAACGATATTTTTATGGGATTTATTTTATGTCCGGAAAAACGATAATTTTACGGTTATCCTTCGCGACTTTTAAGTATTTACCGTCTCGATTCAGTAGTTATCTCGCATTTTTTGTTGCTTTATTAAAAATCGACAAATTCTTTCTTCGATGATTTCCCAATTGTCTGCTTCTTCCAACAGTGTGCAGTAAAAATTCTCATCATATACTTCAAAAGGTAGCCAGCGAGCAAAACTTAATGTCAAGAAAATCTACCGGATACCGGACGCACGCGTGACTCACCGCATCGAAGGAAGCGCTTGGGCGACAACAGAACCTTTATAGCTTCTTGTGCTTCGTGACTCGAGAATTTTTCAGATTATTATTCCGAAGTACCACGCGACACTACGACATTTTAATGAAAAGGTTTATTACCATTATTTCCAAATTAAACGCCATGAAAATCTAGGAACAAGTTCTGTTGAGTAGAATGTCTCGTAGTACGAGAGTCCACGACCAAAACCACGTCCCATAATTTTACGGTGAAAACCGTAAAAAATCGTTAGAATAGATGATTCTGAACCCGGCTAGGCGGCCAATACCGGCCAGAAACGTCAGAGTGTTATGTGGGGGCACTTCTGCCATGTTAAAAAAAAAATAAGCAGACAGTTTTATTACAAAATGTCTGACGTTAAAAATTCACATAGGTTTCGTCATTTTATTAGAAAAAAGTTCGTTTTTAGACATTTTGCGCGTCACATATGGTCTGAGTGCATTTTCAAAAAATGTCTAAAAATTAAACCGACCTGTCTCATAGAGCAGCCTGGTTCAATTTTTTTTTCATATCATTCCTATGGTTGCCAAGGTTACCAAATTTTTCACCTCATTTTTAATTTTCTCAAATGGTCTCTTGTGTATGTGTGACGCTACTGGTGTCTGAAAATTGTATTATCGGTATCTAAAATCTATGGTTCAAGCACATTCTGAAAGGTCGGACAGATTGTTGGGAAACGACTCGGTAAAAATTTTTGACATGTTTGAAAATGAGCTCAGGCCAAACGTGACGCAGAAATTTTTTGGAATTAGTATTTTTGGAATCAGAATAACCATATCTATCGATTTAATACGGTTTTGGTCTTAAAACGATGAGGCAAAAATTTTGGTCATGCGCTCTCGTACTACCATGCAGAATAAAATAAAAATGTATATATATTCGTTTAAATACGATCATTGAAGAATAGAATTCAATGATGGTTCTGTTGTAAGTTTTGATACAATATGAAATTGTTCATTCGTGTAATAATTCAATGATTAATTAATATCATAATTGTGATAGAATAATTATTATAATTATTCGAAGCGCTGATGTAATAAATTATGGTTTTAATCAAGATCAACACGTGTTGCAATGAGAAATTTCATGTCAAAATAATAATGTACACGTTTAAATTACTTTGACGCTAAAAATCACAATTGCTGTATTAAAAAGAACTGCTCTTACGAAGTTGAAACACGGAAGAGCTGACTGCTCTTCTGTATAGTTTTCTACCAGTGTATTCGTTATTTTTTATTTCACGATATATCTCACTTTTTTCATCCCTCTTTCTCTTCATTTGATCTCCTCTTTTTTTCTCTCTCAATGGCGCGCGAAATGTGCGATTACCAGGTGGAAATTGAAGTAGTGTAGTGTGAACGGGGTCAGTTGCGCAAGAAGAGAAGTGAGTTCACGCCAACATACGTGCAATGTGCGGTTATTCTTTCAGTTTGAATTTGTTTACCGCAAATTTGTGTGTTCAAGCGTTCATACGAATTCAAATTTTCGACAATCTTATTCATACAATTCTTCTCTTGTTTTCAGTTGAGGTTTAATTTTTCTTGCGCATGAATTATATCGAGGCTTATACGAAAGTAATTAGGAATTAAAACTTTTATTTATTCGTCTGCAAAATACAATTAAAAGAATGACATTTAAGACTGTAGTCCAAAACTTTCAGAATACTTTCAGTACGTACTAATCTTCTTTAAATATTTATCGTTTTATTATGCAATATTGAAGGCGAAAGTGCTGCACGCTTCCTAATTTTGGCCTTTTATCATTGTTGGCAACGCACGATATAATCGAGTTTCGCAAATGCTGAATAAGCATCAAATTTTATGTTCCAAGCGAGCAAAAAACGTTTAGTGAACTCGCTTTGCTTCCACGAGCAATATGTACAGATGACGGGCAAAAAATACTGCAAGGTCAGCCTCATCGAACACCGCAGAAAGGCATTTTCAAAAATGCATTCCATACACGCTCAATGTTGCGTCTCGTGTTAGAATATTCGAGGAAAACTTATTCATTTTTTTTTTCGTGACTCAAGACGATATGATATATTTCCATTCATAAAAATATTATAACCGACTAAGTTGGTGCAATCTTTTTAAGGTATTAACATTCTCTAATAAACTAAAGATTTTAAAGCTTCTCACGTTTGAAAATAATGAAAATAATATCAAACGAAACTAATGATATGTCAAATTTTCACTTTTACACTTTTAACCATGATGAATTTCTCAGAAATTATTAAAAATTTACTGGATCTCTTGCGATCTTGGATTATTGAACAAGTATTTTATTTGAGCGGCCCTTTGCCGAGAGTTTTTTTAGTTCAACACCAATTTTTTACGCTTTGGCTTGAACGCTGGTGCAAATTTGCGCCAGGTGTTCTTTGTACACTCAAAGTCCTTTATAAAATCAAGAACGTCGATATTTTCGAAAAAAAATTAATGTTATGCCTGCCATTTCTACAATTCTTAACTTTAAAAAAAATGAGGTTTACCAAGTATCCTTTCGCCTTTTTGTTTTTCAGATCATTTTTCACAGCGCTACACTTGGCACCATAAAAAAAAAAAATGTCCCCACAACCATCAGAGTTCATCATACTACATCTCCATCAATTTTCAATATTTTTTTATTACTAAAAATGGAAAATACTCGTTAAAATATGTATAGTAAACTGTAAACATTTAAAAACGATTCGTCTATTTCTTCCCTTTAAAAAAAAATCCGAAAAAAACTCCTCAATTTCGAGGTTCTAAATGGTTACCTTTCTCAAATCGTCCAGTTTTAACTTATCCAAAATTGGTTGTAAAACTTTAAGTTGTTTTTTAATGATTAGTAATTGCTAAAAAGAGTGATGGCATGGGCTCCTATAAAAACTCGCAAGGATATACACAGTGACGTTGAAAAATCAATAGCACGTGTGAACATTCGTATTTGGTTGATAAAAATGAGAATTTTGTTCAGGATTAATTAGAAAAATGCCTGGTTGTTCTCTTATTCCACTAAGTGCGCGGTACTTATTCAATTTCCATTATCTTCGTCCATCCCAGTGGTATTTATACTTGAATATATCTTTTGAACAGTTTGAAATTAGTTTGCGGATTATAAAATTCGTTAGAAAAACATGTACACAGAACATTTGCTATTCGTGAAACAAAGGGAACCTTAACGACTATTTAATTACATATTCCCTCTTAGGCAAATTGAACGTGGTCGCGAATTTCTATGAACGGATATATATCTGTAGCTCTAGGGAATTTCACCGCAGGGAGTGTCCGAGGCAAAGGGTTATTAATGCCTGGAGCAGTCTATCTTGTTCACCCTCTCGAGAGTATTCCCTAAGGTGAGATTAGATAGAACGGTTAATCGTTCGTATGAACCTTATAATTAATTGAATTAACCTCGGCAAACGCGTATAATAGGTAACTTTGCCTATGAACTGTGATCTCTGGCACTCACGTTATAATTGAGATACCACGATTTGTAGGGGCTTTGTGTGTCGAGGGTTTTCGATTTTGAAACAGCGGGAATATGAACGCACTTTATAAACGTTCGATTGCCCTGCAGAAATTCGAGTGATACCTTTGTACATAGTCCAGGCTATTATGTTAATGTTATTTTAACAGAAAATTTCCATGTCAAGGCTGTATTATCGCACTAGGTATGCTAACCAATCTCGGGGCTCGCATAATTCATTTTAAAAGATGAAAAAAATGCAGCTTAACATCACTAGAATTGGCCATTTAATGACGGAGTCATTCAATTTTTGTTTTGTCGTTCATAATTCTGATATCGAACGTTTATCCGTCAAGCACGTTAGTTTTTTTTTAAATGTGGGTACACGCTATAGGAAAATCGTGTCAGTTGCTTTCTCTTACGATGGAATGTCGCGATTCAGGCCCCTCCCTATAATGTTCTCTTCACGAAAAAAGCCCATGATCCAAATTTTTGTCTCATCATTTTTGAATACGAAAACCGTCCCAACAATCTGTCTGATTTTTCAGAATGTGGCTGAACGATAGATTTTAAATCCCCATAATACAATTTTCAGACACCAGTAGGATCACACACAAGAGACCATTTGAGAAAATTAAAAATGAGGTATAAAATCTGGTAACTTTGGCAACCATACAAAAGATTTGTATAAAAATGCACTCAATGTGACGCGCAAAATGTCTAAAAACGAACTTTTTTCTAATAAAATAACGAAACCTATGTGAATTTTTAATATCAGACATTTTGTAATAAAAACGTCCGCTTATTTTTTTTTGACATGCCCGAAATGCCCCCCCCCCCCCCCAGAAAACTCTGACGTTTCTGGCCGGTTTTGACCGTAAAACGATGGGACATGGTTTTGGTCGCGGGCTCTCGTACTAGATCTTTTTCTCGATTCTAATGAATTATAATATTTTAGATGCAACCTTTTATCGGTTTTCGTTTTGAGCCCTAAATAAAAGTGAATAATTTTTCTTCTCAGTCATTACTGTATTAATGATAAGAAATGAGTGATAGAGTATCCTATGAAAATGTCTTTTTTTTTTTTAAATCACTAGATTTAGTGAAGTGACTTTCCAAGTAACAGTTACGTGACTTTTAAAATTCGAGTGAAAATGAATTCGAGTTTTCCGTGGAATGCCTAATTCATTCGAGGCTGATGTCATTCGAGTTGATGCTCTCCGCGAGTACCTTCTCAATAGGTTTCCTACTCCATCTGTTAGATCTCTCCCTCAGTCCGTGTCACATATAATCCTCCAGTACAATTTCGTAAGAGACCTGCCCGGCATACATGTCTATCTCAAAGTCAGATAAAGGACCTGTGTGTTGGCTTCAGCAGCCGTTCTTAACGCCACTTAATCTAGCGCATCATTCGATTTCCCTTGTGTGCTTCGCCCTCTATCTCCTTCCCTTTCCTTCGGCGTGTCTTACCTTTCTCTCATTCTCTCTCTCTCCCTGTTTTCTCATGGAGAAGCTACTTTATACATTCGATTCGGCTCGTTGAGTCTCGAAATTTCGAGAGACCGGAAATCGAGTATACACACATCGATAATCTTACGGATTGGAAGTGTGTTTGGTTGCAAAATGCGGGGAGAGATAAGATTTTAATGGAAAAATAATTGAATAGATTTGACTACAAACGCAGCTTTTTTCCATACAATTTTTCAAAAATGCTATTTTTATATAAAAGAAAATTCTAGCATTTATAATGTATCCAATAAAAACAATATTGGTTCGCCAACGTTTTGAGGGACTTCGTTTTGAAAATGAATAATTCAAGTTTCTTTGTGTAATTCATATTCATCTTCTTTTTGCATAAACCGGTATTTAGGAGGAGAAGCTGTTTTAGAAGCGTCGCTTGATTGTGCTTTGTCTAAGACTGCTTCAACCATATGATAAATTGACATTGAGGTCGATGGGAGGAGCTCTCCATAATCCAAGTGCTCTCAGTCTTAGATCCGGGCTTACTTTGATATTTTTGAGAGGTAACTCGAAGATTGGTCGCGTACCAGGACCACCACACTCGATACCATCAATCTTTGTGCCTTTTAACGTACACACTAAATTATAGACTCCCTCGTCCATAGTATTATTATTCCTTGGGCGTGTAACCGAAATATCGACAATTGAACATGTTAGAAACTTATTAAACTGCTACGATTTCGATTTAGTTGTAATCCTACTGTATACGAGTAGTTCCAAACGTTTGTCGTTTTAAATGGAAATGAATTGAAGTCAATTTTCTTCAGAATCCGATCTGCTTTGCTATTTCTTTGATGCAGTTTTGTGGAGATATCAATTTCTCTGAACCAGTTTCATTTTTCATATGTTCAAAATAAGCCAAACTATTATAGAAACGATGTTTAAAAAAAAGTTCTTGGGACAGTCCTCGTTCAATTCTAAAGAAAAGTAAACTGGGACGATTCATTGAATCCATTTCCCTTTGTCATGTGGATTGATTTTCCGACCAAATCGTATTGTATTGAACGTGGTGTTTTCTGCCTACACGATACACACAACTTTGAGACCCGATTATATGAATTTTTACAGATTGTTCGAATTTGCGGTTCGGCTATTAAAAAAATAAGTGAAAATAGCTTCAAGGTAGTTCTATCGTGACATTCACATCGAAAAATTGTTTTTCAGTTTTTCTCACATACAAAATGGTTTGCGGGCATGAGTTAACAAAGAAAAGTTGTTGTAAATTGACTTAAGAACAACATACTCCGAATTCAATGTCATCCAAGATAATATGTACTTGCTGTAAAATTACAAATATCGTGAACATTTTCTTCATAGATTTATTGAGAAACTAAATGTAGCTTCTTTACTGTTGCATAAAAATGTGTGCAAACTTTTAGAAGGCTTTACTATGTAGGAGCCAAAATATTTACTAATGAAAATGTAACTTTTGACACGAGCTCTTACGAGAGACTACCGAAAATTGTGATTTTTACCAATAAATATCTGAACTTCCGTTCGGCGAAACCTTCTAAAGTTTATTACACACGTGCATGATGTGAGATTTTTTCAAAACAGACACATTTTTGCATCTGGTTTTATACTAACACGAAGAGGTTATTTAATAGTTGCCATGGCAATGAGAAATTCGTTTCATTGAATAAAATCAGTTGATCATTCTGTGTGGCTGATTTAGTGAGATGCACTTGTTCCAAGGATCTAAGTCTCTTCCATACAACTGTTGAAAATCATCGTGTAGTAATTGCCGTTCCATGGAACCAGAGAGGTTGGAGCGAGGCAGAGAGAGAAATAAGAGACGGCTTTTGAGAGCGATGAGAGACGTCAAGTGTGGAAACGAAACGCTAGAGAATCGACAATGTCGACGTCGTTGAACGACTACGAGAGTAATTCTCGTTTGTCTCTAACGTTTAGCACACACTCTAGCCTCTATCCACTCTTGTGACACGGTTATTCCGGGAAGGTAATGCTATTAAAATTGTTATGATTATGTAGGTGGAGGACGATCGCCAAGTGGGGGAGGAGCTCCTCGCTTATCATCTCCCTGTCGCTCTCTCTCTCTCTCTCTCTCTCTCTCTCTCTCTCTCTCTCTCTCTCT
>JACEOJ010005899.1:254377-291733 GCA_013761285.1 Campoletis sonorensis | reverse complement strand
TCTCTCTCTCTCTCTCTCTCTCTCTCTCTCTCTCTCTCTCTCTCTCTTTGATCGGTGCAAATGACCCACTACATAAAACATTGTTATTTGTTATGACTAACACTATGGTGACACACACTGTTATTATCGTGATGTTCGGAATTACGCATGAGCTTCTTACTACGGTCAACAAAATTACGTCACAATAAATGATGGGATGAGAAATTCGTATGTAAATAAGACTTCGTGCAGAGAGACAATTTTTAATTGATTTAATCGAATGTTTACGTATTAAATGCATGTAATTAACATGATTGACCGAATAGATCCCATAAAATGTCAAAAGGCAACATGTTAGGTAAGCAAAACATTAAGATAGTTCTATCATTATGCCGTTTTCTTGAGGTTTTGTTGGAAATTTGGATAAATCTTCTTTGATGTCTCATGCACGTGTGTCATTAATTTTAGAAGGTTTCACCAAGCGGAAGTTCAGATATTTTTTGGTAAAAATCACAATTTTCGCTAGTCTTTCATAAGAGTTCGTGTTAAAAGTTACATTTTCATCGATAAATTTTTTAGCTTGTACACGGTGAAGCTTCCCAAAACTTTTCATACATTTTTATGCAACATCAAACAAGCTACATTTAGTTTTTTTTTTAAATCTAAAGAAAAAAATGTTTGCAATTTTTGTAATCGGACAGCAAGTACATATTATCTTGGATGACCTTGAACTTAGAGTATGTTGTTCTTTAGTCAATTTACATCAACCTTTCTTCATCAACTTATGCCCGCAAACCATTTTGTATGTGAAAACAACTAGAAAACAATTTTTCGATATGAATGTCACGATAGAACTACCTCAACAAAGGTAGTGTTCGAAAAATGAGTCTTTCAATTTTTAACCTTGTTGCCGAAATATTGAACATTGAAGAGAAAATTAAATAAAAAACCGTGAGTTCACGGTCACTTCAAACACAATCCAAATACATTTTGTAAAAAAAAAAATTTCATATACCGTTGAAAATACGATTTATCAAATCATTACAAACGTCGTTCGTCTCAATCTTCTGGAACTTGCATCAGTATGTATTGTTCATTAACTGTGTTATGTGGGTATATCACAAGTACATATATATTCGTATGGTAGGTGTTTGTGTCGGTTGTTACTACCTTACAATCGTTACTCTCTCCCAGTTCCTCCCACCCCGATTTCTAACCATTCCAATCTCGGCAACCCATATGGGTGGCGTAAGAAAAACATACCTATGTGCTGTATGTACGCGGGATATTGTACATGTTGGAGTACACACAGTAACTAGATATTTCTATACGTACGTATGCACGTTATTTGTAAATGTGATAGCCCGAGAGCACGCTCGAGCAACCTCAACGTGGACAATTTTCATTCCAGCGCTTCGATTCTCTTACCCAACTTCTTGGCTCCCTTCTGCACTTACCAGTGCATTTACATGAATGCAATCTATACCGTAAGACTATTCGTTGTATAAATTGCGAGAAGAGTCACTTTCTTGCCCTAATAATATAAGTATGTGTCCATTAGCATTTCAATTTATTTCGTACAAAACCATTATGAGAATCACTGCGTGTATATCTGTTGAAAGGATAGGTCGCGACGATTTCGTGAATGAAAATTCTTCGTTCTGTGCATGCGCATGGGAATGCTCAATCGCGCACACTTCTTCGATACTGATAGTTCGAATAAGTTTTTCAATTAAAGCGTTTGTTTTAATATCGACTTTTTATATTGTTAATTCATAAATGAATTTATAATTATTAAGTTCTGGTCCGTTTGGTAACTAGTGTTACTGAAAATTTGATCGCCGATGCATCGCAGTGACGTGGAAACCTTCAATTGTCACGTTGTTCTTCGTTTCTTCCTTATTTAA
Organism: Campoletis sonorensis; assembly: GCA_013761285.1. Lineage (NCBI taxonomy): Eukaryota > Metazoa > Arthropoda > Insecta > Hymenoptera > Ichneumonidae > Campoletis > Campoletis sonorensis. The sequence goes on along the minus strand of JACEOJ010005899.1, from coordinate 289,847 downwards.
AAAAAAATCATGACTATTGATAACTCTCTAATCAATTAGCCTATAAGGATCAGCGTTTTTAAACACAGTCTTTATCCTTCAGCTATTTGCGATGTCAGTTAATTCACACTTTATTGCACTTATACATAGGCGATGGGGGCAAAACGGGCCAAACCTCAATCAAGTTAACCTCAAGCCTCGGGGCAGATTGCCAAGACGATGAATTTTGCTTTGCTCCTTTTTTTATTTTATTTCAAGAATGAGAATGAAATGTCGAACCTTCTTTTTCAAAGCTTCATAATTCTTTATACATTATTTCGAAAACTCAAAATAAGTTGTTAATTTAAAAGCATAGAGAACCAAAATTTCAATTCAGTTGAAAGTACGGCGTTGAAGCTCGGTTCTCTGGATCGCAATTAACGTCATTACAACTACAACCCATTTTTCGTTCCACCTGGAATTTGATGGGAACTCATTTTTTGTACGATACGAAAATCGACGAACAAGAGGAAATACTGACTTTTTGCACCAAATTAGTACTACAGCGACTAACTTTCGCAATATCTTCGTCAAAAGACATGACCACATTCATCCTTTCCAGGTAAATTTTTAAATTGTGTCTGTAGTTTTGAACTCTCACGTTACCTGGTTATCACCACGGTCAACGTTTTCTATTTAAACATTAAAATGAACCATTTTGAAACGTTAATTTAGCACAGTGATTACTTTTTTGAAAAAACATTAAAATTATGTGAAAAAAAATTGAAATTTTTTAAGAGTGCCCCGTTTTTGCCCAATTTTTTTTTTCGGAAACATTCCTTTTTCTGAGTACATTCCTTGGTTGCAAGAGGTAAGAAACGGACAAAGCTTGTTGAAGTTCTGAAAAGTACAATATTTTCTCAGGTGACCCATTTAAGCCTGGTCTCCCCGATATTTATGTTTAGACTTCATCCAGATGTACGGATCGATCGATGTTAAATATTAACTTTTCCATTCGTAACATCGAGATTTCTAATCAACCTGCTGGTATTTTTTCAACATCAATGCTCGTACCTTGCTAGAATAGTAAATTAATGTTTTATTATAATTACAAGATATAGCTGAAGAATAATTTAATGCAGAGCTGCATTTGTACACAACGTGGAAAAAAAAATAAAAAAATAAACTTATTCGTTTCTTGTGACACCGATCTTATATCGTCGCTCTGTTTGCGCACATTTTTCGCAAGATCGACCGACTTTCCATTCCGATCTCGTAGCGACGATCTATACCAAGATTCCGATGTAAATTGTGGAGGGGAAGCGATTGCGAATCAAGAGCGTGATGTCAGTGCCACGATCGCTGTTCGCGTAACATCATCCGTGACAATTTTCATTCATTCGTACGACGAAGGTCGTCGATCCTTATCTTGATATTAAATCAAAAAGAATGATCCGATTTTCGATGTGCGGCGTACTCAAAGCTATTGTTTTGTCATGATCAACTAAATTTTTCATTCAATAATTAACTAACATTAAAAACATCGAATAGATAATAATAAATATTTGTTGGAACGAAGTCGAGACAATCGATCATCAAATAGTAGGCGATGAAACGAAATCGAGCCATGTTCTGAGGTCTTCATCGATTGTGGAATGTCTCATGAAAAATGTCGACTCGAGAAATTTTGTAGGAGCGATTTAGGGCGACTAAAACTTTTAATTTTTAGTTTTTAGTGGTCCAAAAAGCGTTTTCGTGGAGACGAATTTTGTTAAAGCTACTGAAAGTACAATTTGGAAGAATGCGACGGAAATCGTGCTCTTAATTATCAATTAAAAATTGCACCTTTTATCTCACAAACGATTTTTAAAACTATTTCACTCATTTAATTTATTAACGAGGTTTGATCGCCATGATCATAATAGTATTTAAAAAGTAACTGCAAAATCATCAAATACAATGCTTCCAAGATGATTTTTTGAAATTTTGCGCGAATCTCCTTGAGCGTCCTATTATAATGTGTAAAAAATTTAAGAAGGTTTCACCGTCTAGTAATCGAGATATTCAGTGTTTAAAATCGCAACTTTAACATAATGAGGTCTTATGGGAAGTCACGAAAAAAGACGATATTTTACAACTAATAACTCGATTTCTAAGCGGTCAAACTTCCACAAATTTAACCCACAGTTGAGTATGATTGTTAAGAAGATTCATACGAATTTTAAACAATTAAACTTGGAGTTTATCGCGAACGCATGAGGAACGATCGAATCTCCTCAATGCGTAGATCACATATTTTTGGTCAAACATTTCTAAGAGCATTTCTTTCGATACTCCTTCGGCATAAATGACTAAAAGTGGCAACAATAAGGACGAAAGTCATCATGAGTGTGGTGTGGGGATTGACATTGTGATAAATATCCACGATGTTCGTACTTTCCATAGACTCGAGGCGATTTACCGGGTGGAAGAAAAACAGCACAAGAACTTGTATGCAGAAAATATTTGAAGAAAAAAAAGCATGGAGACGATAAACATACACTGTTGAAACGCCACCAGAAGTTGCTCGTTCGCACCTCGTTCTTCGACAATGCCGCCGCCTACATTTTCTGCAGTTCATGCATGTAACGTAAAACGTACATAGATTATAGATCGGAATTTGTTGATTACATTATTCGCAGCCATGCCACGTTCTCCATCTGCCGCCCGTCGACGTCGTTCAATGACCCGATGCGAAGAACTCAATCGGATCACAGACAGTCTTAAAAATCTCTTCGTATGGTTACGCGTAATGCGAATTACTGTTGGGTTTCAATATTCATTTTTTCATAATTCTCACTTTTATACGAGAGAAGATTAGGAATTAAAAGAGTATTTCTGAAGAAACGAGTCTCATTAACTGCGCAAGTAGAGTAAATTAATGGATCAGTTAACATTGATTTCAATAAATCTTCACAACTGACTTCTTTACAAGTTAAATTTACGAAATCGATTTTTGAGGTGGGTGAGGATGTTGAGGAGGTTCGATCGTTTCTCATGCGTTCGATAAATTCCAAGTTTAATTGTTTCAAATTCGTATGAATCTTCTCAACAGTCATACTCAACTGTGAGTAGAATTTCGAAAAAATATCTTGGAAAAATTATATTTGATAATTTTGCCGTTAATTTGTATAAACTATTATGATTATGCCGATCGAACCTCGTTAAGGCTTCCAAAAATTACATACCCTTTCAGGATTTTCTCGCTATCATCGAAAAAATATGCTGAAACGGACTCACAGTTGTCCCAGTTTTGAAGGGAATCGAAAATAATTTCTATAAAAAAAGAATCATTCTGACTTTCGATTCAAAAACTTCAGGTGAAGTTTCACTGACGTACCTCCAACGGCAGCGATCGATGCGCGATCGGAGCATGGCTGCGGCGATCTCCTCGTGCTAAGAATCCTCGGGTGCGGTCAGTACTCGGATGGATGACCGGTTACCGGAGAAAACGATCTGAATCTAGCGGGTTTTTCAGTGTCTCCCTATCTCTTCGGGCAAACGTGTTACAATGTAGAGTATTTTTGGGAGAAAACATTACAAGAACAGGAATCACCATCGAAACTTTTTTAATGTTCATAAAGAAATATTTTTATCGAAAGTTTTCGGTTCCGCTCGTCAAGAATCGAAAACATTCGACTTCAGTTGCTCAATGAGAATAAATGCCAAAGTAGAAGCAACGAAAATATCGTTCATCGCTGCGCACGTGTAGGTTATTTATTTGCTAAATACGAGAGTTAGCAAAACAGTTAGCGGTGTGATTAGAGCGCTACCAAAGTGTGTGAGTTTTTGCTGACGAGAGACGAGTACTTGGAAGAAAAAAAAACCACAAAGTGGGTCAGCATCACGAGGTGGATGGGCAAACAATTTTTATTTACATAGAAAAATTCCGTCGAGGTGGGTGAAGAAAATTTGCGGGTTCTTTTAATCATAATTATACATAATTATACATACATAAACCTTGTGCGCATAGCACTGCACCATAAGGGTGTTGAAATGAATTTTTCATCTGGGCTTTTTACGTACGTAAACAGAGGTATGCATGCAAATGAAATCTTGCCACTGAAGAGCGAGCAGGACAAAAGCGAGAGAAGGTGCAAGACAAGCCTGACACTTTGAGTGTAAAAAGCTGAAAGATCCAAGAAAAATAAAAGGAAGACGAAGAAGGAGAAGTGGGGATGCCGAGAACGTACGCAGGTGAGCTGCGAGCTATAACGATGGTGGGAGGAAGCCAAGCATACGTCTCTGTGTACAGCGGAGGAACCGCGTGCACCTTCGCTCCTTTCCTCAGATATACAGGATAGACACCTATACAAAATATGTATATGAGACTTTCCATTCTGACTGAACCGCATTATCCATTCAACCGTTTAGATTAATTTTATTCCTTCTTTTGAACGTTATAACAGTACCAGAAACTGTTTAGAATTTCTGAAGAATTCCATGATTTCTTGGGGGGACCAAATTTTTTGAATTTATTTTTCCATTCAACAAGATATTTATTATCGTTGATATCGATATACCATCACTTTTATTTTCATGATGAGAGAATTGAAAAAAATAATTGTTATTGCAATAATTAACAAATCCCAGCCCAGTATCGACAATCTAAGGAAAATGGCACACTCATTCAACGGCTAATACAATTTTTGAGTGGTATACCAAAGTAACCAAAGTGAGTTCGCTTTAAGGTAGTTCTATCGTGACATTCATATAGGAAAATTGTGTTTCAGTCTTTCTCACAGACAAAAAGGTTTGCAGGCATAAGTTAATGAATAAAAGTTGGTGTAAATTGACCAAAGAACAACATACTCCAAATTCAAGGTTATCCAAGGTAATGTGTACTTGCTGTATAATTACAAAAATTGCGAACTTTTTTTTCTTTACATTTTCTTTTTTTGGCTTCACCATGTAGGAGCCAAAATATTTATTGATGAAAATGCAACTTTTAACACGAGCTCTTAAAACTTTTTATTACACACGTGCATATGATATTAAATAAGATTTATCCAAATTTTCAACAAAATCTTAAGAAAACGATATAACGATAGAACTACCTTAAGGAGGACTTTTTCAAGTTTCTACACAGAAATAATATCCAGAAAGGTGTCAACGAACTTTCATAGGTGGTTATAAATTTTTTTTGCTATCCGTCAATAAACGATGTTTAATCGTTTTTATTTTAGACAGTAATTTATCAATCATCATAGCAGTTAGCTATAGGATTATTAAAATAAACGAAATAATATCTTTCGTGGTTGAAAAGACGATACACAGTGCTGTGAAATTTAAAGTACGGAAGATTTTAATTCAGAATGGAATATCCCATGTATAACCACCAGGTAGACTATAGTAAAGTGGTATAGGTATGAACGGGGGCGACTTTTCAACGGCGAGGTAACCAAGCAGCAGCCACGAGAGAGGAAAAGAGAGAGAGAGAGAGAAAGAGAGAGAGAGAGAGAGAGAGAGAGAGAGAGAGTCTTCGGAGCTCGTTTGCTCGCGAGAACACAAGTCAGTCCGTGACTTGACTCCGTCACGTCATCGTCTTCCTCGTGTGGCTTTGGCGATTGTACATTACGAAAAAGTATCGCTGTAGAAAAGCCGCGAAGAGCAATAACGCGAACGCTCTCAAGAAGGCAGCAGCTGCTACCAAAATGGCCGCGTCCTGATACCAGTTCGCCGCTGGCTGGATCCCCCCACGCACGAACCAATCTACTTATTACAGTGTCAATTTGTTTTGTCAAATTCTATCATTTGATCCTTCGAAAGAACTAAATGTACTATTTTCTTGACAATTTTTCTTATTATTTGTGCTTTTGAGCTATGTGCTCGAGTGTCGTTTTGTTTTGGTGCACAGTGTGAAAGACACTTCTTAACGTGGATTTAAAGGGCTGGACATTGAGTCTTATTCTTCCTATAAAAATCAGGTAATTTACATATGGAGACTTTATTTTACGAAGTAATTATCGGTTACTTTGGTAATTCTGGTAGCAGTAGACAAAAATAGGACCCAAATGAGAGAGTATTTTGTTTGAATTCCAATGGTGAAAGTAGCGCGATGGATTTGATTGTCAAAGACAAAATGTTCATGTTCGAAAAAGTTGTGCTGAGTTTGTTTTTACTGAAAAAGATGAATGTCCTTTATTGATCAGCATTATTTTGCATTCTGTATAATTCACGTGATAAGAAAGTATTAGTTGAACATGTGATCTAGAGACTTTAACGATTGACATGTCGGCACACCGAAAGGAGTGGATCGCTGCTCATGGAAATTCTTTTCTTAGAATGTGAAATTTGCATTATAAACCTAAAATTAAGTTCCTATCGAAATGGCACTGTCATCAAATGCAGAATCTATTAATAATCCAAAAAAACACACTTGACATAACATAATTTCTTATCACAAGTAATTGAACAAGTTCAATTGATGTTTATTGGTTGTGTTTACGTGTGTTTGTTTTCTCGTACACTGAGAAAAACATTTCGATGAACGAACGATATTTATTTTGTTGGTCGAAAATGTGATCAATTCAACTATTTTTTTGTTGAATCAAATTAAGTAGATCCGCGACTCACGTACAAATAATTAAATGGATCATTTTATTGTCCAACAAAATGATTTTTTTTCGTTCAACGAACATTTTTTTCAGTGTCAGTCATTACACGTGTGTAATGCAATTATTCAAGTAGTAAATACACGACATGACTGTGCCTTTGTAACATTTTACAGGTTTAAAAGAGTCGATAAAATAAATCTGATGAACTCATAATATTTGATTTTTGTATTTTTATTCGAAATATGTTTATCAACTTTTGAATATTAACGTAGCTCAATTGTTGCTCGTATATTTATAAATATAGGATTATCTAAATAATTGAGTTATCGAAACATTTTACGCTGATAATCTTGAATTGGATTATACTTTGGACTCTCGTAGATTCGTAGGAAAGATCGTGACAATGCTCGCTGCATAGCTATTTGAAAGTATAAAGTTCTTCAATGCTTCGACGATATTGTATACAAACCGTTCATTTAACTTGGTTCTTAGTATACGTGATGGAAAAGAACTACGTCCTTGGCATTCGACTCTATGTTTTTTTTTAAAGAAAATATAATTATACGTGCATATGAAATACTTTTTACTCTTATTATGCTCTTTCTAGTGTATTGCAGTTTTCGTTTTTAGCTGAAATTCCATCAGTAAAATTTAGTAAATCTGATAAAATCGTTGAATATTGTGATTGATAGGCAAGTTATAAATAAGTACATTTTAAATACGACGAATTATCAGAGACATAATATGAATCGAGGGAATCAGAATTCTTGATTTAAACACACAAAAAAAAAGTGGCCAATAGTGTAATGTTTTCAAGTATCGTTGTATTTTATTTTTATTACCATGCCCTTAAGGGTTTTTACGAGCACATCCCGTCCATTTAACCTCACTTTTTACCAAGCTTCACCAATTTCCATGTTTTCTGTAAAAACCCCAAGAGTGCTACCCACAGCCACCCTTTCCTGATGCACTACAGTGACGCATTTGATCGAGGGACAAAAAAAAACAATGTGGGAAAACTAGGCCGATGCTAGAGCCTACACTGTCACTGAAAAGATATTTTGTTGAAAATGGTCGACTATTTTGTTGAACACGGTCATCTAAATTTCATTGTACGGTAAAGAAATCTTTTTTATTCCAACGGTATATTTGCGTTTTTAGAGACTGTCAAAAAAAATCACTTTAGATACGACAAAACTTCGTTATCAGGGCCAATAATGTTCAGATGATCGTATTCAACAAACTTTTGGATCTTTTTCTACCAAATTTCGTTTTCACTGGCCGTCAGTTGGTCAGCGAATAATGTGCGAGAATAGAAACTTGTTTGGGTGGTCACCCAACCTTCGCTTTTTTTCGCAAACTGTTTCATTTATCAGTTCGACGTGATAGTTCTATTGACTTGAGGGCAGACGCCATTTTTTTCGGTAATTAAAATTTTTAAATAAATTAATCAGTTATCGTTAATTTCTATTTGATTATGATGGGGTCGCGTTAAAGTTAACAGAGAGGATACTTTAGTGAAAATAACGGAGAAAGTGAGAGCCACGCATTTATGCGTAAGTATAAAAAATAGAAAATAAATATACCATCAGTCCTGTCGGCGGGAGGATAGAAAATATTTTCCACAATGGTGCCATCGACCGCGGAAATAGGATGAGCTCGGGCTTTTTGATTGACTAATCAACACAGACTTGAAAACTTAAGATATATATATATATATACGCACAAGTTACACACATGCATGATTTTACTCGAGGTTTGATCGACAAGTGAAACTTGACGAGAGTGCTTGATACGAACATCGGCAATAAAATTCATACACTCTGTTACTGTACGCTCATAAAATATCGATCGCTTCGGCCGCGGTAATCGAGATATTTAGTACAGTTTTGAGTATCGCATAACTCGTATAACGGCAAATCATGGTAAATCTATGACGCTAAACGTTCATTCACGAACACGATCGTTTTCGAAATGGGAAACACAAAATATATATTTCGATCTGATTAATTTAATAATTGTCTGATCTAAATTGATTTTGGACCGATATTTATTCACGATTTTGTCAACAACTAACGAATACGATTGACAAAACACTGAACAAGCAATTTTGTTCGAAAAGATCGATCTTTTTGTTGCATACGGCCGTCTAAATATTCTTGGATAATAACAACATTTTTGCCTGTTCAACTGTATATTTGGGTCTTTCAGAAAGTACCAGCAAAACTTAAAGTTCCTATTACTAAAGTTTTGTTTTTATATAGAATAAGATTTCCACAAAATTTCGTTTTTCGTGCATTCGTTGTTTCATATTCGTTATAAGTGCAGCGTATTTTTATGTGAAATGAGACAAGAATCATACGAATACTGTATGTAAAGCAAAAATATTAACAGTAGCCAAGAAAAAAAAACGAACAACGTGCTTCAAATTTTAAACTAAATTTTTTTCAATCGAAACGATGTCAGAAAAATTGAAGGAAAACGAAAAGATAAATCATTAAATAAAAAAAAGGGTTAATTGTTTTGAGCGTTTTATGAAACAGGTCAAATATTTCCTGAGATTCTTTCGACGGAATAGCTGAAGGAATATACGAACACACATGCATGATCCATATTTGATTAAATTTGATAAATGAAAAAGAGCTACGACGACTTTCACAAGTTTTAATTAGCCATATTTTCAACGAACTTGATTCTCCATTTGAAGTGTCCGCCCTGGATATCCTGGGCAAGCCCCAAAAGGTATTTCGTGTTCTCCAAAATGGCGTCACAGGTATATTCAAATAGTTGGATAAAATTCCGCAAAGACTTGGCTAAACATAAATTCCATCGAAATTTCGAATCATAAGGCGAGTGAGGCATTTCTGGAAGTTCAGAATAAATTATGCTGAAACGGATGAGAAAAAAAAAATGATAGTGTTCGCGCGCATTTATAATTTAACGATTTAAGGAAACTGGTTTTTGTTTGATGCTAGAAATCCTGCTGTACCTCGGGAACGGACGAATCGAAGGATTTCGTTGGGAATCTCTCACGGTCATAAGAAACGAACGAGGAAGGAAAAGAAGAAGAAGAATACACATACACTTGAAAGAATTATCAGCAACAAGGTCGGATTCTTCACAGTCGTCACGCACGTGAAATATTCGAATTTTCAAACGGTTCGACGATCGCGAAAATAGTCGAAAGCGCGAGATAAGTGGACATCAAACGGAATTAATTGATTTATCATTTTTTTACCTCAAGACTTCAACAGTGCGCGTTGGCTGGTGTGATTATTAATTCGTATGTGCATGTGCGTGTGCGTCGTGTGTATTCATGAGCGTCGGAACGATCGGCACGCGGTTTGTGGTTTGCGTTTAACGGTACAACGTGGAAAAGGCGGTGGCTCTCGATATCGCCTTCTCTTCCTATCGAGAAGTTAAAACTGCGAGAACACGATCGAATTCTAACGGATACACGATGATACAACGAGGAAGATTGCTGTGGTTGGTGCTGGTGTTGCTACTAATCGAGGAGAGCCTTGGTCACGTAGCACTGACTTTTCCACGAGCCCGGAAATACGATCTCGACTTCCTCGATAGCTCGAGAACACCGGGACCCTGTGGCATGCCACGAGGTTCGTTTATTTTTATATTTCCTTCTTATATGTTTAAAGTTTATTAACTTTAAGTTTATTAGTCTTTTCTTTCCGATTCGGACAGCATTGTAATGCAACTGTAATAAGTTTCGAAACGTATTATTGATTTCAAAGATATTTATTTTTTATTTGAAGGATCGCCTCAAACGTCATGCGACTTTATGCAGAAAAAGAGAAAAAAGCTCTTTCACAGGATTTTTTTTATTGCATTTTTTCCTTCAATTTACAATATCACAAAAATTTTAATAAAAGTTCCATACCACAGAAAATCCCGCTATCGAAAATCAATCAACTATGTTACTTCGTTTAATACTTTTCCTATAAATATGAGATTGTTTACTGTTTTACTTTTTTTAAACGTATTTTAGGGACACGAAATCCCGTGACCCCAAACATGAATACTGCATTCGTACGGTTACCAAACTCCTGTTAAACAACTCTTTGAATGACCGAATTCCAAGGAAAGAAACGCTGTAGGCTATTCCCAATACCCACGTTTCCCATCAATATTCTTCTCGTTGCTTTTCTTTTTTTCTCACCTTTTTCCCAATATGTGGCTTCAAAAATCAAGTTTATATGATGAGATATTCCATTTCGATTTAATATGCTGAACAGCAGGAACGCAAGCAAAGTTTGCTCGTAGAGAGCAAACTATGTTCTACACGAAAAAAGAGGAGGAAAAATTCGTAAGAAATTACGTTTCTTTCCACGAGGTTCTATCGCCGTAATCATAAAAGTATATACAAAGTAACCGCTAAATGAACAAATCCAATATTTCCAAGATAATTTTTTGAAATTTTGCGCGAATCTTCTTGAGCGTCGTATTATAATGTGTAAAAAATTTAAGAACGTTTCACCGTCTGGTAATCGCGATATTCAGTGTTTAAAATCGCAACTTTAACACGAGCTCTTATGGGAAGTCACGAAAAAAGACGATATTTTACAACTACTAACTCGATTTCTGAACGGTCAAACTTCCTAAAATTTTATCCACTGTTGAGGATGATTGTTAAGAAGATTCATACGAATTTTAAACAATTAAACTTGGGATTTTTTGAACACATGAGAAACGATCGAACCTCCTTAAATAAAGGACATGGGAACAATTTCGAAGTTTGCTTTTCAATAAATTGCCATCAAAACGACATCGCATAGAACATATACAGTCAACTATGAATTCTTAGACAAACCGGTTATGTCGATCTCTTGTGAGGAATTTTGGTCCACATCGAGACGAAGATTTTTCGTTCAAAATGAAAAATAAAAATTCTTCGACTGGGCATAGCTTTAAAACGAGTTTCATTTAACACACTCGTCATATACTGGGTTATAAAACTACACTTTATGCTTCTTCGAGAAGATGAGAACTACCAGAAACTCGAAATCGTATACATTTTTGTAACAAATCGGAAAAAAATGTACTTGTGACATTTACGTCAGTCAACTATTCACGGATATAATTTTTTTTGCTCAAAAACGAATCAAGTTAATGAAATTAATCAAATTCCTGTTCAGATGCAATGCGATTTGCAAGAAGCAATAAAATTCTCGGAACCATCGATACTTTTAATGAAAACTGTTTATTTTAATACGAACAAACTTTCGTGAAACCGTCAACCTCATTTCAATCATTACATAATTTCAATATTGAAGTCTCTGTGCGAACGCAGACTGTTCAAAAAGTTAATTACGTTTGTAAATATTTTTTAACCATATTTACCGAAGTTTTTTTTCCAACGTTGTTTCCGTAACTTCACGGTTCACCTCAGCGCAGAAAAATTGAAAATTTAATAGTTAGCTAGTAAAAGGTTAACTGTGAATTTTGCGAATTCGCTTAAAATGACAAAAATACGCTCGACTGAAATGACAACAATAGCGATTTCCAATTCCGTTTGCGAGCGTTAATTCTCGAACTAAAAATTGTTCATGTCGCATATACTTTTATATTTGATGACCTAATTCCAAAACGATACAATGAGTGTACAGAAAATCATTAGCCTACTTTCGATTCCAGTGTAATGCGAGAAATATAAAAAACCGCTAGTTGCGCTCGTAAAAAGGAGATCTTAGAATGGAATCGTGAGGAATACGAAAAACGATAGTTGCTCTATTATTTTCTTTACCAGGAAAAAAGTGAGTTGTTGTTGGAGACTGAAGATGTTCGGACAGACTCAGTTTTCTTTTTTTTCAATTGCATTTTTACTTCATCGCTTCGTATTTTGCGGTGGTTTGGTTTCTCCCTCATGAAGAAGTCGGAGTAAAAGAGAGTTGTTTTTCGCGACTTGTGTCCTGATCTTGTACTTTACGTATCTATATATATATATATATATATCGATATATACACTCAAACTAACGTTTGCAAGACTCACAACTCTCCGACTTTATACTATGGGAAAACGACATTAAAACTCGATGTCTTTCCATCTCTCTTTTGCCATTGCCGTGTGGCTCCTTTGGCTCTCGAAGGAACGAATAGCGTACCCAGTAATAAGGTATAACCCAAGTTTATTGTACACCACGGTGGGGATACCATTATACAGAGAAGTCCTGAGACGTTGGACTGCGCGTTCACCGTCAGATTCACGATGAAGTCGACGAGACTTTCACCGTTTTAGACTTGTGTATGTAGACATACACATTTTTCCACAAACACATATAATACACGTATTTGTGTGAAATACACGAAAAGCATGTACAACAAGAGTACACTCCTAAACCGTAGTACAGGCTATTCTTGCATCGTGTGTACTGTTTTATACTACGATATAGATAAACTTTAAAAAAAACACGTTTGAAAAAATTGCAAATAAATTACGAATTAATTTTTATTATTTTCATATCAATCCAAATAAATTATTTTGTTTTAAATCCATTTTTTAACCAAAATTATGAACAAAAAACAATGATATCTCATGAAATGACTTTTTGAAAAAGTAAAAAAAAAGGACGGCAAGCACAAAAAGTTATTCATCAGTTGTAATGTCATCACTTTGTCAATCCCTCTCATTCTATGAATGATTCTTGGCCCTTTTCTCTTTTCCTGGTTCTGAAATATATTCTTTCTTATCTCCGTGTCTTTTTTGAGTTTTCAGACAAAAAAATTTCAATTGGAAAAATGGAAATGAGAAAGAAAAAAAAAAGAATTTCGAAGCCTTTGGCGAGTTTGTTCGCATAACTTAAATCACATAATTGATTATCCATTATTCCAAAGTCGCCAGGTGCTTCGAAATTTTCGCTTTCCTTTTTCATTTTAATTTTTTTAATTGAGATTATGTGTATTGATTTTTTTTTTTTTAACTTAAAAAAGTAGATATTAACATGATTATTTTCTCTCGAATTGACTCTTTTCAGATGAAATGAAGTGTTTGAAAACCGAATTTACATTCGTACTACGATTCATTTCAATATTAAAAATATTGAACGGAAATGTTTCTTGACCATCTAAAAAAATGGTAGACTGGTTCGTTAGCAGCGTCAGGTTTAATTAATCGGCATACGGGCGAGATGAAACGAGTCGTAAAAATAATAAACTTTGATATCGATCTCGATTTCAGGCGATGATAAACACATCGAACGTTTTAAAGCTTAAAGCTCCGTAACGAATGTGTTATACATATATAGTCTCGTAACATAGCATATCGCATTCACCAGGTGAATGCACCTGAGTACCGGAGAGTCACCTCGTAGATAGTTGATTATATAGAGCTCCAGGGTTACATAGCATGGTACCACTCCATAGTCTAGTATGATACAAGAAATTATATAGTCGTATGGGCAAGTTTGGTACGAATGCACAGAAAAAAGAAACAGTCAATATGACAGCATAAATAGTAAACAAAAAACAGGGTACCACATTTCATTTTACAGGGAAACAGAATAATGTCGATTCTGTCCTACAAGAATGATGAATTTTCCTGTGCCAACTGAAATTTTCACAGTTACACACTGCCTTGTTTACAGTTCGTTACTGTCAATACATCAATGTTCCCAGTAAAAATGTTCAACTGTCAAATTCACATGAGATCACTGATTTTCATACTGTACGCAGCTGCCAGTATTACAGTGTACCCTGCATTGAGTACAGAGTGATTCATTCAATTTTACAGCGTGGCACGTTATAGTTTTACTCTTCTTTCGACAGTTCGTGACGTTTACTGTGCACTCTGTGATTTCTGCAGTTACACTGGTTTATTTACAGTTTGGTATTGTGAATAAATCGGTGTTTTCAGTAAAAATGATCATTGAACTGTTGAAATTTACTTTGGACTGCACTGTAATTTGAGCACTGTGTTTCAGTAAATATCGCTGTGCAATCGCTCGAGTCCAATGCGAACTGTGTGCCCCTATATTTTAGACTGTATCTTTTTTTTCGTGTGGTTTTTTTAAACCATTTACAGACTTCTTTTGCACGGAAATTGTATATATTGCAAATATATGAGTCTCTCTTTTTAAATCTTTTTTCGAATCTCAATATAAGTTTGTAGGAAAATGAATAGCAAAGTTTTCAGAAAAAGTGACTCACATATTATTCTAAAAGAACACGTTGAACACTCTTTGCATCGACATGTTGTATGAAAAGTTCATGGGCCCAGTAACTACTGATCTTCAGGGCATAATAGCGTGGAAAACTGATGCAAAAGTGTGCGTTGGTAGTGTTTGCGTTGAGATTATGCTGGTAGAGTCATGAAGTTTTTATTATACGTCGGTCGAATATTTGTATTCACATGCACATGGAGCACGAGAGAAATATGTTGAAGGAGGGAGAATAGGCTAGTCTTCAAGTGAGAGCAAGACACATTTGATATTTCCTTGAGAGGTCAGCCGCACCTGACGATGGAATTTCGAAGTACAGCGCCTTTATATTCGCATTTTTAACAGCCTGACAAAGTGCTGAGCACAAAATTCAACACATTGTTTGCAAAAAAGAAATAAATAATTGCGTGTACTTCAAATATCGTGGGGTCTGTTCCCTTTTTTTCAAAAATTTCCATAATAATACGTATAAATAGTACATGGAAGTATCTCCTGAAAAATTCATGAAGTTTCCACAGAATCAGCACAGCTGATTCGATAAATATATTTGATTGTATAAAAATATCAACAAATATTTTTTTTGAATCTGATCCACAAACGACGTTTTTGAAATCTAGACAAGAACTCTCGATTCTCTGGAGCGAAAAAACTTGTTCTCGGATTCACCCAGTTGTCCAGGGTCAGGATCCACGTTGGTAGGAATTCTTCGTAGGTCTCAAGGGCACCCACAGGTATAAAATAAAATGGTAGGAAAAATAAAATAAAAATTGCGCTCATAGCACACGCACAGGGGAAGAGTATCGCGCATAAAGGATAGTATCTGTAGGCAGCAGAGAGAATAGGAGCGATAGAACGACAGAGAAAACAAAAGGAAGGAGAGTACGATAGCAGTTAGTGAGGAAATAGCAGCACGAGCGAGGAGGGTTCTCGTAGATGCTTTTCTGACACGTGATCTCCCCACGGGGATCTTGAGGGAAGAATGGATGGATAGAAAGATGAGAAAATGGGAATATGCAGTAAAATAAAAATAAATAAAACGTCTCGTGAAGGAAGAAACAATTGCCAGAGGGGAAGGCTTGTTCTCTCATTACGGCCTATTTTTTTTATATTTTTTTTATTTTTTTCACCGAGACTCTCCCGAGGATTGTTCATTTTAAGGGAGCCTTCGCTTACACCCACGCGAGTTTTTCGTGATCCGGGATATGCGTGTGTCTGAACACGCAACGCCGTGCCACATTATTTCAAACGATGAAATATAAAGAATCCATCATACCGGTCTTTCCCCTCGGGATTTTTTTTCTCCATTTGTTATGCCACTGTCGTTAGCACAGACATGCACTAAAGGCTCTAATTAATTAATTAACGTCTGCCATTCTTTTTTCACAGTACTAAGATGCCGGTAGCATGGTTTCTTTTTCAAAACCTCAAATTGAAAACTTTGTTACGCAGACGAGAGAGAGAGTATCGAAGATTTCGTAATTTCGAATGATTTATGAAAGGGACCGGCGTACACAGTAAGGTTGTTTAGATAATCGCGAGTTTTAAAGTTTTATTCCGTTTCTCCATCATTCTTTATGGGGAGCTCATTATTCAACACTGTTTGGTATGTTAGTGGTTATTTGACAGTTTTTATGGTTTTGATGACACGTGGTGTTAGAAGGTTACATTTCGGATGAAACGTATCCGAGTTTACTGCTAAGCAGGTTCAATCGTTTCTCATGCGTTCGATGAAATCCAAGTCTTATTGTTTTAAATTCGTATGAATCTTCTTAACAATCATACTCAACTGTTCGTAAAATTTGAGGGATTTTCACCGTTTATAAATCGAATTATTAGTTGTAAAATATCGTCTTTTTTCGTGACATCCCATAAGACCTCATGATAAAGTTGCGATTTTAAACACTGAATATCTCGATTACCAGACGGTGAAATCTTCTCGAATTTTTGACACATTACAATACGACGCTCGAGTAGATTCACGCGAAATTTCAAAAAATTATCTTGGAAAATTTTTATTTGATCATTTTGCCGTTACATTGTATATACCATTATGATTATGGCGATAGAAGCTCGTTAAAGGTGAGGGGAAACCGGACAATTTTGAGTATTCTTATGCTGCACGTCTCGCCTTTGCCGTTTCAACACTTTTTTTTCATACGTCTGGCATCGAGATCTTGCATCGTCTCTAGATCCAAAGTACAGTGACGCATGAATTAACATCGAAAATCTAAAGTTTCAAAATATTCCATTCAATACGTGTTACGTAGTTAAGATCTGAATATTCTAGAAAATATTTGAATATACAAGAGCTTTGGAACTTTAATAAATGAAAAATATGTTCGCCTTAGCACATTTTTTTACATTTATCAAAGTATGAGTATTATTGAAGTATTGATTGTTATTAATGACCGCATCGTGTAACATCGAAACCACTGCAATTATTATTACTATCTTACATTTTTTATACAGGAACCCAATTGTACTTGCAATAATGTAATATCGTAATTGCTCCCACGTTAGGGAGTCAAACAAAATGGATTTCTGGAAATTAGCCTGAAAAATAATCAATAGAAAAAATAGATAAAAGCTCATCAAGATATGAAATCATTTCATTTTAGCGGAGATTCTCTTTCTCCAAACGAGTTTAATCTGAAGGATTATCATTTTCGGCGAAACCCCTCACAATGTGCTCGCTCATTAAATCTCGGTCGTGAAAGACCCAACGTGGGATAACGAACCGGAGACTAAGATTGATAAAAATGAAAATTAATAATCACAGGGTTTCACATTTGAAAAAAAAAAAAGTGAAACCGCGTTTCCCCTGACAAGAAGTTTCAAATTTGTCTTACTCTTGTTCGTTGATAAATTTCAAAATCTCTCGATGATATGAAAGGGGGGGAGGGTAACGAATTCGTTTTCGAGACGAACAGAGCGAGACCGTGAAGGAGTTTGATTACACGAGCTCTTTCTCCCAGGCACATCAGTTGGGCATGAGAAAAACAGAGAAAGAAGGAAACACTTGTAGGAAATTCTAACACTGTAAAGATAAATACATATATACATTGTGTATACGTACTTTTATTGCTTATATCTATATACACAATGTTATGGCTATTTAGTGGCCTGGAGCTGTGTTGCGCTGTATATTGTACTGTTTCGTGATGAGATAAAATGGGGCTCAAAGCAACGCGAGTGCAGAAAGTGTAAAGAACCGCCGAACGGAACGATCGTCGATCGGCTCAGCATTCATTCCTTTGACTTCCGGATTTTATTTATTTACTATTTATCGTTTCGGTAAAATATAAACTCTCGATATTGTAACAAATAGTCGAAAGTTCTGATCAATGTACATGCGTAAACCTATACATAACGACACACAATACTTCAAAACTCTTTAATTGCATGAATTAACGAGGTTCTATCGCAATAATCATAAAAGTATATACAAAGCAACGGCGAAATGATCAAATATAATTATTCCAAGATCATTTTTTGAAATTTTGCGTCAATCTTCTTAAGCTTCATATTATAATGTGTAAAAAATTTGAGAAGGTTTCACCGTCTGGTATAATCGAGATATTCAGTATTTAAAATCGCAACTTTAACACGAGGTCTTATGGGAAGTCACGAAAAAATACCATATTTTACAACCAATAACTCGATTTATAAACGGAAGATTCATACGAATTTTAAACAATTAAACTTGGAATTTATCGAACACATGAAAAAAGATCGATCCTCCTCAACACGAAATGGTTGCAATTTCTATCAATTCACTCTTTACGTTCTGTGCTTTAGCCAATTTTCTCTCTCAATATAAATTTTGTTCTGTAATTAAATGAATTTTCCGTATAAAGAACGTTCAATAGACATGCACATAAAGGCTCAAGTTGGTATATGCGAACTTTCTACAACGAGACCTGCGCATCGCTACTAAGTTATTTTTCATCGGTATATATAGCTATTAATTGTCGCAACAAATCGGCGATCTTTTATCCAAGATGAAAAGTTCATCGCTTGTTAACCGAGAGAGCTGTTCTTCCTTGTGCTTCTGATGTAGCTCGATTTCGAGAACAGGTCGGAAGAAACTGAAAGACAAACAGGTGTGTATATATGTCTGTTGCCAGAGCAAAGGCCGTGGCACGATTTCACAGAGAGATCGCGAGTGACTCTCTCGCGTTACGTATCATCGAAGAAGTCACTCGGTGACACAAGAGAGCGTTCACAAGTTTTCGAAAAGAAAGTGGAAAGTGAAAAAAGAATGTCAAAATTACGAATTATTGTACCGGTAATTGAATCGATGTTATTTGCACACATGATTGCACACATTTTCACATTTTTTTTTCGATCAAATTAATTAATATTTAATCTTTACTTTTTTATACTTTTTTTTTTTTATTCAACCGCTCCTTCGGGTTCCACATAGCGTTCGGGTTGCAAAATTATTTTTGTACCAAAAAGGCATCAAAATGATTTTAATGTCTATTTTTATTTTATCAACAACTTGCTATTAAATTTTATATAGAATTCCAAAAAATTCAGAACAAACCACGCCGTCGATAATTCAAAGTCAATTTCTTTGACGAAAGAACCTCGTTTTTTGAAGAAAAGACGATACTCTAAAATTTTCTTCACAAATTTTCCTAGAATTCTTGAAATGCTGAAAAATGTTTAATACCAGCAGAATAAATATTCTTCAATCTGACTGCTAATGAAACCCATGGTTGAAAAATATAATCCTGTATTTCTCTTGTGTTTAGAAAAGTACTTATAAAAAGTTATTAAATAAGTGAAATGAAAGAGAAACGAGATGCCGTGTAATAGAGCAGGTGCATGTAACTATAAATTATAATAATAGTCCGAGAAAAGCACGCGTAATATTATAATAATTCAAGAAAATATAATCTTCAACTGGCGGAGTATATACAGGTATATATATGTATAACCAGAAATGGGTGTATCGCAATGATATATCTACAGTATTACGGAGATCTCGAGTGGAGATCGACGAGTCGAGAGTTTCAACTACGAAAGCAATTATAAACAAGACTGTTGAGGAGTGCGCGCGTGCTCCAAAACTGTATCAAGACTTTGCGCGTTGTTCACGTGTCTCGGAAAGTTGAAATTCCACGTTGTTAGTCCGTACTGTTCAGAGACTTTATCCAATTCTTGAAGTACCTACCTATCTTTACCTATTTCTCTTTCTCTTTCGTATATAATCCATATCTCGACGCAGCAAGACTACATTTTAAAGGAGCTGTACACTTTAAAGAGAGTGGTATACGAAATCAGATGCAAAACTTTATTCCAAACAATACCCTAATTTTATGAACGAAACTTTTATAAAGCATGTTCACAGATTGGGCTTACGGTTATGCCATAAATTGAAAATTAATAATGGCAATGGGGTTGGGTTCGTTATCAGAAATCCCCTCCCCACGGTGTTGCAGTTCACGTCGCTGAACTGCAATGACATTTATTTAATTTTTTTTTTTAGCCAAGCCCCAAATTTTTATGCTGTGTTTTCCCACGATGATTTGACAATGTTTCTTGCCGTTTGAAGAGGTTCGATCGTTTCTCATGCGTTCGACAAATTACAAGTTTAATTGTTTAAAATTCGTATCGAGAAATCGAGTTATTAGTTAGGCGATCGAACCTCGTTGAAAACTAAATACATCAAAAAACATGTAACGACTCCAAAAATTTAAGAAGTATTTTAAAAAATTTCGAACATTCAAATTTCATTTTTCTCGAATTTCTTGAAAAATGGGAAAAATGTCATTTTGTTCATCACTTCGATGTTGTGGATCTCACTATTTTTTAGAAATTTTATCGTCGAAAAAACATAGGAAGTCAACTATCTTTTTGATTGCCCCTTGAATCGATTAAACTTTTGCATAAGACTATATATTAAGAAGTCCTCAAGCAAACGGGTATAATATATAGACGGATTTGTGTATATAGATCACACGTGCTCGGCGATATTCGTTGTAAGAAAAAAGAAAGTGAATCAAGAGCAATTATCGGCGAAAAGGAAATGAGATTATACGTTCTCATAACGGGGCGCAACGGTGATGTGGAAAAGTAAAGCATTCTTCAGGCTCACGCATGGTTTTCTTGTCTGTCTGCTTGTCTCTTTTTCTTTAACCCTCTCTTTCTCACTTCTCGTACTCGTGAAATTACTGTAATCGCTCATGGAGATGGGGATAACAAAAATAAAAGTTATTGCATGTTTGATTAACTTAGAAATTTAATTACTTTTTTATTGTGATTTAAAGTAGCACTTGGAATATATAAATACGAGATGACAGATGTAAAACTAAGAAAAAGAACGTCTAATTTATCGTACCAGATTTATTTGTAATTTTTAAAACAATTATACAATGATTTCGTCTGTTATATTTTTATTGATGTACATGATTTTTTTTTTCGATGTTACAGGAGATGTCAAAACGTCTTTTCTCTCGGGAAGTAAATTTAACGTATCCTGGCACTTGGCTTATCCCCACGAGGTGAGTGTTTATAAAAAAAAATCATTTTTAATAAATAATTTAATGGGAGAAATTATATTAAAAAATCTCTCGGCAATACTTTAGAGTAAATTGATTAAAAATAACAATTTTTCGCTAAATTAATTTAAATCAATTAAAAATAATTCGTCAATAAATATAACAATTGAATATTTCGACGAAGGAATCATTCCTGAAACTCATTGCGGAAAATTTCATTCTACGGTCTTGCAATTTCATCAAAATCGAAACAAACAGTGCGACCACTCGAAACGTTTTCTTGTGAGCGATATGAAAATGTTTGCCTCCGATCTATCCTTGGTGTGTTCACTGACACTTCTAAATGTCCATGACAAAACTCGTAAAGGCGGTATTTACGTAGTCGATTTTTTGTCCAATTATCGATCGTTGTAGTTCGTTAGCGAAATAATAAAAGGAATCGGTTCAAGAGCGGCCAGTCATTTAATACGACGATTAGCTGATGAAAATGCGGTCAAACTGGACGAGCCGAGAGGCTTAAAGAGAATGGTGTGAAGGGCGACACTTCTCATGTATTATTGAAACTATGTAATGTCGCCATCGTTCCCCTCGTTTCAACGTTGATCTTGTTGCGATAACGAGTTTTGAATGAAATAGGATTTCATTGATCGACTGTACACCTGTTGCTTCTCGGTTAATATTAATCTTGAGAATTATTTTCAAGGTGTAAAAGGGTTTAAGATGATCTAAAACTTGAAGTACTCATATGGAAACAATTTACCACCGCTCAATAACATTTCCATTGCTCAGTATTCAATTCAATATCTTTTGGAACTGTTCAAGAACGTTATCTCCATGTATATAAAATTCAACTGCAAAATTGTGTTTGGCCGCTTTTCACGCGAAAACCACTGAACCGATTTTGATAAATCTTTGACAGGAATTAAGCCCATGAATCAGAATAGATTGTATTGCATTCCGATAAATTATTTATTTAGGCAAGGCCGAGCGAAAAAATCACTTTTTCATCATTTTTTTTACTTTAAAATTTCTCATGTCATTGAAAAAAGACTCTAAATGAATAACACTAATTACAAATTTGAAGATAATTCGACAATGAAGAGAATGAGCGGTGGCTGGGGTCCCAGTTTCGAATGGAAAAAAAACTTACTGTAATTTTCGTGAATTAGTTCAAATTTTATAGATTTCAATTTTTTGGCATTGCTCATCTCTATATCTATATAACTCGACTGCAAAATTCCAAGAGAAAAAAGCTAACATACTTTTTAGCGCCAACTAAGTGTGTTGCGGGCGAAGCCCTCTGGCACGGCTAGTAGGGATATAAAAAATCAAAAAGGAATTGGTTAATTCTCATATTTTTACAACCATGTTTAGGTGAAAAAAGGTTAAAAACCGATCGAAAGCAAAAGTGAATTGAAGTCATTGAAAGTTAAATTGCACATCGAAAATGATTTAACTCATTTACATATCGTACGTTGAATTGAAAATCAGAGAATAAAAAAATACTATAGGTGTTTTGATCGATCGTAAAAAAAACTTCAACTTCTCTAGAGACAAAGTGAATTATTGTTAGAAATAATTTGCCTTCGAGCATTAATCGATAGAAATTTGTGTGCAAAGCACACAAATGGATACACATAGGCGTAACTTTCTATGATTCCTTATGTTCAGCGACGCACACAGTGAGTCTCCCATCGAATGCTGTGACAATATGACGAAGAGAAAAAAAGATAGAGAGAGAGAGAGAGAGAGAGAGAGAGAGAGAGGGAGAGAAAAGAGAAGAGAATGAGACAAGTGCTGGAATAAAAGGCAACGATCGCGAGGATCTAGCATTGCAGAAGACAGAAACAAATAAACGAGAGAGGCGAAGTTGAACGAGCACAGAAACCGGACGGCCTACACGCGTTTTCTTCTCAAGGCAGCACGCGTTGAATTATTCACGAAAGAAGCCTTCGGTATTTAGCAAACGTATGTATAGCACATGCGAGTATGGTTACGTAGGGAGGGTCGGTTATACTGCCTAGGATCGGTATCTATCATACGGTTCAGCATTGTCTACTTATACAACAAATACAAACACACGCACGCACACAGATACACATACATAAATAAATAAATATACGTGACTACGAATATACGTTCATTGCATCGTAAACCCAGAGACACTATATAAAGTAACGACATGATACTTGAAGTGTACGAGAGTTTTCATGCTGTACAATAGCCACAAACACCAAACAAAATACCCCTAAAAAGCGTAGTTCAAAATGAGCAAGCCAGCCACAATATATGTGGTTACCTAAATAAATTTATGTAAATATGTTCTAAGTTTTTTTATGAAGGGTTATAATATCTCTGTTCATAGGTGAGGGGATAAAAACTATTTTAGATTTTTCAAATTTTTGTTTAATATCCTCATTTTGAGTTGCATAAATATTGAATTTCTTAGGAAGTTCTACAGAATTCGGAAGAATCTTCTGCCTGAATCTTTAAATTTATTCAATTGTCGAGAAGTTTCATTTTTCAAGATAATATTTCTCCAAACGCTGGGTCTATAAATATACAATTATCTAAACTTAATTAGTTAAATAGTTTATTATTAAATATAGTTAATTATTATTCAAGTTAATTAATTAAGTCAGTTCATCATTTAAATAAAATTAGTTGAATTTATCCAATTGTCTAGAAGTTATATTTTTAAAGATAAAGTTTCTCCGAACGCTGGGTCTATAAATATATTTTTTATTTTTATTTATTTTTTAACACTCGATCGAATGTAAATAATTCCAGAACCTATCGAATTTAAGGAGAACGTAACGTGACTTAACATAATAAAGATTTGAAGGCATATGATATAGCGATAGAAAGAATTTAATCGGTAAATTATGATTGGGGTTAATAACTCGTATTGTCCAGCTATGAATAACCTTTTGTAGCGTTTGAAATGACTGTATATATTTACCATGACGTTACGTATACGATAGAAGTGATAAAGATCGAAGAATAATGATTCAGTGATGACGAAATAATAAGTAATCACATGTAGCGCTATCATATATATTTTCTCTTGATTCGTAGTTGGCCGTGGGTATAGCTCTCATCATTGCGTTTACAAATTATCGCCTCTATCATCGTCAGAAAATGTGCCTCATTCGGTTTGAATTTCCTTGCATTCTTCGTGTCACGTCGTGCGTGCCATCAGGTGCGGCACTCCGCGAATCGACCGCGAAGAATTTTAATGCCAATGGTCCCGAAGGCGCAAATACCCTCGAGGAGTGTTTCTCGCTTAAATCCAACGCCTGTGTTTATCCAACACAGGGAACACAATAAAAAATTGGCTTTCGCTTCGTTCGCGAATCGATTAATCGTCCGGACAGTTCGGAAATTGAAAATAATCTCGGCTTTTGTAATCGAAGACAAATTTGAGATTGTAAGTTGCGTGAAATCGTTTCATTGCTTTGACGCTAAGGAAAAAAAAATTTCATCTTAGATTCTCTGAATCGCGACTGATCAAATTTTTTTTTAATGGAACAATAGAGACTGTGTGACAACGTTGCTGTGAATTTAAACTTTCTCATTTATCGTTGCTTTGAACAATCATGGAATACTGAAAAAAGGACAAAATATGCGATAATTGTTTTTCACACGGTGACAACAATTTTTACTCTTTTTTATTTCATTCTTGTCCTAGAAGGAGCTCCAAGTATCAATATCCCGAACAGGTATATGCCATGAGAAACGAGGCTGCCTCCGTCGGGTGTTTAAAAATATATATGCAAGAGGGGCGTCGATGACACGTGGACATTTATCGGATTCGTGCTCGGGAACCTCGACGAGAATAAGCCCCTGAGGTCCGTTATGACCTCGTATGCGAGGCAATGTGCCACCCGTTGAGAAATCCACCAACAACCAATACAGCGATAAAAAAGAGAAGCCTCGATATCTTCTTTGTACGAGAATATCTCTTTTTCCTCCTTCTCTCACATTCCACCCTCCGCCTGCTGAGTTTCGTGCGATTCATTTTACCGATCACGTTCACGCGTTTTCATATGACGACGATAAGATCTTGCGCCACTCAAATCGGTAGGCGAGCCCTGGACCTCGTAAAAAATAATCCATAGATTGAGCAATGCTAGTGATAATATCAGGTGCATCCAATGAAATGAATTTAGAAGAGGATTGTGTTAAAATATCCGCATTGATTTGAGGGCAGGGGGTGGTTTTAGGCGGCGGTTTACACAGATTTATGATATTTGATTTAAGGTAGTTCTATGGTGACATGCATGCTGAAAAATTGTATTTTTTCAGTTTTTCTTACATACAAAATGGTTTGAGGCCATAAGCTAATGAAGAAAAGTTGTAGTAAATTGACTAAAGAACAACATACTCCAAATTCAAGGTCATCCAAGGTAATACGTACTTGCTGTAAAATTACAAAAAATTGCGAACATTTTATTCTTCAGATTTTTGCGAAAAACTCAATGTAGCTTCTTTGATGTTGCTTCAAAATATATGCCAAGTTTTAGAACGCTCCACCATGTAGAAGCCAAAATATTTATTGATGAAAATGTAACTTTTAACACGAGCTCTTATGAAAGACTGCCAAAAATTCTCATTTTTGTCGTTTTGTTTTAGTTTCAATTCGGTTTTCAAACTAAAATACAACATTAATGTACGAGCTAAAAAATTGTAACCACATAGGCAGCAGAACATAATGCCACACTTTTTACTCCAACTTCTGTATTTGGTACGAGCATCAGGAGAATATGACGAATGATTTAACATAAGAGCGAGTCTGGGGAGTAATGTGTGGGAAGTGCGAAAAAAACTGGAGACTTTGAAAGTTTGATCTTAAAACACGGCTGAGTCTGTGTAAATTTGTCAAACATATGCTAAAACATTTTTTTTTTTACGACAGGACAGGTGCGCTCGAACAAAAAAGAACATAAGAACCGTTGCCACAGTATCGTAACTTGAGAAAAATATTCTCGTTCATTAAAAACTTCAAACGGGAACGAAAGAGGGATACGAAGAAAAATTATTAATAAGGAAATGTCACCATTTGGTTGTAAAGGACAAACGTTCAGCTTTACATTTTTTTCACAGATTCAATCACAGATTCAAAAGAAACTGTTTCCGGAAACAGGTTTTGTCGAATAATCATGATTGAAATTATAGTAATCAAATGATCAATTTATATCAGAAACTAATTGGGATTAGAGATATTAATAATAATTATGAGGTAAATGCAAGCCAATTATCTGTTGAAGTTATTATTATTATTTTTTCCAACTTGGATTTTTTTCTTAAGCAACGCCACAGGTGCTCATCTCGCAGGAATGTTGAAGTTTCATGGCTATTATCGCGAACTCTTCCCGTTATTTGTACATTCTTCGCGCGATCTCTGTATTTTATATGTAGTATATATATTATATCGCTTTTTAGTGAGTTCCGGGTATCCAAGAAATTTTCCCGGAGGGCTGAGGCATCTGCTAACGCATGTTTTTATTTCGCGCGGCAAAATGATTGATATTTCATCGTAGTGACCAAGCGATTTAAATATACAAAACTTTAATAACGTTTTTTTTTTCATTTGTACCCGATACGTGGCCATATGTGAGGACTGTACAAGCTGCGTCCATCAATAAATTATTTGTGTACTCGTACCCGATACATGGCCATGAGAACAGTACAAGCAGCGTTCATTGAAATCGATACAAATTATGGGATCGCCAAATTTAGCTTATTTCTAATTCTCCATAAAAATGCGACGATTTAAGGGAGTTTTATCGTTATATCGTTTTCTTAAGATTTTGTTGAAAATTTGGAAAAATCTTCTTTAATGTCATATGCACATGTGTAATAAATTTTGGAAGGTTTCACCAAGCGGAACGTTCAGATATTTATTGGTAAAAATCACAATTATCGGTAGTCTCTCATAAGAGCTCGTGTTAAAAGTTACATTTTCATCAATAAATATGTTGGCTCCTACATGGTGAAGCCTTCTAAAACTTTGCATACATATTTATTCAACATCAAAGAAGCTACATTTAGTTTTTCAAAAAAATCTAAAGAAAAAAATGTTCTCAATTTTTGTAATTATACACCAAGTACATATTACCTTGGATGACCTTGAATTTGGACTATGTTGTTCTTTGGTTAATTTACAACAACTTTTCTTTCAAACCATTTTGCATGTGCGAGAAAAACCTGAAAAACAATTTTTCTGATTCCAAGTTAAATTTGCTATTTGCAAATTTGCAAATTAAATTTGCGATCAGATGCTCTTTGAAGATTTGAACATGATTTTCAAAAATTTGACTTCATCGATTGCCATTTACCATCATTACCAACACAAATAAATCAACGTTATTTCCGTTATCAACAATTTCTTACTTTTTATTAAAAGATTGCCCACATGCACAAACCTAATGTCAATTCCGAGGCGGTTTGTTCCAATAATATCTTTACAGATTTGGACTTAGTTCTATTATTTCTTTGTAAAGTAAGCTGTAAAAATAGGTGAATATATACTAAGTGGTTAACTCCGTCGAAAAGCGCCCAAACATGAAGCAGAATTTGATGCTGTGCGTTCGTACTTTAACACATTCTATATCGAGTTGCCAAGTTATTCACGCGCGAGTCCCACGATTTATATGACGCACCTGTTTCGAAGAGATACGGTACACGTCTTGTGCTTCTCGTTTTATGGGACTCAGCAGTGGAGATTCGTCACTGCTGCTTTCTCTCTAGTAAACTCCAGTCAACCCGGCGAAGCGAATATCGAATATACGTTCCCAAGGATCATCCATGTATGACGTCATATATTTATATTCATATATATATATAGATATTTATAAAAAACATATATTAAAAAATATATATATATATAAATCTTATTTATAGATATAAATACGGATATAGATATCGGTATGAGTTTCTGAACGACAAAATTTGTTCAGTTGCGGCAACTTGAGACTTCTTGAGCATTTTGTTGATGCAGATATCAAAGAACCTGGAGTCAACATCTCGTAAGATTCAGGATTAATTCATGCGTGCATACATGGGAATAATAATGATAATAATTATGATGGGGACGATAATGGTATGAGCAGAAAACCTGCTATACGAGACCCCATTTGAGCTCAAGGCACAGATACAGACTTCATTCACATTCTCTACGTTTCACCTGATACCGTAACTGTGCTTTACAAATAAACATCTGATGTTAACTCTCATCCCATCAGATGTATATACATATGTATATGTCATCCGTAGCGTTTAAGTACAAATGAGTTGGACATGTACCAACTATGGATCGTGTACATTGCCTGCCGAATAAGTACACATTCCATTCCATCTTGAAAATTAACATAGAGAAGATTAGAAACGTATTCGTGATGAACTTTCACTCTGTAACATCGTCTTCGAGACTACTTCAAGGACGTCTGAGAATTGAAGATAATTCACAATTTAATAACCGTTTAGTTTTATAATTGAAAATTGTTTTTTTTTTCTTCTTCTCAAAGAAGAATCTGTAGTTCGAGTTCACTTCGCGACCCATTTATTTGGAATCTGTGAAAATTAGTAATTTTGAACCAAATTGTTTGATATTCTTTTTCTTATGGATTTTCATTCGAAAACGTCGAATCGAAGGGTTTTGTTTTATTAAGAATGCTAATGGATTACGATACGGTTAGACATTTCTATCGAATTTTTATCGCTTCAGGATTTTTATGAATGGATTATTGAATCTGTTTTTGAAATTTTTAAAATAAGCTTTTTTTTTTAGTGAATTCGGTTTTATTTAAATCTTCATAACTACGAGTGAACAAATGTTATAAGTTAATTTAATTTAGAAACTGTTTATTTTGAATTTTTGAGAAAAGTTTGCATTCTTCTTTAAGTATGTTGGCTATGTTCTAAGGTGACGATAAATCGTTGGATTTAAAAGCTTTCAGGCTAAACCGCGCCTCGGCACATAACACGCTTGACCACGAGAACAAATACATGTGAGGGGAAAGGTGTTTCAGGGAGTGATGTTCGTGTGCGGAGTTTGTGGTGCAACCATAACTTCATGAGGTTTTTATTGAAACGGGGAAATGATGAAATATTTCAATTTTTAATAAATATCGCGATAAGGAGATAATAAAAACTTTACGGGAATCAATTAAGTTTTAATTAAACGTATAATCAAATGTACTTTTTCAAAAAATATTTCTGCATAGCTCCGAAGCTTGCCTTCATCATCGGTATTTTCACTCCATTGCGGAAAGCAGCGATTTTTTTTGAAAATTTCACATGTTTCTAAGTCAATTCTTAAGGAGATTGGATGCAAAATTTTCTAGCGATAGAATTCTTTCAAATTTGCACCACACAAAGAGAATAGTGATATTTCTAGCGCAATTTTAAGAGGTTTTACTATGTAGAAATCGAGATATTTATTTATAAAAATCTCAATTTTTAGTAGTTTCTCATAAGAGCGCGTGTGAAAAGTTGCCATTTTTAACATTGAATATTCCGATTTCCCGATGGTGAAGCCGCTTAAAACTTTGCATACGCTTTTATGCAACATCGAAGAAGCTTTATTTAGTTTTTCAAAAAAATCGGTCGTAAAAGTTTTTCGAAATTTTGGTTATTATATAAATACAGATCACCTCGGACAATGTTGAATTTAGAGCATGTTGTTCTTTGGTCAATTTGTAACAACTTTTTCAAAGAACTTAGACTCGCTAACCATTTTGTATGTGAGAAAAAGTGGAAACAAAAATTTAGATTTAGCCGTCGGCGTACAACGTCCTTAATCTATACTCGAGGAAAATAATCCTGCGGATTTTCCAAGAATGTATAAAAGCAAGTGAGCAAAATTGCACCAATACAAACTCACACCCATAGTGATAGGTATGCGAGAGTGCAACTCTGAGAGAAGGTGTACAAGAATCCGGGAGAAAGCAGCAGCATAGCTCGTTCTCTCCTTGCGACTATACGGCAGTATTATCGTAATAAATTTATTGCAATAGAAGTAAAGTCTTAATGCGGCGTTTAGGGCGAGAAAAATATTTATCAAAATTTGTTAGTGAAGAATTGTAACACTGGAAGTTTTTGAAGAATAATTCACAAAATATTTTATTAATGATAAAATATGTTAACAGGGAGGCTTTCGACTTCAAATTTTGGACGCTTTGGAAAGGCCACTCGTGGATCTTACACCCGTGACCAAGCAGAGCGAATTCGTTGAGGATGATGCAACGTTAGTTTATGATTAATTAATGAACTAATTTATTAATTACGGTTATCATTATTATTATTATTATTATTAGCAATCAATTAGTATAATTAGTATTGATTGGAAAACAGAAAAAAAGTTCAATTGATTAAATATCTCATTACGGAATGCTAATGGAATTTTATAATTATCGTAATATTATAAAGTATTAAAAAAATATCCAAATGAAATATTTTGGCTCAAAAATCCGTGACTGAATCAATGGAATCTTCGAATAACATCAATTATTATTGAACCGACGTTTCGTTTTTTCTTGGTGTATTATTTCACGATTAACGGGTTTCCGGATGAAAAAAAGTCCTTGAATTAATGAAACGCTTCGACGAGTTGACCTTTCATTCAATAGAATAGATTTTTTCGAATGAAAATAAAAGTATTAATATTAACTACGACCTTGTCCTCAGAGCACAGAATTATCCGGTCGAGTTGCCACAAAATTTCACCTGCATCAATTGCACTGTGCGACTATTACGACAGGCTACGGAGTGGGGCACGAGTTACAGGTTTTGGTCGTGCGCTGACATCGACGTAAGTTAATATTTTGCAAAAAAAAAAAGATTAAATAGGTTCTATCGCCATAATCATAATAGTATACACAAAGTAACTTCAAAATGATCAAATCTCATTTTTCCAAGATAGTTTTTTGAAATTTTGCGTGAATCTTCTTGAGCGTCGTATTATATTGTGTCAAAAATTTGAGAAGGTCTCACCGTCTGGTAATCGAGATAATCAGTGTTTAAAATCGCCAGTTTAACACGAGGTCTTATGGGAGGTCACGAAAAAAGACGATATTTTACAACTAATAACTCGATTTATAAACGGTCAAACTTGCTCAAATGTTGCCCACAGTTGAGTATGATTGTTAAGAAGATTCATACGAGTTTTAAACAATTAAACTTGGAGTTTATCGAACGCATGAGATACGATCGAACCTCTTTCAAGTAAAATTCGAGTCGTTTGAAAGTAGACGATTTTTTTGGATTATTGTACACGTAGATATTGGAGAGAAAAGTCTACCGAGAAGACTGCAGTGGTCACGGTCGTTACCTGCTAGGAAGATGTCGCTGCGACCGATTTTATCACGGAGCAAAGTGCGAATTTCGCGAAGATTGTCTCGACGATTCGGACTGTGGCAACCAAGGTGTTTGCGTCGATAACCATGGTACAACCGCACCGACGAAACATTGCTATTGTAACGTTGGATGGTATGGCCCCGGTTGCAACAAAAGTGAGTTCAAAACGCTATAAAACGTTGTAAATACTACGCTTTATCAATACGGAAATTCAATCTGTTCAGTCTGTTGCAACGACAAACAATTTTACAATTCATGGTTAAAACATTGTTCTCGGCACTAAATTGGCGCACTCATCAAAGTGAGGAACTCGTTTACAGCACATAAATTTGCATATTTATTTTCATTGAATATTAGTTCAATGAAGAAAATCAAAATTTCGCGTTGTCGCTTTGTTTACATGATTTTCATGGAACTGATGTAAATTTACATGATCCTGCGTTAGTTTTTTTTTCGAAAGAAAATGATCGAACGATCTACATGATTTTCATTTAATTCAGGTTCTTTGTAATTTCTAGAAAACCGATGTAGTATTTGCTTGTTCGTATGAACGAAAAAATTATCTCTGAAAACAGATTAATATGGATCAGAGAAATATTTACCAATTAGTTTCTGGCAGTTGTGCTGTTTTGAAAGAAATTTGTTTGATCCAGAAGATCAGCCACGATGATAAATTTCCGATTGTTTTTTTTTCTGTCTTGAAGGATCGACGGTAAAGACAATGGAAATTGATTTCGACGGTTACACAATGAAGCGTTTCTCGGACGATTTTACATTTTACTGGAGAATATTGCACGATACTAAAGAGTTGGAGGGTATAATGGTGGTGAACGGAACATCGTGGGTTGGTATTGGTTGGCGTCCAACGAGTTTGACACCGGCGTGTCGAGCGTTTCCGGAATTGCATGATCCTGCGAGTGCGGAACCGTTACCAATCCCGGAGCCCAAATCGGAGCCTATATCGGAGCCTGAACCGGAATCGAAACCTAAACGAAAAGGAAGCGACGATCCTTCTCCCGAACCAGAACCTGAAGCTGCCGGATCGTCACCAGAACCAACTTCAAAACAGGTTAATTCTTCGAGAAAAAATATTCCGGAGGGTAGTGCGGAACCAGAGCCTGGACACGGTGGCAAAATTGATTCAGAACCAAGCTCCGAACCGTTTAGAACTTCCGGGGCAAAGAGACGTTCGGCAAAACCAAATTTCGATTCGCCCGCGGTGACTCAACGCATCGACACCGATGTTACTATACAGACGAGCGTTACTTATCAAGTCAGCGCCAAACAAGGTGATCATCACTCAATTTCATAAGTTACGATGTAAACACTCGAAAATGACTATTTCAACAATCCATATTTTGAAATGGTCGAGCAAACGAGTTTGCGAAATTGATTGAAATTCATTGACACGTCCATCATTTTTATATGTTGCGCAGGTCGAAAGAGAAGGTCACCCGAACCAGCACCACCCAAGCCAACAGGTAAGACTCTACTAAAATTTTAATCCCACGATCAAATAAATTCTTCAATGACGTTGCGAATAACTGAAACAAGAAATATGTTAATGGAAAGTGATTTTTGTTAGAGACGAAGTCAAATCTTCACTATCGACCTTTTGAAATATTTTCAAATACTTTTAAGGCCAACTTTCGGACATGGAAAGACATGTAAAAGATACGTGTTCATGCAAAGGTTACATAAAAGTTGGGAAAATTTACCAATCGTGTTTGCAGAGTTCATTAAAAACATATACAAAGTAATGGCTAAATGAACGAATACAATTTTTCCAAGATAATTTTTTGAAATTTTGCGCGAATTTTCTTGAGCGTCGTATCATAATGTGTAAAAAATTTGAGAAGGTTTTACCGTCTGGTAATCGAGATATTCAGTGTTTAAAATCGCAACTTTAAGATGAGATCTTGTGGGAAGTCACGAAAAAAGACGATATTTTACAACTAACAACTCGATTTCCAAACGTCCAAACTTCCTCAAATTTTACTCACAGTTGAGGATGATTGTTGAAAAGATTCATACGAATTTTAAACAATTAAACTTGGAATTTATCGAACGCATGAGAAACGATCGAACTGCCTTAAATATAGTTCTAGGATTTCTATTGTACGCATAATTATTTGACATTTTTTATGGTAAGGAAAAGAAACTCGATATTCAAGTCCGGAGTTGGTCACATTGAAATAATATAAGGACGTTTCTATGCGCAAGTTATTTTTCAATATTTTTTTTTACCTCGATCCAAAGGAACTTTGAATTGCATATTTATTCGACAGATTTGTTTTCATTTGTGTTTGTACATTTGCAAGATTCCCTTTTACTTCTACAGTGACTACGTGCTCGTTCGTTTGTTTCCCAGTTACAGAGTTATTATATTCCCTGTGCAGGTACAGAAAGATCTCGAGAGAGAGGAGTATATACACAAATATATATATATATATATAGACATATATATCCACATGACTTTGTCTTATTTCTTGGTCGTTTAAGAATTCCTGAATAACTTCTTTCAGCGAGATTCTGCTCGTTCTATCTTTCCATCGCTTAAGCTCTTTTTCATTCTTGTGTCTTTGAAGATTTATATGAACACTTCTTTGCAGAAGTTGACAAATTGACGACTCTTACTTTCGAGAATCGCGTTAAACATTTTTATGGTGTTTCCATGATACAAAAATCCAACTTATATCATTGAAGATACATTTTTTAATTGTAATTAACAAATAATGTTTCCAGAATGGCCGTCGTTCATAAAATTTGTCTGTTAAAAACGTGCAGAATCATTTGTCATAAAAACGACGCATTAAAATTTTTTGTTATTATATTTCCACTCAACTTTTTTTTAAATCTCTTTCTTATAATTCTTTCAACGTTTAACACAAAAACTGGCCGATTAAATTTAGAATATAAAATATTTTTGTATGATGCACAATACTTTGAGCAAAACACACACCGCTCGATTTCTTTTTTTTTAGTATCGTGTTCGTGCCTAAGGGCTGATTATGTTCTGACCTTGAGATTGTAATTGAACTCTAGTTGCTAAGTCAGCTAATCGCCGGAAGAATTATTCTCATTGTAAATCGCCACAAAGACTACGTACTTGGAATCCACCTACACTTTGACTACTCTCTCTTCGAGATTTTGCGAATTCGTATAATGCATTGTAAAGAGTCCTTGTAATTTTGTACAGTAGTTATTCATAGATTTTAATTTACACGTAAATATTCGTATAAACATAATATAAATATGTAGAAACGGATTTAAAGGTAGATTTTAGTGTAACGATTCCTCGGAATCCTTTGCAAATGGTATATAGTAGTGTATAATAATTTGTTGATTTATCCACTGGCCCTCTCTCCCACGCAATTGTAATGAAATCGGTGGCTTTTGAAATAATAATCGGAAGTGAACAAAAAACGAAGAAAAGTCAACTGAACATGCTGTTATCCCGTTCGATATTTTTCGTATATATAAGATTAATTACTGAGCCCCCCCTGCCCGTTTTTTGCCGGCCCACCCATTGGTAATTTGCACAAGGTGTTGGTTTAAAAATAGTTTGCATGTCGTTGTTGCTTTGTTGCACAGGAGAGCCCAGCAGCGAGCCTGAGCCAAAATCTGAACCGGAACCGAGTTCCGAGCCCGAACCTAAGTCCGAACCGGAACCTAAATCCGAACCTGAACCCAAATCAGAACCCGAACCTAAGTCTGAACCAGAACCATTGTCCGAGTCCGAACCCAAATCCGAACCAGAACCAAAATCAGAGCCAGAACCAAAATCTGAGCCAGAACCAAAATCTGAGCCAGAACCAAAATCCGAGCCGGAACCAAAATCCGAACCAGAACCAAAATCCGAACCAGAACCAAAATC
>JACEOJ010005899.1:223955-254367 GCA_013761285.1 Campoletis sonorensis | reverse complement strand
TCCGAACCAGAACCAAAATCCGAACCAGAACCAAAATCCGAACCAGAGCCCACATCCGAACCAGAACCAAAATCCGAACCAGAACCTAAATCCGAACCAGAACCCACATCAGAACCGGAACCAAAATCCGAACCAGAGCCGACATCTGAACCAGAACCAAAATCCGAACCAGAACCTAAGTCCGAGCCTGAACCTCATTCCGAACCAGAGCCCAAATTAGAGCCCGAGCCTAATTCAGAGCCAGAGCCAAAATCTGAGCCAAATTCCCATCCCGAGCCAAATTCTGAACCGGAACCTACTTCCAACCAAGCAAACCTGGAAGCGGAGCCTAGCACCAAGTCGGGAGCTACGAAAGGTAACAATTTGACCAATGAAGAAGATAAATAAAAAGAAATAATGTTTTTTTTTTTTTAACTCGTAGAGAAAAAGCTCGTAACAGAGCGTCTGCACGGAGACGCTCTTCATTAGAAAGTGCATGACAATATACAGTAGAATGAAAGTATCAGTAGACAAAACACACGTGTACGTGTATTCACGTACACGTAACACACATGTACAGTAAAAGTACTATTAGTGTACTAAAGTACTTATAACACTATAATACTTCCATAAATGTATACATCATCACGACCATTATCATTATTATCACCGTATTATAAATATCATCTTAGTATCCGTATCAAATAGTGTATCATAACGTATAAACATTAGCTCGCACGATATTTCATAAAATGTAATTGGCAAACACACGAAAGTAGTTCATCATCGACGCACAAGGCATATCAGACGAAACGAATCAAGTCGTAATGAGAAAACAAGCAAAACCTTCCACGTCTTCCTCATAAGGAAGAAGAACACATTAACACATAGTTAGACGCGAGGCACTCCATTCAAGACATAAAAACCTTTTATTTCTCTATGTATTCTTCTGGTGTATCCAAGACTAATTTCTGTATTTTTTTGCTGATTTTTTTTTACCATCATGATGAACGACGAAAACAACTGAAACAAAAACAAAAAAACAAAAATAGCACCTGCAAGACCTGTTGTGCATAAATACACTCCGAAGCACGATTTCAATCCTATGGACTGTACGGATATGGTGATCGGTATGGCTCGTGGAAATACTCACAGAATCGGTGATTACTACACGAGAGATCGTTCAACACCACGTGTTGATACCTTCTGGGGTGGAAAGGACAGTCTCACAGCTGCTATGGGTTTCGAAAAGAACAACGTCACTACCATTGTATTCAGGAAGAAATTATCGTCCAACGAACTTACCGATCATGAGATTATGGACGGTGAGATGCAGGTCATATGGGCCAAGGGACAGGAACCAGGGAAATACGTCCACATACCATTGAGTGGTGTTGAAAAGGGCAAAGCTAGTGTCAAAGATTTTTACAAAGTTGACGAGCTTAAATATCATGGACATCGATCACAGAGAGGTGTTGCTTCGTTCAATTTCTTTGGTGAGTACAGCCCATGTTCATGTTAAATGTTTTTTCTTCAATAACTAATTGTTCCAAGCATCTTTTTTTCAATCCATTTATTAATAAATTAATTTATTCTATTTTTTCATTTTATTCATTTTATTTATCAATAAAGGCATCATATAAAATCGAGCTAAAGTTCCAGTTCGCGATAATTTAACACTACATTTGTACATACAAGTGACGACAATTCATCGAAAATAAATAAAATTATTT
The DNA here is from genome assembly GCA_013761285.1 of Campoletis sonorensis. Taxonomy (NCBI): domain Eukaryota; kingdom Metazoa; phylum Arthropoda; class Insecta; order Hymenoptera; family Ichneumonidae; genus Campoletis; species Campoletis sonorensis. The sequence goes on along the minus strand of JACEOJ010005899.1, from coordinate 252,655 downwards.
ATTGAAGAAATTAATGAATGAATTATGCACTTCAGCTGACATGACAATTCCCGACTGTTATTCGTTTTTGAATGCTCTTTGACATCGTTAGAGAATCTCCAATTACCTCATTTGAATGTTCCTCTGATAGACATTCGAATGAAAAAAATAAAATGAAAAATAAAACGAAGACAACGGTAATTAGATGATTAATGAAATTCCAGACGAGAAAAATAAAGAAGAGTTTGGTGGTCACACGATTCTCGAGGGTGGCGGATGCGGAGGTGAATGGAGACATCCGAGGCATTGCTCGATCGAAAACGGTACCTGCGAGTACTACATCAAGTGGACCTACAAAACGAAGAAGGTAGGACTTCTTTTTTCTTTACTATTTCTTTCTCTCTCTCTGCTTCTTCCATACTTGAAAAGAGAGCTGTCTTCAACGACCATGTACCTCTCTCGCTTTCTCTTCCCCATGACGGTTAATCTGGTCGTGTTCACGAAACACCTCAGGGCAAACTTTCATTCGTCACAAGCAAGCACATCGATGTTGTATAAACATACAATCCAAGCTAAAAAAAATAAAGAGTTTTTGACTAATTCAATGATGATAAATAAATACTTTGTACTTTTGTTCTCAGGATCAGATGTCTTTTACTATAATCACAACACACACGAACAGCTGGACAGGCGTGGGATTTTCGGACGACGAGAAAATGGCAAGTATTCATTTGCAATTATATCCAAAAACTAACTATGCCAGCGCAACACGCGTGTTTGGCGCTGACGAGTCCGCTAGCTTTTTTGTCTCGAAATTTTGAAGTTGAGTTTTATATATATCGAGATAAGGTATGACAAAAAAATTAAATTCTACAAAATTTGAACAAATTCACGAAAATTACTGTAACTTTTTTTTCATTTGAAGCTGGGACCCCAGCCACCGCTTGTTTTCTTTATTGATTTATTTTATTTATCTTCAAATTTGTAATCAGTAATTTTCATTTATAGTGTTTTTGAATAACACGATAAATTTTAAAGTCAAAAAATGATGAAAATTTGAATTTTTCGCTTGGCCTTCCTTGAATAAATAATTTATTGGGATGTAATACGGCCCACAACCTATTCTGATTCATGGTCTTTATTCCTGTGAAAGATTTATCAAAATTGGTTTAGTGGTTTTCGCGTGAAAAGGGGCCAAACACAATTTTGCAGTTGAGTTTTATATAAGAGATTACTAAATATTAATGCTTGTCAAAAGTTTTGTTGAATTCTGTTCGTAAGATTGTGCTTAATTGTTTATTTAATTTACTTCTTAACGTTTCAATTTATAGACACAAACCGATGCGGTTCTAGGATGGGTTGACAAAACTAGTGGACGAGCATTTGTTATGGACACTTGGATGAGTGGCTACAATGCTCCACTGTTAGACCCGTCCCAGGACATTTATAACGCGAGTGGAAGAATCGAGAATGGCGCAACGACCTTGAGATTCTCAAGAAAGCGAGTCACCAAGGACAATCGAGATTTATCATTCACAGATGATCATTGTCTTTACATGATGTTCCCTGTTAAAGGCGGTGCTTTCAATCCTGTCAACAAAAAAATTCGCAAGCACGAGGCAACACCTATCGTTTCTTCCGAAAGGATTTGTATCCAGTCCTGCGGGGCTGAAGGTACGTCGTTTATCAAAAACCTAAACATTTTCGAACAGTCATCTATATGTTGACATTTGGTGTTTTTAATAACAAGGCAGTATGTTTTTCATTAGTTAAGGTAGTTCTATCGTGACATTTATATCGAAAAATTGTTTTTCATTTTTTCTCACATACAAAATGGTTTGTGGGCATAAGTTAAGAAAGAGAAGTAGTTGTAAATCGACTAAAAAACAACATACTCCAAATTTAAGGTCATCCAAGGTAATATGTACTTGCTGTATAATTACAAAAATTGCCAACATTTTTTTTCTTTAGTTTTTTTTGGAAAACCAAATGCAGTTTCTTTAATGTTGCATAAAAATGTATGCAAAGTTTATAAGGCTTCACCATGTAGAAGTAGAAGAAAACATTTATTGATGAAAATGTAACTCTTAACACGAGCTCTTATGCGAGGATACTGAAAATTGTGATTTTTATCAATAAATATCTGAACGTTTCGCTTGGTGAAACCGTATAAAATTTATTACGCACGTGCGTATGACATTAAAGAAGATTCGTCCAAATTTTCAACAAAATCTTACGAAAACGATATAAAATAGAACTACCTTAAAAGAAAAAGTATAAATTCTATAGAAAAAAAATCAGTCGGTTTTTTCGATTGATTGGGGATATTGTCATGGAGACCTTTCAGGACAGACAAAGTAACTTTAGAATTACAATTCGACTTGGACTCTGACCCGGAGAATAACTATTTCACGCGTGACAATCCTATTCCATTTAATACAAAATGAATAATAAAAATAAAATGAATTTGATTTGTGGAAAAATTGGAAAATTACGAATTCATTTGATTTCGTAATATCATAGTACAAGTTAGTACGACTTTTTTTTCATTTGAAAATGCAACCCCAGCCATTGCTCATGCTTTTTTTTCAAATTCTCTTTAAATCAGTAACAGGCGTTTTTTATTCATCTCCATGAGCTTCATTCCTGTAAAGAATTCATCGAAATCGGTTTAGTGATTTTTTTTTCTGAAAAGAAACACTTTTTTTGCAGTATGGATTTATATGCATAAACAGGAGAAGAGATTTAAAAAAGTGTACAAAAAGGGAATGTCATGAAAATACTATAAGAGGATGATAATATTGAAACTAAATAGAAAAAAAAGGGAAAACGGATTTTGAAAAAAAAAAAAAGATGTTAGAGGTCGCTCAGAATTCATGTGTTAACGAGGTTCGATCGCCTTAATTATACGAAGTAACGGCAAAATGATCAAATAAAATTTATTCAAGATAATTTTTTAAAATTTTGTTGAATCCTCTTGAGCGTCGTATTATAATGTGTAAAAAAATTTGATAAAGTTTCACCGTCTGGTAACCGAGATATTCAGTGTTTACAATGGCAACTTTAACATGAGGTCTTATGGGAAGTTACGAAAAAAGAAGATATTTAAAAACTAATAACTCGATGTGTAAACGGTCAAACTTTCTCAAATTTTACTCACAGTTGAGTATAGTTGTTAAGAAAATTCATACGAATTTTTAACAATTAAACTTGGAGTTAATCGAGCGCATGAGAAACGATCGAACCTCCTTGAGAATGATTTTAGTTTTAATGTTTATAAATGAATTGTTGATTCCGCAGAAGAGGACGAGGACGGGCCAGTGACTCCCGCACCACCAAGAATGTACTACGACGTTGAAGTGAAATTGGTAAATTTGGGCGACGGTTTTGAGCCTCCTCAGCCGGGAACTCCCGATTTCGAGGTCATTTCGAATACGATATCGGACAATTTTGGTCCAACATTGGGAAAATTGCCGGGTTATTATAAAATAACACTCAATGAATTACAAAGCAACGGGGATGATGGCGTTATCGCGAAGATGAATTTGATATTGGACCGGAATGAAGGAAAAGGACGGGCTTTGAGACCAGCTGATACCGTTGCTGTTGCCGAGGGAGCCTTGAAGGAAGCGCTCCTCACTGGAAGAGTAGGATCCTTGACGGTTGATCCTCAATATCTCGTCGTCAGAGCTCCGTTGTGTAAGAATTGTTTTTACTTTTTCTTCAGTCGTTGCCAGGAAATCAATTGGAAGATTATTTCTGTCAGAAAAATCTGAAGCATTCTATTTTGTTAACTGGTTAACGTTAAGCAATTTTTTTACGTTCATGGTATTTAGTTTTCAAGGAGTTTCAGTACATCCAACAAAATTTCGGATAAAAATTACATAATTACTGAAAAATTGATCGTTCTCATTGACAAAAAAATGAATAATTAATAAATGATGTAGACGAATTATTTCACTTTCTGGTGGCATCATTTTAATGATATTTTCAGTGGTTCGACAGTTTTTCATAATCTTTTTTCATATTTTTTCGTAATGTTTCCTGCACATAACTGAAGGTTAGGGGTACCGTAGGCATGTCTCTATGTTAAAAAATGACTTTTCATTCGAGAAATTTGTGGAAACGGTGTAGACAATCGTTTTGAAACTTGGAGGACAAATTCGGGATGAGTCAAAGAACGTACTGCGGAAATTTGAATAAAATGGTTACATTTGGTCACTCGTACTAAAACTTCTTAAACAAGGAGTCGACAGCAGGATTAAAGATTTTTCCATAAAAGATTAACAATCATTTTGTTTGTTCTTGGACTCCATATTTCCGTTCATATAAGATTTGATTAGTTCATGCTTGTTACAACATATTGTTATGATATTTTTTTTCTTCATAAGAAGTAAAAGTCACTTAATTGCAAAATTCTTCATCGCTTCTGATCGATATTTAATAAAAGTGAATATCTACCATCCATGATGGTTTTTTTTTTAAATAACGTATCATTTTTGTTGTTGTTTTTTTTTCTTCTTTCATATCAATATTCTTTATATAAAGACCCGACCTTAATAACGTTCTTTCTTTCGATATTCACAGCCAACGATATATCGTTCGAGGACGACGAAGGTACGAGACAGAGTTCTATGGATCTGTTGCTCGGTTCGACGAAGCTTTACATCGTAGTCGGTTGTGTAGCTGCGTTGGTAGCCCTGGCATTGCTACAAGCGAGTTGCACGCTGTACAGAGCGACGAGAAAACGAACAACCAAGGTAAACGACTCTTGAAGATGAATTATTAATTTTCTAAGAATAAACGTCTATCGAGCTTGTATGTCAGAGCTGACAATAATCGATATGCACTGGCGCAATTGTGCGAGATTTTTCGAATAACAAAAAGCACAAGATAAATAACAAACAACGTTCTTCAGTTTTGTTCTCTTTTTTTTTCTCTCCGCATCTTTTTTCTATGACTGCGCTCTTTTCTCACTTTACTATCGCTATTTTTCATGTGTGTGTGCGTGTTTGTGCATTAATCCTTTATCCCAATTAACCATTTACCTCGCTACCCCCCCCCCCCCCCCCCCCCCCCAACGACTTCATGATCCATTATTTAAAGGAAATCAACCCTCCAAGAAAATATGAACGAACGCGAATTTTTAGAGGTGGAGCATATTTTGCCACATTGTTTCGTCCTATAAGTCATCATATATTTTACGAAATTTCGATTCACGGCGAAAAAGGATTCGAGTATGATTTTCATTTTTTTTTTATGAACTTCAATATTTGAAAAACAATCAAATGAACACTGACGATTCGATGGTCTTTCTGTATTTTTGTCAGAATAGTATTTTCGCTGTATTTACATCTTTATACCTTCAGATAATCGTGTAGCAAAATTTGTATTGAGTTGGTAACAATGATTTTTGTTGAAGAAAAGTTGATAATGATTTTCTGAATGATGTTATCAACTCAATTAAGATCTGAGTTGAATAATTTCGCTACAAGTAAAATATCTAGAGAACTTATGAATTTTTATGTAAAGTATCATTGTTTTAGTCAATGGAGACTTATCGAAATGAGGTTGACGGATCAATAAATCATATTTTAAAATTCGAAATGATTCGTGACTTGTTATCATTGAATAATGATATTAAATTGAATAAAAAAAAGCAAACATACCGTCTCGGAAATGTTGTGTCAATTAGTCAGATTTTGAACGGAATAATTTACTCAATTTTTTAACTTTGTAACTTTCTTATGAAAATTTGATTGCTGGTTGTTAGTGGCAAGATACTTATGAAAAATAGTCACTGGACGCAAGTGAATATTCTTAGTCTTTATTGTCAGGTCATGTTTCAGCAGAAAGTCCTTTATTACGGGAGAGGAACGACCCTCGTATTTGTTTACTTTTTTTTTCTTCGTATCATTCCAATTAGGGCATTAAATTACCGTTCATTGCTTTGCTTGTTGTTGCATGACCCGCGCGTGCCTCTCCTACGACTACATACTCTGCAATGGTTCGTCGGACCTATAGAGGGTTTACTCGCTGCCTTTGGTATCTTCTCCCGCCTCGGCCAACCCAATACACCGTACGAACACGAATCGATATCATCGTCAAAACGATCAGAATAATCATCATCATCACCATCACCATCATCATCAACAACCACAACAGCAGCAACAACATCATCAACAACAACAACAACAACAACAACAACAACATCAACAACAACAACAACAACAGCAATATGGAGAGAGACACCAGAATTATCAGGGGCAGCAACAGCATCGACCTCATCATCAACACCTACCCCCAAATATGCATCGACCCTCATCCAACTGGTAGCCTTATCAACCACATTTCCCACTCTCCTTAACACCCTCACTTTGCGGAAGAACATTTACCAGCTCTGCTTCGAGTTGTGAAGGTAGTTCACACGATCCATTTCCTTTCTCAGCTTTCTACTAACATTTTCGCACGATTTTTTACTCTCTCTATTCACCACTATTCACTATGCTTGACTTTTAACGTTCATGCCTTTTTTTTTTTTTAACTTCTCGCCACTTGAAGTTTCTCGCAAATTGCGCTATCGCTCGTATATAATCTACAAGTGATGGGAATTCAACTGTTTTCGTTTTTGTTTTTACGCTGATGCAATTCTTCACTCGAAAATATAATAATTAGATAATTCAAATGATTCATTCGAAAGAAAGATTAATTAACTTTTGAAGTTGATGACGTTTATAATATTTACATGCCGCAGTTTCTATACACATAAAAAATTACGCACATTGAAAGAATAAGAAATGTACAAGCATCGGTTCTAAATAGCAAACGAGGGATAATCTTTATTTTCGGTGAATTTAAACATCGCGTCATTGAGGTCCTGTAACTATCATTTTCCAGTTTTAATTTACTTTGTGAATGAATCTCCAATCATCTGTTTCCTTGTCGATGACGATTCAAATCACGGATTGACGTTCAACTTGATCGACCGCCCTTCAAAGAATCCTCATGAGTTATCGAATCGTTAAATCAACGGAGCTGCTTCAATTGATCGCTCGATTTGTCAAAACGGTTGAAAATAGAGCAAAAATGCATAGTATCAATGTTGGAGATCACAAAATTTCTTACAAGAAACTCGTCGGTCGTGCATATCTATTTTTAATAGGACGATCCTGAGAGCAGTGAGAAATAAACTGGTTCCCAAAGGTTACCCATGAACAGAGTGGTTTTACGGTCCTACGTCGATTTGCTTTCAAGACTAAAAACTATAAAAGATAAGAAAGTGCAGTCAATAATTTTCTCGTAAAAAATTGAAGCTCTAAAAGATTGTTCCTATGTGTTTTCGCTCTATCTGTAGCCGCGATGACTGCACACGCGGTGAAAGTGGGCGACTCGCTGAACTTCAGTAATATTAATATCTCATTAGGAAGCAATTTACTAAACTTACGATATTATACTTTTCGACGTGGAATAAAGAGCTGAACTTAAGATTACGGGGGATATACAACCGCCATTTAAATTACCGAAATAAATGGATGTTTTTTTCTTGTGATTTACAGCAGGACAGGCTGATAGCGAACAATGCCTGGCGCGACTATTCCTCGGGTGCGAATACGAATTTTGCTTTCGAGGCATTTGAGACTGAAGAAAAAGCCCCACCTCCCCCGGTCTCGAGTCTGCCACGTTCGAGGGACATGACTGATAACGGCGGTGGAATGGCATCTGCAACATCGCCTCGGACATCGGCAAGTGCTGCGGCGGCTTTATCTTCGAATCCGCCAGAAACGCACAGATTGCATCAACACACCAATGGTCACAATAATCATCATAATCATCACAGTCATCAACAGCATCAAATGACGTCGCCGCGTGCAACGTACAGTCTGCCACGTGCACCTGGTTCACGACAATCAGCGCCACCACCGCAACCAGGCTATTACACGCAGGATCGTCGTAACAATCGTTTCAAAACACCGGGAAATGGTAGCACGAGTAACGGCAACGGTGGACAATCGACGTCCTCGCAACAGCCAGATTTTTACTTTATGCCAAGTCAGAGAAAGTACAGTGGCGAGGTCGTTAGAGTTTACGTCGATTACGGCAATCAAAAATCCAAATAAGTCATTGTTACCCAATTTTTTATCATTATTATTATTATTTTTCGATCACTTGGATTATCGGAAGAAAAAAAAATATTAATAATAAGTCATCAGAAGTTTTTCCTCCGTTAGACGGAGGAGAAACTCCAACGACGAAACGGAGGTCCAGTTTGGAAAGTCATCGAGTGTTTTTTGTAATATTCTATGACAAATCACCTGAACACTATAATGACACTGTAAATAATGAGACTTTTTATTCACGGCTCCGAGGTGTTTAAACAAATTGTTAGATTCTGCGAGACCAATCGTTTGTTTTTATTTTTATTTTTTTGTTTTCAGGAGCAAGGGAAAAAATAACCGCAGGAGAATTACGGTGCTAAATTTCGTCGTGATATTGTATTTTTTTTTTTTAGCAACTCGTAGTTTTGGTTTAGAATCAAAAACTCTAAATTCCACGACGAAAATTTTGATTGGGGAGGCCAAGGGTACGGAAGTGAAAGGCTGAATTTGTTTTGCTCATCCGTTACCTAACATGATGTTAATATCCACTTTAACTTCTCGGCTCTTTGGACTCGAAGCTCAAATCCGACGAAACGAAAAGACAAATGAATAATAATCGTTTATAGTTAGTCGTTTTCAGTTGTAAATAATGAGACAGTTTCAACTTGGCGATCAAACAGTACCGAGCGTCATTGTTTTTATCGAATATTTTATCGCGGAGGTGAGCAAACGCGTCGAATAACGACAGCAACGCAAAAACGAACGACCGAACCATTTTATTTCTTTTTATCGAGTTTTTTTTGCAACATTTTTTACATGAGATTTAACGCATTGAAAAATGGGGAGCGAATAATATGTTTTGTACTTTTTTCAACAGTAAATTTGTCAGTAATATTTTCGTATCATCAAAAAACAAAAAAACAATTTATCGAAAACAAATTGTTGTTTTTTAATCTCTCACAGTATTTTTAAAAAATTCTCTTTCGCTTAAATAACATTTTCTTAAGTTTCTAATAAAAAGCAATTGCACTTACCATTTCGAAAAACTGATGGACGCAAGTGAAGTCTGTTGCAGATCATAAAATTTGTTCTAACACTTGCTGCGATGGTGAAAATCGTAAAGTATGTCTGTTACTTTTCTTTTTCACTGCAAAACCATTGTTTGAATTCACTTCTTCATGAACTTAGATTCAAAAGAAAAAACGTTTCTAAAAAGTGCCTATATTGCACGAAATTTTTCGATCTGACTCTTTAACATAAAAATAATGGTTAACACGGTTGTTGAGTCACATAAAAATGAAGAAAATAAAACTACGATATATGCACATGAGAGACTCCAAAATGTTCGTAGATTTTTTAAATGTGACAGTCTTTGTTGAATTTTTTTGACATTTCATTATTGTTTTCGATTTTTACTACAGATATTTTTAATATCAATTTTATCAATGCATTTTAATCGTATTTTCATTTTCGTGACTTTTGAGTAGTACGATTTTCATATGCTGTGCAATGAGTATTTTACACGATCCCGAAGATCGAGTCGCGCTGATCGCGCTCAGGACCAAAGACCAAAACATTTTTTTTTTCTTTTCATTTTATCTTTTTATTTTTACTTTTATAATTATTTTTTCCCGTACAGTTCACAGATTTGCGTCGAACAAGCAATTGAGGAGAAAAAGATAAAAAATTCTTGAAGAAAAAAAAAAAAAAACTTCTTTTTACGCACGTTATACTTGCGTATGGAGAAGTCGCGTTCGCTCATCTCCGTGACTCACGCTCTTTCGCCAACTTCCGAGTACCGAGTACCTAACCTTATACTCCTTATTCACACAAGAATATTGAAGAAAAAATGAAATTCAACAAAAAGAAATATATATATATGTGCTATTTATGTAAGTTACCTTTTTGTAATTAATTCGTATAACTCGTAGTTCGTTTTTATTATGTAGATAGGAGAGAAAGAATACGAGTAAGTATGAAAAACGTTGGACGAACAAAAAGTGGCGCAAGAAAGTGCACGGGCGTGTAATAAACAAAAGTATTTGTACATCATTGATTTTTTTTCTCCAAAATCCCTACAATCAGAACCAAAACCGGAATCCGCTGGCATTTTTCGAAGCCCGATCATTAAATGAATCGGAATTCCATTGACACTCTTTAATAAATTACGAACGAAGTTAAAAAAAAAAAAAAATTGTCGTGTCGACTTATATTTCAGTGAAGAACTGTGCACAGAATTTCTATTACTTTGATCATTCCGATGAGAAAACTTCCCAAGATCTTGATCAAATTTGGAATATTCCCCCCCCCCCCCCCCTCCAAAAAAAAGCGTTTCAGCTACTTTTGTTTGTTATTCGATAAAATGGAACACATTCGAAAACTTTTCTTTCCTTTATGAATTTCGAAACTTTACCTTTCCTCTGAATCGTGTAATTCATTTTCAGATTCAAAAGATTTACGTGTTCCATTGAGAAAAGATTCGTCAGATTGGGTACGTATGAAATTAATTCATAGGTATTTAAGAAATCAAGCAAAAAAGAGAAAATAATATTTGAAAAAACGTTGCGAGAATGATTGAACAGTGAAACAGTATCTAATTAGTTCAATTCATTTAATGTGCTTTTCCTGTTCCATTTATTTTTAAATGTATTCGTTCAACATGACAATTGTCATGTTTCATCAAGAGGAACGTAATAAAGTTTTGTCGTGCTACAGAACTTAATCAAGTCTCCATATTTTTCAACGAGTATTCCGGTACATCCTCCGTGTTTGCATCTTTTTCATGGCACATGCACGCCTATGCATATTTTAGCCTTACAAAGTAAAGGGTATTTTCATTACTTAATGAAACTTTTGCTCTCTAAGCATTACGAAGTCAGTTTTTTGTCCAACAATATATATGTATATATTTTTTCACATTATTTTCTAGAAAAGAAGACTTCGATATTGGTTTTTTCTTTTTCCTCTGAAAAACTCGACTGACTTTTTTTGTCACGTGACATACTAACGTTTTTGTGATTAATAGAAATTGCACTTCCGTGTTGGTAATTTTTCATTTCGTTGAAAGATGGAATCGTATGACTTTTACATAAATATTTGGATGCAAGGGCATTTTTTTAAAATATGATTCCGTGATCAATCAATATCTTGAAAGAATCCAATACAGGTTGTTTAATTTTTAATGATAACTGATCAAATTACAGCCCTTTTTAAACTGGATTGACCAATTTTAAGGAGGCACTCTAAACAAGGCCTCAAAGGTAACTTATGCGTTGCACACTAGTCACGTGAGTGCCAAATTATCAACATAGTTTCGTGCAAGTTTACTGCACTGAAATTATATGAATTGGCGCAAGGGGAGGAAGCGGCTGGGGAATTGAATTTACTACGTGTCCGGTTGACGTAGGAAATCGGCAAATAACGATTGATTTGCGGAATTATCGAGTGACCACTGCAATTTTTCACATTGTCATATTTTCATCAAAATTTTGCAAAGAATTATCTGAGTATTTCAAAAGATTCTGGAGCACCACATCTCATTTTTTTTCTTAAGAGATTCTCCGTCATTTCACCGAATAGTTTTGTTTCTATGCTGGATCGTTTCACAATCAAATGTTTCATTGACAAAAAAAAAAAGATTTCTTGACCAAATCGCTGTAATTATTAAACGAACAGACTTAGAATAAATCTACGATGTGAATTCGTAAATCATTTTTCGAGGAACAAAAATAAAACGTGTTGCATCGAAATCGTTAAAAAAGGTCCATTATTTTTTTCATGACTCTTGATGAAAATTTGCCGTTATGGAAATTTCAATTCGTCAGTCGATGTTCTCGGAAATCCACCGATATTCAAATTTTCTCACGTCAATAAACCAAGCTGCAGAATAAATTGCAATTTACTCATTTAAATAACGCCGTTGAACTTTGCGTGAAACTGTTCGCAAAATTGAACAGTTATTTCAGAAGTGCAAAACGTCTCAACTTTCTTCTTCTTCTTATTCGAAAATTCTAGTGCAATTCAATAAAAGATAAAAGTAAATAGTTATCAGATCCAACGGTTGATTCAATAACGAAGCTACAATAACAATAATTATAATAAATATGGCACTAAAAACATCAAAAATAAATTTAAGCGAATTCCATGTGTAATTTAAGCACATTGATTACTGAGCTAACAATCGTACCTCCTTGATTAGTCTCCACGGTCTCACAGGTATGCGGGGGATGAACGTAAGACCAGCATGGAATTGTAATCGGAGCACGATGATATTTTACACTATTTAAAACTGTATTTCCTTTTTTTTCAACATTTTTATTATTATTTGTTTGATTTTTTAGTATAATACGAGAAAGTTCGAGAATACGCTATGATTAACTTGTAATTTGAAATTTTCAATAACCGACTGGCCAACATCGTGAAAATTGGCTAATGTTCGTTTTTTGTTGTTGTTCTTGTTGTTGACGTGAGTAATAATCGTAATCGTAATGGTGGTCAATAATATTTATGATAGGCTTAACAATAATTCCGCGAGTCGTAATAATAATAATAATAATAATAATAATAATAATAATAATAATAAAATGATTAATTCTTAATATTAATAATATTTGATAATAGTTATTTTTCGTAACAATACGTAGTAATAATAATAATAATAATAATAATAATAATAGCAATAACGGTGACATCAGTATCAGCGATGGTAGTTTTTATTTACTTTATCATAATTAATGATGACGTCATTATTAGATCACTCGATCTTCGTATTTGTTAAAAACATTTACTTGTGATCGTCATCGCCATCACCATAAATGTCACATGACATCGATGTGTGTACAAAAAAAGGAGCCATTGATGGATACGAAAGAGCTTTACGACTTAACGCTTCTAGTGGCTCTATAAGTTTTTACTTCCGGTTTCATGGGCGAAAACCGGAAACGATCTTCACAATGACAAGATAGATGTAAAAGCGAGGCCCTGATTAGATCGCTTGAGAAAATCTTTTCGATTCTTGTTCTCGTGACCGTTTATCTTAATTTTTGTTAAATTTATTAATAACATGCGATTTTTCGTAACGTATCTAAAATGACTTTGCACTAACAATGTTTTCAAGTTATAATCCATTTATTGTTTCAATTTTAGTCACGATGTCGTTTTGGGATTCGTTAACGGGAAAGGGATTTGTTCTTTCTCTTTTTTTTTTTTTTTTTTTTTTATTAGTTATTTTCATTGGACGACATCTCGGCAAATTATCGTTGGAAAACGAGTAATAGAATAATATTGGAGAAGCAAATTCTTCCGGAGACGGGATCGAGAAGTACGACATAATCGATAGTGTCTGATGTTTTGTTTTTTTAGGTCACTGTTGATTCGTGTTAGAATTTTTTTTTAATCCTCGTCTTATTGTTGATGAAATATATATATATTTTTTTCTGATGATTTTCGAATTCTTTTCCAATGATTAATATATCGCAACGATCAAGCTTCGTCACATAGGTTTAATAATTATTTTATAATGCTGCTTCGTAATCGCTGCAGGTCGAAATTCGTCCTCGAAATTTTTTTAATCGTCATCGAGGATTCACTTTCTTTGCCTCACGTCCGAGTCCTTGTTGGGGGTTGGCTTGCTAAATTAGGCGAAATATAAGTAAATATTGGATAATTCGTGGACTCTTCTGATTGCTCATTATTTTTTCTTTTACATATCTCTCTCGTGATGCGAATGAGGTGGATGGCCACGTGTGCGAGGAACTTCACAGCAGGGATCCAAAGCAGGGTTTTTATTTTTATTTTGGATAAATCTTCATGCTCATCTCAATGCAGTAATTACGTGAAATAAAATAACAAGACGTTAAAGCAGGATTTTAGAAGGTTTGGAAAATGCTCGCGTTTCCTGTTAATTAAAGCGAATAAATCTAAAACGTTGAATATCATTAATTTTCCATCCATTATTGCGATAACAATCACAACTCAATGAAAAGGAAATGTTAAATTGATATGATTTATCACTAAAACATTCTGCGTGAAAATTAGTGAAAATCAGCTGATCGTGGTGAAACGCTTAACTCCTAGATTTCGCCCGAGTGGCCAGTTGGGAAACGAACATTTATTTCAACGATACAAAGCATGAGAAAAGTCGTTCAAATACTGTGCTGTCAAAAAATCTTCATTACTATATCGATTTGAAAAGTTTGTTTCGCCATAAAAAGGTCTCAAAATATTTATGATTGTATTTTAAGCAAACTTATTCACCACGTTCTTCGAAATAAATGACGATGGAACGGTGATAATCGATGGAATCTGTTAAGAAGTAAGTAAAGATGATTGGAAGGAAAGAAGAAATAAAAGTTCGAAACATGAAAGCTGGGAAAAAAATCGTTGGACGGACTAGAACGAGACTCGTCGTTCGTAAAGTTGGCCCAACGTCTTTTTACATCGCTGTTGGTCGAGATCGTCACCTTTTTCACACTCTCTTAAGCTTTCAACCGTTGGTGACAACTTCAACTGCGGAACCGACTTTTCTAGCCCACTTAAACGTAAACGACTCGCGAAGCATTATCGTCGAACGAAGCTAGTGGAGAGAGCAAGAGGGAAAGGAAGAAAGAGTCTTTTCTTGTCAGTCAGTAATCGTGAGATGGGAATTGCAGGGCAACTCAGTTCACCCTCATCAATATTCAGTAGCGTGGCTTATATTTCGTTCGTTTCCGAGAACGAGAGATGATGAGGAACGAAATGGTACGCGTATAGACACATAAATGTACACAAGGGCGAGTAGAAAAAAGTACTCACTTTTCTCCTAATTGCCTCACGTGCCACGCTCGAGTGGACATTTAAATCTCTCTTTTCCTTCCCTCTTCTTTATCTTTTTTCTTTTAATTTTATTTTTTCATCTCTGCCTCTTGGCTTCTAAAATTGCAATAACTGTCTAACGGCTTAATCTACAATTCTACTCGACTAATCCGTTCTCGACACTTTGAACCTTTTACTCGATTGAACGTGGGATATTAAAAAAATGCTACCTTATTGACATTTTTTTTCTCATCTCACAATCTTCCTCGCGCTCCGATAACGGAGGAAATTGAATTTTACTCGCACGTTCCAATCCCGATGGTTATAAAGATGCAAGATTCGACATTGGATTCATTTTTTTTTTACTTCCTTCAGTATGGATTCATCAATTTTACGATCACGAGATGTTTTGGTCATCAAATACGTTTAGCACATCATTTTTCTTACGAATTTGCAGCTTTTAATGTAAAGATACTAATAATACAATAAAACGAACTTCCGGTTTGTGTCAAACGCGAACAAAATTACTTGATACTTTCGACATATACAGTGCAGGAATGTATAGAATGTGGGATCGATTTTTCTACCGTATTGTTTTTGTAGGAGAGTGTTCCGGTTCATCTTGAAATATGAGGGTTCGACGCTCCAGGGGTTCATGGATTCTATCTCAAATGTTTGCTCATCCTCCACGGAAATAGTTCGGTTCGTTTCACCAGGGTATTTTCGACAAGGTTTGTGCTTTTTTTGTTTTGTTTTGTTTTCCTGATCAATCGTGGGTCATCGTTTGATGGTTGAAATTTGTTCTTGGAAGAACCACAACTCGATACAAGGCTTGATACATCGATACATATTCATTGAAGGTGAAAGATTGAGTTCATTCGGCCATGTTGATTGTAACCCATCGATGTTATGGTAAGCTTCAATGTTTACTGTTCCAAGGAAGTATTTGCCTCTCTGGGTTTTTCAACAAATCCTCTCTCTCTCTCTGTCTTTTTAACTCGTGTATCGTTATTTTTGATAAACTTGTTTATTTTTCATGCATTATTTCATGCCACTGTGACGTGTTCGATGGTAATACTTGAAGGGGGTGCCGACCTTATGGGAGAATCACGTCTTGGTTCTCTCGAAGGTGAACGATACTGGAGTGTTTTGTAAGCGGGACTGGAGGGTCGTGGTGGAGTGACTGGTGGACGTACCGGAAGGTCCGAGGGTGGAAGTGGGCCTCGCAATGGAACATACATCGAATCCGAGTTTCGATTTTTCAATAAATCCGTTCTGTGTTTCGACCAGAAGGAAAGAAGTACAGAGAGGAAAAAAGGAGCTCTGAAGGAAGATTATTGCGTCGTCATTTCGTTCGACTAAGTATGTTTTTATTTAACGTGAGTTTATAGATGAGATTTTCTATTTATTCTGCACTTATAATAAAAAATTCCCTTCGGATGAGAAATCCCTCGTAGTTGAATTTTACGATTAAATCAAGCTGCAGACGTGGTGACGGAAAGTTAATTCAATATCGGTTTAATTGCGTCAAAAAGTGACTTTACCCAGGCGAAGGCAACGTGAGTTTAATTGAGGGCAAAAAGAAGATGGAAACTGGGAGAGGAAGTGAATACAACTTTCCCGGAGGGATAATTTCATGACAATATGAAATATATATAGTTTCACAATTTCCGATGAGAAGTTATGATCACGCTTTTTTTAATGTTTTTCACACAGTTGTACGATTAAAAAATGTAGAAAAGCTGCGATGTTTCATGTTGTATGCAAGTTTTAAAAAAAATTGAAAACAAACTACAAATCGTTCGATTTGATTTTAATATCAAACTTATCGACGCTTTGTGTTCACATTGAAATGGTAGTCTCGCTAAAGCATTTTTCTGCTGGATTTTCATTTACTTCTACAAAACAGTCGTGCCACTATTATGGGTAAACGTGCAAGATTTGAAAACGATTTACTCTCAGGTATTCGAGATATTGGCAATCAACGATTGCACAGTTTTACACCAGTTTTTATGGCAAGCAGTAGAAAAATTTGCATTTCTTAAATTCTAAACTTCGTTTTTATATTGCCACAAGATAGGAAAAAAGTTATATCCAAGTTTCGAAAAATTAAACGGACAGTTAATTATTTGACAGGTTGTGGTGCGTTTGGTGCAACACAAAATGCGGCACAAATGAGAAAATATAAGTGCCATTGAATGATGAAATGAACATGTGAAATTGATTTATTTATTAAATTTATTTCAATTCAATTTTTCCCAATTATTTTTGTTCTTTTTTTCTTTGTATAAAATTGTAGCTAGAACTCTGCAGTTTCAAAAATTCTTACAAGAATTATTAGTGAAAGACTAATTTCTAAACTCGAGAAAAATTCAAATTAAATATCTTGCCTTCACTAATGTTGCCGGTCAAAAATGGAGAATTTTTCGATTATTTTCATCACAAACGCAAAAATGTGGATAAAAAATCTTGTCAATTGTTAAAAATTGTGTGTTGAAGGTTGCGTTTAAGAATTTCTAGATTCTTTGTGTTATAAATTTTATTTGTACGATATTAACATAACATTAACGAAGCAGTGATAATTAAGATTCGGATTTAGTGGCATAAGTTTTATCCATGAAACAAAAATAGGAGGAAGCTCAAAAAATGTACGAAGCACACAGTAATGAATAAAAGTAAAAATAAGCAATAAATTATGTTAACGAAGCGACAATTCAAGCGGGCGAAAATATAGTTTCGTTAGGATACGAAATAAATAGGAATGAGTTGAGTGGCAAGCGATGAGAGATACATTTGAGAATGAATGGAAAAATGAAGAATGTAGAGACGATTGGATGAACTTACGTATCGGGACTCTGATCGGTGTCGGATTCCTCGAGCTCGGCCTTGTTACGTTTTTTCTCGTAGATCAATATAATTGCGCAAAGAACGACGACCTCTGCGCATATACCCAAAAATGGCCAGAGTGCAGCGAGTTTGTCCTTGACCCTGAGAATTGTAGTCGCGGATGACTGATGATCTGGGTCAGGATCGGACCAATCGTAAGCAGCGTTGCACGTCACATCGCCATGATCGCTCATCTCGATATTATCAACGTTAAGAATGGCACGATTTATTTTTCTCTCTTCGTCACGAGTTAATTTCACTCGACCCTCGCTCGAGTTGTAAGTTTTACCGGCAAACGTCCAGGTTATCTTAACACCGGGCATTAGTCTACCAAGGCATGCGACATGAAGTTTTTCACCCTCGACAACGCTCACTGATGTGGGCAGTGATACAATCGGTCTGGCTGCAAATATGATACAAACGTTTTTTAGCCACTTTTTTTTCATTTTTTTTTTCTCGTCAAGGACAAATAAGTCCTCGGTTGTGTTATTTGTCATCTGTTCTTTTCATTATATCGAACATGAAATTTCTGACTTTGTAATGCATCGAGTGTTAATAAAATTTGAATTGTTACTTAGAAAAGTGACGTAGTGTTCTTATTAACGAGGTTCCATAGCCGTAATCATAATAATAACAAAGTAACAGCGATAAGATCAAATACCATTTTTCCACGATGATTTTTTGAAATTTTGCGTGAATCTTCTTGAGCGTCGCATCATAATGTGTAATAAATTCGATAAGTTTTCGTCGTCTGGCAATCGAGATATTCAGTGTTTAAAATCGCAACTTCAACATGAGGCTTTATGGGAAGTTACGAAAAAATACGATATTTTACAACT
This sequence comes from Campoletis sonorensis, assembly GCA_013761285.1. Taxonomy (NCBI): domain Eukaryota; kingdom Metazoa; phylum Arthropoda; class Insecta; order Hymenoptera; family Ichneumonidae; genus Campoletis; species Campoletis sonorensis. Next base: position 234,063 of record JACEOJ010005899.1, on the reverse strand, counting down.
AATAACTCGATTTCTAAACGGTGAAACTTCCTCAAATTTAACCCACCGTTGACTATGATTGTTAAGACGATTCATACGATTTTTAAACAATTAAACTTGGAGTTTATCGAGCGCATGAGAAACGATCGAACCTCTTTAATAAAAGCTATGATTGAAAAAAGTGGAGAGTATCGTGCTGTTGAAAGTTTCAGTACATTTGTCCCAAAATTTGAAACAGACACGAGTGAAAAATATTTATCGAGGGCATATTGTGTGTTCAGAGGTTTTAAAAATAGGCTGACGTTCCATGATTTTGGTTTATACCGAAATTTTTTTTATTTCCGGATCGTTTTTTTAGTCAGTTACACGAAGAGAATCAAAACTTAAAAATTATCGTTACAGAATAGAAACGGGCGTCGATTCTAAATTATGGGCAATTTTTATTGTAAAAAATCTAAACTTTATCAATTATTCAAAGCAAATTAAAAAAAAAATGATGTCATTCAAAACATGTTTCTCGTGTAAGAGTGCAACGCTCCAATTAACGTTTTTTTTTCAATATTTTGAGTGATACAATTCCTTTTTTTTCACTGCAACCACGAAATTTTCAATCTCTAACTTAAATAATCTCCAAAATCGATAAAAAACCAATGAGAGTTATACTTACGAACAAGTCGATAGCGAGCGGTGACGTTTCCGGACGAGGTCGTGTTGCAAGTGTAATTACCTAATAGTGACTCCTCATGTTCTTTGTCTTTATAAAAAATAGCAAGGGTGCCATTCTCGTTATAAACTTTAACGAGGTCTTCCTTATCAGCGAAAGCGGTACGAACGTCGATTTTTTCCTTTTGCCATTCAACAGTTTTGTCAGCGGCGGTGCGATTTTCACATTCGAGAGTCAGCAATTCTTTTATTGTAAGAACTTTGATTTTCGTCTCTGTTGTAATAAAGAAAGAGAAAAAAAACGAATAAGTAAACAAAATAATGGAACAAGGATCGTGAAAATAACTTTAAACCACGATGCTACATGTTCAACGTTCTACGGATAGTCACACGAGGAGTTTTTTCATTTCACAATATTCTCAAGTCCGGGTACACGTATATAGTAATCAATTAAAATCCATCCGTCACTGGCACTGCAAATTTTCAATTACTCAGAGTGGAATTATTTCATGCTAATTTAAACAAACGAACGTCGGGAGTGAAGATTAAGTGAAATAACAAGAAAGACATAGCAATTCATTTATGCACGCGTCACTTTGCAACGTGAAAAACTGTTCCTTTCGCCCCGCTATATAGTCCATGTCTTTCGTTCCGGCAATGCTCTATTTTCCATTTAATTACCGTTGCTGTGACAGTGCTAATGAAAATATACTGAAAAAGATGTGTTCCGTTTGATCTTCGTGACTCTGGCGTACGTTTGTCTGCCGTGACATTAGGCAATGTCAAACGAACGCATTCGACTTAATGCCAATAAGAACCGTTTGCGATTTTCAAGATTTCGTCAATTATTCGTGTTTCGTGTGCTTTTGATTATTCGGTAAAAAAACCATCAGTTTCGAGAGGGATCTTAACGTGATTGTGACACAACTGTTATTTTTCTGCCACTTTTTCTAATTGTTCGGTTACTTTTATCTCAACAAATACTTGATTTTTTATTTTCCACACAATCCATAGGACATTGTTTATAAATATACATGAAAATTTACACATTATTCACCGATTGCATGAAATTCATGTATAAAAAAGTAGTGAAAACTTGTACATGTTTAGGAAAAACGCATTTTCTTGCTAATCAACCAAAAGACAAAAAAATGGCAATGGTAATTTTTTCCCAACGACAAAATTTAGTCAACATTTTTCAAGGTTTTGACAACATTTTTCGAGGAAAAATGTATAAGAGGTTTAAGAAAATTCGAAATGTAGAAAAAATGTGCACTTTGGATGTCTTTCGGAGCAAGTAATCATAAACCCTGTGAATCTATAGACCTTAAAAATATAATACTTTGCAACATCGATCATTTGGGAATATGGATAATTTTGAAAGTTAAATGCTGGGTCAACTTCTTATGCATCTTTTGTGTTCGTGGGTATGCAAAATGGCTTTTGGCTACAAATACGCCGACAGAAATGGAGTTTTTATGTCTATGGATAGTTAGACATGTCTATAAAGTCTCGAGACTGGACCATCTCCCTCGGAGTCTCTCAATTCAGCCTTTTTTCAGCGTATAATCCATCTTCTTTGTACCAGACTCTTGGCCACTTCCACGAGAGTCTTCTGCCTCGTTCTTCTCGAGACCCTAGTCACCCCTTTATCTTGTATACCCTGGTTGTCTGGGCTTTAGGGACTATAACGCATATAGATGGGGTAGGAAGAAAAATAAGGAGAACAGGAACACGTCTATATATGTTCGCCTGTTACTCCTGGTAATTAAACGAAAACTCCGGGCAAATTACGGTCGGTAATTACCGGCTGCATTTAGCCACTCGGAGTTTTTGGTGCAACGTGTTTGTTTTTGCCATTTTTATGCAGCAGCGATAGAGCAAAATGGAGCTGTAGAGTACAACAAGGCGAAGACCCGACTCGAGAAGGAAATTAAACAAAATGCAATTGGAGGGCATAAAAAATAAAACGCCGAAGACTCGGGCTTTTTCAAAGGCGTGTACTGCAGAATGAACTTGTCAGTTCTAAATTAAGGCATCAAAATAAATGAATGCATAAGAAAATATAAACAATTCATTATGAAAAAAAAAATCGGATTCATTTGTAATTCCGCACGAGGACGCTTTTCCAACCCCATACATTTCTTGCTACCAGACAAATATGTATGCGACGTTATACGACGAAACGTTGAATGCTCTGTTTTACTGACATCTTTCACCTGCCTCTCTTCTCCGCATGCACCGTCTCAGTGCGCTCTCGTTGTACCCTTTTTATTATGCTCCAGTTCGCTCTTCTAACCCTTTTTTTCATTGCAACTTGAAAAATAAAGAACAGTACTCGTTTCGCCAGCCCAAACATACACTCGAGAGAGTTACAAGAATTTTTACGACCTCGCGAAAAGCAGGTCTCTTCGGCGTGAGAATTGTGCAGTAGCGAACAATCGAGTATAAAAAGAAAAACAAAAATGAAATAACACACCGCGAAAATTCGTGAGGTGTGTTTATAACGTGCCACTATAAAAGCTTCGCGCAAACGCATGGGCGTTGACCTCCTTGTCCCCTCTCAAGCTTTTAACTTCCTCTTTCCCTCTTGCTTTCTCTAACATGCTCGTGGAATTTTTTTTTATATAGCTACATTTTGCGTATGCCGCAGCAGGAGAGGTGCGAGTTTGTACAAACAAGAGCAAACAAATTTTCGGATGTTAAAACATATTCTATCGTGTCCGGAAACGCTTTTTCTTCCTGAGAAAACAGAAATAACGAGAAGGGGGCTTCTCTTATGTGTGAGGGAGTTGGTTGAAATGTATTACTGAAATAAAATGTGTGGGCGAAAGGGGGGGGAGGGGAAATGTAGGCTGAAGTTACGAAGTACATTTGCAAAATCGAGGAATTAATTCTTTCATCTGTTGAACTTTGTCGACCAAACGGTTTCAGACTCTTGTAAATTTTGAATATGTATATAGATACGATGAGATTTACTCGTCTCTCTGGTTTCGTGTACCAACGAGTTTTTCAATTAAAGTTTGGTTCTCTCGGTGGGGCGAGAGAGAAAGAGAGAAAAAAAGACCGAGTGAGAAAAGTTTTATTTGGTTGAGATTATATGCGAAACTCGGGGGTAGTAGGCTATTCGCGAATTTGTTCGGTGTTTATTTTATCCTTGTAGCATTCGCTTGGATGTTGGCAACATCGTTAGAGAACTTTGCGTATCGCTGATGGCCTTTTCCCGTTTTTCCGCTAATTTTTTCTTTCTCTTTCGCGTTTTTTGTTTTTTTGTTTTTTCTTTTGCCACTTGCTTTGCTGACAAGGCATTTGCAAATACGTTGCTGGAAGGAGGATTAAAAGAAAATGCCAAAGAACGCATCGTCGTTCTCGTTGGAGACGCAGTCCGGAATATTTTTTGTCGTAACAGAAAAACGAGATATACACTCGTGCTCTCGCTACTCTCGAGCCAGTAAATATAAAAGCTACTCGTTTATAAAGTAAGTTCTACCAACCTCGAAACAGAGAAGAGACGAAGCAAGGCAAATATTAAGCGAATATTTACTCGCATTTTTCACAAACCTCGTGGTCGACGATATTGCAATATTAAAGTGGAAGAATACAATTTCGCATATCACAAACATGAAAGAATGTCTTTTCATAGCCCCGCATGTGTACCTCCGAGATTCCGTATTTATTTATCGGCCACGGATTGAATTTCTACTGGATAACAAGAAACATTGTGCAGATAGTGAACAGTCGAGAAAGATAAGAAATCCTTCAGCAAACGAACATGCGAACGAATATGTCAGCAGTCGATACAATAATCAATCGATGAAAGAAAGAAAGAAAAAAAGTCTTTTTCGTTTTCTCTCTTTTCATTCACTTTAGACATAAATTCTCATTTTTGGTTTTTCTTTCGCGTATTTTATACTTTTTAATTTTTAGACACTGAATTGATGGATTTTTCTATACAAAAGTTTTGCACAAAATATGAACAGCACAATTAATTTTTTTTTTTTTAATTAAATTTATTACACACGTGCATATGACATTAAAAGAGATATTCATCCATATTTAAAAAAAAATCTTAAGAAAACGATAAAACGATAGAACTACCTTAACATCTAAGGGTCATAAGCAGTGCATTTTCTTCTCCAGTTTAATAAAGTAAAACATGAAAATCGTGTACCGAGGATTCTCTAACCAGTCGTTAACTGCGAAGTGCGTCCTATATCTCATTCGAGCTCATATCAATTTACTAAATGCGTCGTTGACAGAGAAGAAGTTGGACACGAGGAGGAAAAGTCTTACATCCAAACTTTTCTCTTATTTTCGCATCGTTTCAGTTGAAACGACGAAATTTTCGGATGAAACTCCGGTGAGAGAATGTCAGTGGAACAAGAGCATTTCTCCTATTAAAGTTAAAGTAGATGGCGCTTCTGGGATGGAAGGTCTGGGTGAGGTAGAAGGTCGTTTGCATTATAGATGCGTCTATTAGAGGGCACAGGAGGAGAATGACGATGGTAGGGTTTCGGTTGCCGACACGAAGAGAGCATCTACTTGGCCACTGCTCCCCAAAATGGAATAAAGTTTGGGTCGTATGATAATAGATATGGGTCTGCTCTCCGAGTTTCAATATATACATATATTTATATTGTGTCTGTGCTAGATTGCCGAAATTGTAATAAATTGAGGGAAAACGAGAAAGAGGGAGAGAGGTCAAAAGCCGTATATGGTGCACTTCTCACTAGAAGGAGAGAATGCGGAAAAGGAAAGGAGAGAAGGGGGGAGGGAGGGAGGGAAAGGGTGTATTAGCAAAAGCGACGAAATGCTGCCTGCAGCTTGTCCTCGAAAAGGTTATGTGAGATATATGGGGAACATTGGAAGGAATTCGTGAGTGGATTCCAGGCAAGGAAGGCAAAGTTTCAGCCAATCCATATCAGTCCTCATTTTTCTTCATATACTCTGTAAAACGCTGTCGCTACATACATTTATATGGTACATATAGACTTAACATTGGAGGCATATGTAGATTCGTGTGAGGCTTATATATACGTGGATATATAATGCTATATATATAGCAATGTGTAATATGCATATACGTCGCGAGTTGAAGAGGTTTGGTACCTGATCGAGCGTAGAAAGTGAACTTTTGCGGTGCATCATCCGGGGACTCGAAGTACTGCGAGGTAAGAAGAGTTTCGGTGATACCGTATGGCATGGGACTTGGAAATTATCTAGTGATCCTATGATGCATGGATAGACGTGTATCTCGCATGCATAAGACACGGTGTAGAAAGCAGGGAGACACCGTAAAAAATATACGTAGAGTGCCACGAATTTTATTTCCTCTTTCTCTCTTGCTTCCTTTTTTCCTTTAATAATGAGAGAGACAGGAAGAGAGAGAGAGAGAGAGAGAGAGAAAGAGAGAGAAAGAGAGAGAAGAGAAAACGAGAAAGACAGAGGTTGAAGAAAAACGGTCATGTATCCTCTCAGCTTTTGCTGAAACGTTTTTTCTATCGCTATATCACAGACTCTTGGTCGTCTTTGCCGAGGTTACTTCTCATAACTCAACCGAAGAGAGTCGTTTCCGAGTTTCCTGAATGTGGGAATGTTTGTGTGTGTGTGTGTGTGTGTGGGGAACGGAGAAAGATGAAGAGTAGATAGAAGGAACGATGAAAATGGGCGGGGGAAGTGTGCTGCCGAAAATACTTCGAATAATATATGATAATATACCGTTGATACTTTAATATACTCCTTTCGCCATTGTAATGAAAAATTTTAGAATTCCGTATGACGTAACGAGTTATTATGCGAGGCGAATATATAGTTAATGTATAATAGTTTAGTTTATGATGCATTTTTAATGCGAGCTTTTTAAAGATGGCGATAACCATATTAAAATCTCTCCGCTCATAATAGGGTTGAGAATTTCGTGAAGTTTTTAAATGACAATTGCCCAATGGTCTAAATGCAAAAAAAAAGATTATTTTAGTAAGGGAAAGAGAGGTGGATAAAACAGTTTATCGAACAGAGTTTTCAAAAATGCTTTCAAAGTTCCTTTTAATAGGCGGAATAAGTGACGAATCGTTTATATTTTTTATATAATTTCGTTATTATTTTTAAGGTAGTTTCATCTCGAAATTGCAATCGAAAAATTGTTTTTCAGTTTTTCTCACATACAAAATGGTGTGTGGGCATAAGTTAATGAATAAAAATTGTTGTAAATTGACTAAAGAACAACATACTCCAAATTCGAAGTCTTCCAGAGTAATATGTACTTGCTGTATAATGACGAAAATTGCGAATCATTTTTTTCATCAGATTTTTTTGAAAAACTGAATGTAGCTTCTTCGATGTTGCATTAAAATGTGAGCAAAGTTTTAGAAGTCTTCACCATGTTGGAGCGAAAATATTTATTGATGAAAATCTAACTTTTAACGCGAGCTTTTATGAGAGATTACAGAAAATTTCGATTTTTACTGATAAATATCTGAACGTTCTGTTTGGTGAATCCTTCTAAAAATTATTACACAGGTCCTTATGATATTAAAGAAGATTTTTCCAAATTTTCAAGAAAATCTTAAGAAAACGATATAACGACAGAACTACCTTAATAAGTTGGTTGTTATATATACAGCGGATGACAAATTTCTCGTCATTTACATAGCTCGAAACTGTCACGGTTGTAGTTTTGATAACGAGAGACTTTTCGTCACCGACGAGACATTGAAAAATCGTAGCAGAAATTCTCGGTGGTGTTTTATTTCATTTTTTTGCGACAAAAGATCTATGAATGTATATACGAAGATCGGAATACGAAGATATAAGAAGGGAATGGGCGAGGCAATATATAGGACCGTTTTGGCTATAAAGCCGCACGGTCAATTTGTTCCATTCTTGGCAATGAAACCGGAAATGTTGGGCGGGGATCGGAACGAGAGGAAGAGCTTGCGGAACGCTTGGGACAAAGGTATAAAGTGGAACGGGAACGAAAATGAAGTCAGAAGATATAGAGTATCGGGAGTGAAATCGCGGAAAAAAGGAAAGGACCGCAAGCCATAGAGGGAGAAAGAAAAATATGGGGAAAAAAACTGGCTGTTCTTGTTTCCAGAGTGTGCTGTTAAGGTCTGAAACACCAAGGGAGTCACAGAATTGCACGAGAAAGAGGCGCAGAAGAACAAAGACAAAGATAAAGATATAAAAGCGAGAAAAAATAAGAGAATTGGTAGAAATGGCGCCAGGAGCTGTCTCACGGTGTACGATCGATATCAGAGAAGAAAACTCGATTTCCCTCCAGCTTTTTCATGCTAAAAAGATCGTGCAAATTTGTACCAAGCGATAAATCTGATCCACTCGCTTGTTTTTACATCTTAAGATGGATTTACATCGATGTTTGGATTTTATCCTCAATTTATATATTAAATTAATCCATTTCGTGACTTTTCATCTAATTACAAAACGGTGGTTCGGATAAAAGTAGTCCTATCCGTAACATTCATATCGAAAAAGTTGTTTTTCAGTTTTTCTCATAGACAAAATGGTTTGTGGGCATAAGTTAATAAATAAAAGTTGTTGTAAATTGACCAAAGAACAACATACTCCAAATTCAAGGTCATCCAAGGTGATCGTACTTGGTGTATAATTACAAAAATTGCGAACATTTTTTTCTTTAGATTGTTGTGAAAAACTAAATGCAGCTTTTTTGATGTTGCATAAAAATGGATGCAAAGTTTTAGAAGGCTTCACCATGTAGGAGCCAAAAAACTTATTGATGAAAATGTAACTTTTAACACAAGCTCTTATGAGAGACGACCGGAAATTGTGATTTTTACCAATAAATATGTGAACTTCCGTTTGGTGAAACCTTCGAAAATGTATTACACACGTGCATATGACATTAAAAAAGAATTTCCAAATTTTCAACGAAATCTTAAGAAAACGATGTGACGATAGAACTACTTTAACAGAAAAATAACTCGATAGAGAACGTCTCCATATCAGTTTCGACCATTGCAGTCTCGTGATTAAACACTGCGATTTTTTTTTGTAAAATTGTAACCGCAACAAAAACGAATCACGCTTGATTTAATTAAGTCTGAAAAGTGCAAAAGTCCATTGAATGGTTAATTTACAAATGAAGAATATTCTTTATGAAGAGGATGTCAATAAAATGAGGAAATTCATCTTGATGAATGCTTTTGAGATTGAAGCTACAATAAAAGTAAAAACATTGGAATCGTCATCCAAATTTGCACCAACTCTACGATTCGTGAAGCTTCCAGAATTCCCAACGTCGTTTTCTCTACGGTATTCTCCTTGACTACAGCGTCTCTTGTTATCCAAGAGATTCCGAGCCTTCTCCGGTCCATATATACATACATTCCATTTCGCACGTTTGCCCCCTTAAGCAAATCTTATTCTTCACTCTCTTCCACAAGATTGAAATACGGATTAGAAGACCTTTGTGTGTGTTTGCCTGCGAGTTCTTCTTATCTTTACTTCCATTATACTAGAATTTACAAAATATATGTATATATACGTAAGACTGAAGCAGAACGTTTCTTTTATTTTTATTTTTTTATCTTACGCAGACATTCTGCTCTTTTGTACATATAGAAAGAACAAAAGTCCTGATGTTCAAAAAAGAGCTGAATACTTCTGTTTCGAGAGCTACATCCATGTTTCCAGAGCTACTCATACATATTAATTGACGAACATATCAAGTAAAAAGCTTAAATTTTATATAGAAATTTATTTAAACCTACGCAAATTCCCACGATATTAATCCACGAATATAAACATTATAGATCAACTCTATTGATGGCTGTGTCGTCTGATGGTAAGGGAAATTAAGCATAGTTGAAATACCAGCAGTCCGATTTCAAATAATGTATGATAAATCATAAGCGATATGATGAAGAAAACTGCGTTAAAATCTTAAACACCTATCAAGTTTTAATATATCAAAAATTAGTAACTTGAATAAAACCAAAATGACAAGACGGCATTTTTTCCAAAGTGTCATTCGTTGACTTCAATCAACATTTTCGATCGCAACAATCATAATTGTGCATACAAAGTAACGGAAAAATGATCAAATACAATTTTTCCAAGATAATTTTTTGTATCATAATGTGTAAAAAATTCGATAAGGCTTCACCATCTGGTAATCTAGATATTCAGTGTTTAAAATCGCGACTTTAACATGAGGTCTCATGGGAAGTTACGAAAAAAGACGGAATTTTACAACCAATTATTCGCTTTCTAAACAGTCAAATTTCCTCCAATTTTACCCACAGTTCAGTATGATTGTTAAGAAGCTTCCTACGAATTTTAAACAATTAAACTTGGAATTTATCGAACGCATGAGACGATCGAACGATCGGATCCTCTTAAAAATTTCTTTCATTTTCATTTTTTCAATTTCCGTCGAAAATTTGTTGTTCGTAATAATTGTAGAGTTGTTCGAAATACATTTCGT
>JACEOJ010005899.1:205382-216051 GCA_013761285.1 Campoletis sonorensis | reverse complement strand
AAAAAAAAAAAAAAAAACGTCAATATTCTAAATTATCTTCCTCCAAATTATCGAATATTTTACACTCGCTTTGATAAAACAAAGCGCCATTAATGAAGAAATTCTCTTAAGGAGTTTCGGTACAAGTCATACAATGTGATGGTTCAGCTCATCTTTAGAGAGAATCAAGGGGGGGGGGGGGGGAATTCTATTGTTCTCAAGCAAAACGCTAACTTCACACAACAAAATTTCGTATAAAAATGGCATAATTACTGAAAAATTGACCGTTTTCATTGACAAAAGAATGAATAATTAATATACGATGTAGACGAATTATTTCATTTTCTGGTGGCATAATTGTAATGACATTTTGAGTGGTTTGACAGTTTTTTATAGCCTTTTTCACATTTTTTCATATCGTTTCCTGCACATAACTGAAGTTAAGGGATAGCGTAGGCATGTCTCTATGTTAAAAAGTGACTTTTCATTTGAGATTTTTGTGAAAACGATGTTCATAATCGTTTTGAAACTTGGAGGACATATTCTGGTTAAGTGAAAGAACGTACTGTAGAAATTTGAATAAAACGGTTACATTTCATCACTTGTACCGGAACTCCTTACTGAGCGCTTACAAATATCAATAATTTTTCGACTATGTTGATACGTAGTTAGATATTTTGCATATCTGTCAACCATTCAAAACGGGCAAGTGCGGTGAGAAACCAAATTTTCATCGGCGTCAATAATCGATCGACACCGAAGGCTTGTTGGTGGTGGAAGGACAATCGGAGATTTGCAAAGATGAGTGAGCTATCAGTGGAATTTTGGAGCTGCACGTATTTTGTGTACAGAGAGAGGACACGACGAGAGTTTCTGATTTGACCTCCGACCGCACGTACAACGTCGTGACTATCGATCTCGGTGCGGTCGAGTTTCTGGCCGTTCGTTTCGACTATCGAGATCTGGCAACTGGTCAGGCGTTTGCGAGCTTTCGTCTATATCGACATCGAATTGTACTTGCACATGTACCATTCATATATACCTATATATACACATACTTGTGATATAACAATTGTTGGATATACGTATATTCTCCGTGATGATAAGCACAACCAGGATACTTTTTTAAACTCTATAGTGGAAATGAGCGAGAGAGCTTCACATGTATACCCGATACCTAATAGAAAAACTCTCTGGGATCGTGCTCCAGAGCACAGAAGCTTCGAAAGAAATGTAATGATTCATGTAACCCAATGAATCATACTCTCTTATCGTTTTTTTGTCTTCCACTCTAACTGTTCGACCTTTTTGCTGCCGGGTCCCACCGAAAGATCTATTCTGCAGATAGAGTTAAAGACTATAACTTTAGAGAATAACACAATTATCAATGCTACCAATTTTCTATTTTGATTGCAAGGATAAATTGGTTTCGAGGAAAGTTTCGCGGAGACCTCAATCTATTTGGGATTTTATATCGACTTTTCTTCCTCGAGCCAAGGAGAACGGCCGCTGAAAAAAAGGAAGGAATTAAAGAGAAAGGTATAAAAAGAGGAAAACGAAGAGAACCTGTTTCAAGAGGAAGATAAACCGGTCGTGAGACTTGCATTTACGTTTTCTACAGGAACCGGGGATCCCTATATAGTATCAAGCTCGCCGGTAGGTCGTCTCGATCGAACGACAGTGATGCACGACCTTTTTACTCTGCTTAAAGTACGAGAGAAAAAAGAGCCGAAGAGGATAGGAAGGAAAGGGGCAAAAAGAAGAGAGCAAGCTCGAGTGAACCGTGTGCGGTAGATGGTACGAAAACGAACTCGACATGAAGATTTCTAGGTTCTGATGGTCGAATTTCTGTGCGGTGAATTTCGATTCTCCGGTCACGCTCCTCCACGGCTACATCAACTGTCCAGTTATTCTTGGCACGCGAGACAGGTCACATAGTTTTCTCAACTTTGCGGGGCAGGGAAAAGAGATGAGAGGAAGAAGGAAGTGGGACGACGGAGGCAAAGCGAAGAAAGCGAGAAAGAAGCATGAATGATATATATCCAGAGAGAGGAAAGATAAGGTCGAATTGACCGGGTACTGAAGAACCTTCATTTTCTGCTAAATTAGTTTATAAATCATGTTACTGTACCAACAGACTTGATTGCACGGAGTCAAAGAACTGTGAATACAGCTCACGGCTTATATTTTTAACAGCAGAACGGGAAAAGATGAGTATTCTTTCTAGGATAATGAAGAAAAATGAGTAATGAATATGCCTCGTCCAATAATAGATCGTTTTAAGACAAAAACAGTATAAAGTTGATAGATATGGTTATTCTGATTCCAAAAATACTAATTTCAGAAATTTTCCGCCTCGCGTTTGACCTGAGTGCGTTTTTAAGAATTTCAACATTTTTTACCGAGTCGTTTCCCAACAATCTGTCCGATTTTTCAGAATGCGGTTGAACGATAGATTTTAGATACCGATAATACAATTTTGTGACTCTAGTAGGGCCACGCATACACAAGAGACCATTTGAGAAAATTAAAGATGAGGTTAAAACTTTGGGTAACCTGGCCAACCATACGAAAGATTTGAAAAAAAAAAATTGAACCAGGCTGGTACGAGACAGGTCGGTTCAGTTCTTAGACATTTTTTTAAATGCTCTCAGACCATATGTGACGCGCGAAATGTCTGAAAACGAACTATTTTCTAATAAAATGACGAAACCTATGTGAATTTTTAATATCAGACATTTTGTAATGACACCGTCTGCTTATTTTTTTTGACATAGCAGAAATGCCCCCCCATAACACTCTGACGTTTCTTGCCGGTATTGCCCACCCTAGCCGGGTTCAGAATCATCTATTCTAAAGATTTTATGCGGTTTTGACCGTAGAACGGTGGGACATGGTTTTGGGCGTGGACTCTCGGACTACAAGACACAGAGGCTAAAAATAAACAACAGCAATGTCAAGCAACTAACAGTGAAAATCGTTCAAGAATTAGACATAGTTTCAATTGGAGGTATTAGTAGAAATCTGTCGTTCGATTGTGGTAAATAGAAAAATGAAGAAAAAAATTTCGTCTGTTTCTTGAATACGACTTTCGTTTAACTGCAAATGGAGTGACTCTTAATTATCTACAAGTTCAATTTTCATCGCGATCAACATATTTTTTCAAATAAGCCGCAATATCGATGCTACTCTGTAACGAATGTCGAAATGACAGCAGAAATTTCAACAAAATAACGCTAAACCTTTTATATTAGGTGAACCATTCGTTAAATATTTCAATGCTGCTAGAATGATAACGCCACGAAAGACAAACGAGTAAAGAGTTACGGCAATTAAATCGTACAGCAAATTTTGCTTTTTTTTTGTGAAAGCAATTACGAAAGCACAATATTTTTACGTTATAATCGACGGTTTTTTAAATTATTTCCAAATTCGTTTCTGTGTCAATTGCTAAATGAATCCAATAGATATGTCCTGAGAGTAAAAAAATCATGAGAACCTGAGGGGCAGCTCGTTAGTCAATTTAACGAGGAACTTCGTTACCATGTGTTTTTTTTATCTCGATAGGACTTTAACGAACGTTTGAAATCTTCTGAAAGGAAAATATATATTTTTTTTTAACGTGTCTACTTGAAATATTGGGGAGAGTTTTGATACTCATCGTGATTCATATTTCGTTCAAATTTCAAAGTGATGTTTAAAATAAAACCGAATGGAAACTGCTTATAAGTTAAAAAATGTTAACTATCCTCAATCGGTTTAAACAAACGACTGATTGATCCAGCTTCAAGCAATATCTTCGTCGCTCGTAAACCAATTCACAGTTGACTGGCCACCACCTCTTATTCTTCGTTACTCAACCCAACTTCCATGATCTTCGTCTTTCACACTCACACGTTTGCTCGCCTCTCTGCTCACTCGCTTTTCTCGCGATTAGTTAACTACGTTTCCATCGAACTAACGGATTCGTTGGCGCGCAGCAATTTCAACTGATCCACTAATCACCTGCATATATATGGTACGTGCGTATATATAGATATAGATGAGAGTGATAGATGAAGTGGAATCAATCAAATGCGAGACCGAAGAGCGTTTTATGAAGAGAGTGAATAAGGAAATAATAAAGCATCCCAACGTGATGTATGTTTAATCGAATAAAACATGCACACAGAAAAATAATAAATATTCAGATAAACTAGGATCGTTTATTCGATGTTTTTTTCATTTGATTTGACGTCATTTTCATTTGGATCAAGAGAAGTATTTTATTTGAATTAAATAATGAATGCCCTTTGAGTATACGTTTTTTTGAGCATTCACTTCGAAGCTCTGGATGGGCATGAACTGACAGATCCATAAACAGGTTTATTATTTTGACTGACTACTGACTTTGTCTGAGAACTAAAAATTAGTGTGAATTTTCTTACCCTCATAGAGTGGCAGACCCATTGATCTATTATTAAATAATGATGTGATTGAAGATGGTATATGCATGTTACAAATATTATTTTCTATTGAATTTCGTGCTCGTTAACTTGAAATCATTGATAAATTTCAAGATTAAGAGCTTTTTTATTGATTAGAATTATAAAAATATTTAGATGGGTGCAAATAATTTCTTAAAGGTAAGAGCTCTGGTCAGGCCATGAGACAAGGAAAAATGAATTATTTGATTGAAGGGAATTCGAGTTTAACGAGGTTCTATCGCCATAATCACCATAATCATAATAGTGTATACAAAGTAACGGCAAAATGATGAAATACAATTTTTCCAAGATAATTTTTTGACATTTTGCGTGAATCTTCTTGAGCGTCGTATTATAACGTGTCAAAAAATTTGAAAACGTTTCACCGTTTGGTAATCGAGATATTCGGTGTTTAAAATCGCAACTTTAACATGAGGTCTTATGGGAAGTCACGAAAAAAGACGATATTTTACAACTAATAACTCGATTTATAAACGGTCAAACTTCTTCAAATTGTACCCACAGTTGAGTATGATTTTCAAGAAAATTCATACGAATTTTAGACGATTAAACTGGGGATTTATCGAATGCATGAGAAACGATCGAACGCCCTTAATCAACTAGATATTTTGTCTAGGTCTATACTGTTTTGTATAAACGAAAATTGAAAAACGGTGTCCCAGCATTGATCGAGCTGATTGAATGGTTCAGAGATCGAATCGAAAATTCCGAAATGATATTTTCCCTTCAATCATATTTAAATGGGTTAAAATGATAAAACTGAAGTATTTCTCACAAACTTCCAAATGGTATTTTAATGCGTTTATATTTTGTACCACAAATCCTTTAAAAAATGATGGATGCTGCGATTTCGTACACACGTCCGTACACAGGGCGAAACAAACACACAAACGCACGCATGCAGAGCCTGATTATTTTTAGTTTCTCTCGGTGGCGGATGGCAGCTTTCAAGCGTTTCTATCCGGATTTCCGTGCAGTCATTCCTTGCCCTCCTCGCAGTGAGGGTAGAAATCCGAGAAAGAAAGATAAAATGAGGAAACGTATGCAGCCCTTCCAGCAGCAGCGGCAAGCTGGCGCACTTTGTGTATTTCGCGGCACGGATATACGCGAGGCTGCGCTTCTTTTCTTTTTTCTACATTTTTTTTTATTCATTTTTTTATTATATTTTTTCTCTCAAACTCACGAGCAAACGTTCACATAGACGAACCTGAATATACGACACAACACACATAAAATCGCTTGAGTCTCTATCTCTCTCGTTCTCTCTCTCTCTCTCTCTCTCTCTCTCTCTCTCTCTCTCTCTCTCTCGCTTATACTGTATTTAACCGAAACTTGCCTCGCAGAATTTAATTTTGCCACGGTAATTTACAGCCCTGGGGCGACGTTGAGAGTTTTGCACGAGAACCATACACAAATACGTATAAACATACAGCACACACGAACCAGAAGGGACGACCAACGGATATAACGCATATACGGGGCCTGGTCGCGATGAGAGGATGCTATGTGGTCGGTAGCGATGAAAAAAAAAATAATAATTAAAAAAAAAAAATGAAAAAAAAAAAAGAAGAAATAGTTTTGGCCCGAAAGCTCAGGGATGGGAACGCCACGACGTCAAAGTACATAAAACACGTACACACGCTCTTCATGTACAATAATGCTCCGTATAAAATGCCCTCGTACACACTGTCCACACACAATTTCTTTTTTTAACAAACTGCTCAAATTTACGCCGTTTTTTTTTCTCCTATCTTTCATTAAGTTCTTCTTGTTTTTTTTTTTGCTTGAAAACATTCTCGCTAAGTTTCACGTGCACTTGCTTTAGTTGAAAATTTTGCCGGCAACAACATCGCTTCACGCAGCGGAATTTTCAAGGAGGAAACTTTGATCGAATCGAGTTTTCTGCTACATTGAACTCCAGTCGATAATATTCTCATCTTACTTATCTCCATTTTCCCTTCTTGAAAGCTTTAATTTACAAGCCCTCCGCTTTCGAAGCTTTTCATAAACGATCGCGTATACTCGATGCGTAGAATTTTACACCAACCGGTCTTCACACTCTACACCCAAGATGAGTTACGATTTGAACTAGTTTTTGTTCCGTGCTTCCTCTCATTCTTTCTCTTCTTTGGCTTCATCTTTTTTGCACGTATTTTCTTTTTTAAAGGCTCCGATTTGAAGCCTCTTTGTACAGAAAAATTGTGGTAAAAATTTGGTATTAAGGTAGTTATATCGTTTTCTAAAGATTTCGTTGAAAATTTGGATAAATCTTCTTTAATATCATATGCACGTTCAGATATTTTTTGGTAAAAATCACATTTATCGGTAGTCTCTCATAAGAGCTCGTGTTAAAAGTTACATTTTCATCAATAAATATTTTCGCTTCTACATGGTGGAGCCTTTTAAAACTTTGCATACATTTTTATGCAACATCAAAGAAGCTACATTTAGTTTTTCAAAAAAATCTGAAGAAAAAAATGTTCGCAATTTTCGTCATTATACAGCAAGTACATATTACTCTGGATGACCTCGAATTTGGAGTATGTTGTTCTTTAGTCAATTTACAACAACTTTTCTTTATTAACTTATGCCCGCAAACCATTTTGCATGTAAGAAAAACTGAAAAACAATTTTTCGATATAAACGTTGCGGTAAAACTACCTTAAAATTGTCGATACAATAACGATCGGGGCAATTGAAGGGAATGTAACTTTAAAAAAGCCATTTTTTTTGCTTGGAGATAGAAAAAACCGGATTTTTGTGTCTACCGCCATGTTCGAATAAATAGAATAGTTGTTATTTGCATCCGAGAAATTGTGAAAATCGTTTCCGATTGTTTGATTGATTTTGTAAACAAATAATTGGGTAGATCAACAAAGGAGAACGTTCAAGTCACTACTATATCTAGGTCTTCTAACAAAACGTTCCATCGATAGTACTTGGACAAAAGATTTTCTCAATAGAAACGAATAGGGGAGACCGGGGTAAAACGGGGGGTACCTTAGAAAACATTGTACTTTTCAGAACTTTAACAAGCTTCGTCTGCTTCTTACCTCTTGCAACCAAGGAATGTACTCGGGAAAAGGAATGTTAAAGAAAAATTGGGGCAAAATGGGGTACCCTCAAAAAAGTAGGAATTTTTTTCACAGAAATTTAATGTCCTTTCAAAACAGTGATCACTATGCTAAATAAATGTTTCGAAATGGTTAATACTCATGTTAAAATAGAAAACATCGACTTTGGCGATAATCAGGTAACGTGATGGTTCAAAATCACAGACACAATTTAAAAAGCCTGGAAGTTATTTAGTGTCTATTCAAATGGATTAAACGTTCAAATGGTTTGTAATTATTATTCATTAGAAATTGCGTGGATATACCTTGAAAGGATACATGTGATTACCTCTTTTGACGACGACACTGCGAAAGTTAGTAGCAGTAGTACTAATTCGTTGCAAAAAGTTAGTATTTACTCTCGCTCGTCGATTTTCGTATTACACATAAAACAAGTTCCCACGAAAATCCAGGTGGAACGAAAAATGGGTTGAAGATGTAATGGCGTTAATTACGATCCAGCGAACCGAGTTTCAACGCTTCACTTTCAATTGACACAAATTTTGGTTTCTACGCTTCTAATTTAACAACTCGTCTCGTGTTTTTGAAATAATGTACAAAAAATTATGACATTTTCAAATTGAAGGTTCGAAATTTCATTTTCATTCCTGAAATGAAATAAAAAAAAGGAGCAAAGAAAAATTCATTGTTTTGGCACTGTGCCCCGAGGCTTGAGGTTAACTTGATTGAGGTTTGGCCCGTTTTGCCCGGTTGGATTAAAAAATTGTTGAGTTGCAAAATTGATTCGATTGATACAACCAAATTGGTCTTCCAGTGTATAATGATTTATGTTCAATATAATTATTATTCTTCGCGAATCATAATAATTTTAATCCAATGCAACGAATGAATGAGTATTAAAAAAAATTATTTCACCATGCAATGTGTGAATAATTACCAATGAAGAAAATATTCTTACTTTCGGAATAAAGTTCAAGCTGCTAAATTTTTTGTTCAATCAGTCCAAACCTCATCAGCCAATTAAAACATTGAAATCGAAATGTAAATTTTCTTCTTCGTTATACGTCTCGTTAGAAGTTAATCAAATTGTATATTATTTTCAGCCCGTTGTTGTCGGGTTTCTGTATAAAATCCTATCTATAATTTTACTTTGACTCTGGTTTCATGGCTGAAAATACGCGACAGAGTGTAGGGGATGGGGGATGGATTTAACGGTTTTAATTTTCCACGATAATTTATTGCCACCTGACGTTGCAGCAGCAGCTCGGGCTGGCGAATCGAAGTAAACAGTTCGCGAGTTGCTGCCACTGTTCACAAAGTTCACGCTAACAAACCCTTTCTCTCTTCGCTTCCACTCTTTACTTCGTCATATTTCTCCCTTTACTTTTTTTTTTACATTTTCTTTTGTTCTCACCTCTCCACTTGTTCGTTTTTACCCTTCAAATTCTTCTCCACCCTTTCTCGTGTACTCTCTTCAGTTCGCTGGGGTATTTTTTCATATTTCGAAACTTTTATTCCGGGCACCTGCCTTCAGTTACGACAAAGAACTCGTTGTTACTTAACAATATGAATTATAAGAGTACAAACATCAGTTTTGAAAAAATGCATATGAAGATTGAATATCGTTGCAGCAGTTTCGACAAACTCGATGAAAAATTTGAAGGGCCCTCGACGTTTCTCGTCCTCTGTTATTTCTTTTTGTTATTCAATCAACCCATTCGTTCAAGTACTCCACTATTTTTGCTGCGCTCTGAAACTATTGACCAAATACCACTTTCGAAAGCGAAACACAGCAATTTTTAGATCTATAACGTTTTTTTTTTTTTGCAATGAATTTTATCAGAGATAAAGCACGAAACATTGATTGCAATTTTTAAAAAATCGGATTGTTACGTGCGTTTCTGGATACAATTCACTTAAGATAGTTCTATCGTTATATCGTTTTCTACGATTCTGTTGAAAAATTGGATAAATCTTCTTTAATGTCATATGCACGTGTGTAATGAATTTTATAAGGTTTCACCGAGCGGAAGTTCTGATATTTATTGGTAAAAATCACAATTTTCGCTAGTCTCTCATAAGAGAGCACGTGTTAAAAGTTACATTTTCATTAATAAATATTTTGGCTCCCACATGGCGAAGCCTTCTAAAACGTTGCATACATTTTTATGCAACGTCAAAGAAGGTACATTTAGTTTTTCGAAAAAATCTAAATAAAAAATGTTTGCAATTTTTGTTATTTTACAACGAGTACATATTACCTTGGATGACCTTGAATTTGGAGTATGTTGTTTTTTAGTCAATTTACAACAACTTTTCTTTATTAACTTATGACCGCAAACTATTTTGTATGTAAGAAAAACTGAAAAACAATTTTTCGATATGAATGTCACGACAGAACTACCTTGAGCTTCATAGATATTGGTGTCGAGCAGCAAATATTTCAATCTGAAGGGAAAATATCGTCAACATTATTCATTATTTATGTCGACATTTACCATTGTAATAATGTAATAAATTGTTTGATTATTTCCTTCTTTTGTAACGTTCTTCTTCATACTTTTTTCTCGTATTTTCTCTAAATGTGATACTATTCCTTTAGACTAAGAGTTCCCTTAGATGCTAACTTTGGAGGAGTCGTATATACTAACTAGACTGAATGAGGGTAACATCAATTCTGACTAGGACGTAAACGTTGATAGTGTTCGAGTCAGTGGATTCCAGGAGACTTCAAGGATCCAGAAGCTTTTTGGACATTCACAGTAAAGGATAAATGTGTAATCTTTCCATCTCGGTATACATAAAAAAAGAGAGTATATACAAGTCGATGTTTCAGCTGTAAATGGGTAGAAGTGAGTGCAGGAGATGAAACGAGTATAGCCCGATTAAAAATTCTCTTACATCGTCGGTAACAAGTTGGGGCAACTTTGCCCGATTCACAATTACGTGAAAATGGGGAAATTCAGTGAAGAGATGCGCGTGGATTGAAGCGGAAAAGGATAGAGACCCTTAGGTAACCCGTAGTCTCGAGAGATTTTCTTATCCCTTTTAAATTCCAACAGCTCGAGATACAGTGCGAATAAGAGAGAGAGAGAGAGAGAGAGAGAGAGAGAGAGAGAGAGAGAGAGA
>JACEOJ010005899.1:108269-205372 GCA_013761285.1 Campoletis sonorensis | reverse complement strand
GAGAGAGAGAGAGAGAGAGAGAGAGAGAGAGAGAGAGAGAGAGAGAGCGAGAGAGAAAAGAAGGAAGAATTTCTTGGTATTTTATCAAACGCTCGAACTAGAACGTTCGTCTTGGCACATGTACGTGCATACAGAGTTTAAAATCTGTTGAAAAGTGTTGAAGTGTGTTGGTGTATGTTCGATTTGCCTCTGGCGCCATATTAGTGCGCCAGAGAGGAGAGGCCAGTCAACCGTTTGAGTCTGGTACCATCATCCGCCGAGAGATAACGAGATAATAGTCAGGGTTGGCTCGTCGTTCCACTCACCACTCTATATCTTCCTCTCTCACTCGCTCTCTCTACGTTTTAACGTTTATACCAGAGTCCACTACTACTTGTTCATTTCGCGTTTTCTATCGCGATATATGCATACGTCGACGTTGTAACGAATCTCACTTTTTTTTTCGTTACGCTATGTCGTAACGCCATAGACCGCAGGGAGGATGCAAAGTGGAAAAAGCTGAGAAAGAGGGAAAGTTAGAGAAAGAGAGAAGTATCACAGGGAGCTCTTGGACGATCCACCATAAATCTCTCTAATCCTTCCATTTTCGAGTAAAATATGACCCACTAGTTATATATTTGTGTATATATAGGTGCTCAGATCTGAAAGTATGAAAATGTATGTATGTGTGTGTGTGTGGTAAAGCTGCGAGCTGGAAGAGACACTTAACGTGACCTCTCTTCTCTGCTCTTGCTCTCACTACATATCCCCAAAAGCCTCCTTTCCATTTCCTCATTCGCCTAGTCGCACCCTGCTCGCGCACGAGATCCGGGTTTTGCTGAAATTTAACTCCATTCCTGCTCTCTCTCTCTCTCTCTCTCTCTCTCTCTCTCTCTCTCTCTCTCTCTCTCTCTCTCTCTCTCTCTCTCTCTCGCTCTCTCTCTCTCTCTCTCTCTCTCTCTCTCTCTCTCTCTCTCTCTCTCTCTCTCTCTCTCTCTCTCTCTATCTCTCTCTCTCCCTCCCTCGCTTCCTCCCTTACCAGTTCACCATGCCATGAGCTTTTGCCTCCGGATGGTTTGTACCAAACGTTGAAAATAAAAATCGAAGAAAAAGGATAATTGGAAAATGTGATTTTTATCTCGAACGAGATAGACAATGCATGAATGTTACAAGCTAAAATTCTTTTTTGTCGATTATCACGTTTTCCAGCCAAGATGTAGCTTCTATTTCAAGGTTTTCGTAGAAAAATTGGATGTTCCAACAATTCGGGAATCGTTATGACTTCCGGGCTTGAGGATTTTTCGCTCGGATTCAACATTTTTTGAAATTCCACCTTTTTTCCATTGAAAAAAACAATTGATCAACTATTCGAGCAATTCAATAAAGATTTTACGTTGCCAAATATACACTTGAAAAATCATTTACAATTTTTTTCTCTACGAAAAAAAGTAGTACACCGTTGTTATATTTACGACCTTCCGAAGCGACCGGCTGTTCAATATAAATAATAAAATCAACTGACAACAATCGAAGCCAACGTCGAATTCCATACTCACATTTTTCTACATCGTAGTAAATTTGAATGAAAGTAATTGATTATTGAACAAGTGTGTCGAACTTTTTTATTTATAAAATAAAATAGAAAAAACATCTCGCGAAGCAGCCATGGCGAGTTTCTGCACAAAGTAAAAAACACAAAAAAATAATTGGAAGCCATGGAAAAATTCGACGATATATGTTCGATAATTCGGCACAGAATACCAGGTCAAATTTGAAGGGCCCAAATCTAATTTGTGCGGAAACCGAATAGATGTTCAAATTTTTCCCAGCCCACCAAACAAAAACAAGAAATTGATCAATGAATATTTATTAAAAAACTCCAACAATGGAATTTTTGTTCCAAGGCAGTCAGTGGAGGACTCCAGTTCCAATAAAAATCAATGCTAGTCCATTGACGAACTTTTATTTATTATTTTCTAATAATTTCTCAAAGATGCGAGCTTTTTAAACGAATATTTGTTTTTTTTTTTTTTTAGTTTTAGTGCAATAAACATAAATATCAATGTATAGATATATTTACAAAGTTTTTAAATACACAAAAGTCTAGTGAAAATGAATTCATTTCATTTCCTTCACCAGATTTGCTTACAAAAAAATCGAAATTCGTGTCGTCATATTAATCGCAAAATCGATGTGGCCTCTCAAGTCAATCAGTTGAGTAGTTTCCGGAATATTTTTCTTATCAGTTTTTAAATGCCGATTTATAATCTCTATTTATTAAATTTATAAGGTTTTTGGAGACGAAAAGGCTTCGTATATTTCATTGTGTACCAAGTAATTATTTTTCTATCATTTTTCTTTATCTCTTGTCAACGCCCCTTCCGTTTATTTCCATTTACATTTTTGATATCACAGCTGAACAAATATCACAATGAATTAATTTTGAATGAAAAGTTATACGGCTATTTTGAATAATAAAAATGGCAGTCATTGATTTTTTAATCAAGTTTACACTGTCGAATGAATAACACGACAATATTGATGAAAAAATTTGATTGATAAATAAACAAGTGTAATTCATTTATTTCTTTCAAATTTTTCAAATATGGCTGAAAATGATTTTACAAAATGTATGTAAATTACGTAAATAAGTAATAAGTTAATCATCGTAATCACGTAATGAGTAAATCATCAGTAAATCATCGTAAATCATTATCAGTAAATCATCGTAAATGCATTAACGATGATTCTGTTTGTTCCCGACTCAATGCAAACGAAAGAGAGCTAATGATGAAATTTTTTTGATAATCAACAATAAAACCACTTATGAAATTTTATGGCTAATCAATAAAAGGATAAATGACGAGTACGTCGAGATTATAATGGACGATGGAAGCTTTCATGCACACATGGTAGTCTCAAGATCGTGAGAGAGGAGGACGGTGCAAAATAAGAATTGAGAGCAATCAAGTCAGATCAGAATGCTAATCTAATCAGAGGTTAATCGATCGATAAATGGCTCGGAGTGAACTGATATTACTCAAGTGGGTCGAAATCCACTGAAGATAATAATAAATCAAGTGATAAACGCGGACTCTAAGAGAAGAGTGAACATCTCGAAAATAAAACTGTGGTATAATAAAAATGGAAAAATATCAACGTTTATGAAAATAAGAAGAAAAAAAAGAGAATCTTAATGTGTATTCATGCATACAGAGTTTTCCTGGTGATGTACAATTTCAGCACGGAAATAACGGTTTTCAGTGGTGAAAGGAAACGAAAGAAAAAAAAATAACGACTAAGGAAACTAGATCGAGATAAAGACTTCGAGAGGGCTAAACATGAGATAAGAGAGAAGGAAGAGACAGAGAGAAAAAAGAAAGGAAGAAAGAAAACTCGCCTCGTAAAAGTACAGCCGAGAGATCTCCGTCGAGAGCTTTCGGGAGACTCTTTTATGGTACTCACTGGCGTCTATTCTGGGGTGGAGAAAAAAAAATAGCGTAATAACGAAAGACAGTGTGAGGATGAAGAAAAAAAAAAAAATACATTTTTTTTCTCTCTTTTTTCGAAACAAAAACGAAGATAAAAGCGTCATCCATAAACAGTCGGTATAACGTGATGCTGTATACTATTTATGCATTCATGTATGGAAATATGTGTGCTTATTCATGTATATATGTGAAACTATGAGAACGACCGGAAAATTCGTACTAAGTAATTACATATCCATATATAGAATAAATTTACGATATACATCCATAGATGGCGTATGATATGGAAAGGTAAATAAATATATGTATATACAGGGTAAAATAATCTCCCATTCTAAACAATAATCTGGAATAATCTTTTTCAGGTGGTTTGGCTTGCTTTTCGGTGGGATCTGAGTTTTGTCGCCTACTATGTATGAATAACGAGTAAATAACTAAATAAAAAGAACGATATAATTTTCAAACTCTTAAAAAAATAGTACTGTTTATAAAAATAATTTCGAAAGAATTCCTAGAAGTTTTGACGCTTTTAATCGTCAGTCACCCATTTTGAAGGTTCCAAAAACTTTTATAAAGGACATTTATTTGAAAAATTTCTTGAGTTTATCGAATGTGTGTTAGAACAATTTTTCATTGTCGAATAAATATTTTTTTTAAGGTTTTGAACTGCAGTCTTTGAAGAAAACTTGTCCGGATCCGAATGATACGATGACCGGAACGAAAAAAAAAAAACAAAAAACAAAAATTCCCCGGAATCTGTCTTGTTGCAGGAATTTCTGGATACTGATCGTTTTCGAACGAACATTTAAGGTAGTTTTATCGTTATATCGTTTTCTTAAGATTTGTTTGAAAATTTGGATAAATCTCCTCTAATGTCATATGCACGTGTGTAATAAATTTTAGAAGGTTCACCAAGCGGAAGTTCAGATATTTATTGGTAAAAATTACAATTTTCGATAGTCTCCCATAAGAGCTCGCGTTGGAAGTTACATTTTCATCAATAAATATTTTGGCTCCCACATGGTGAAGCCTTCTAAAACGTTGCATACATTTTTATGTAACATCAAAGAAGCTACATTTAGTTTTTCAAAAAAATCTAAAGAACAAAATGTTTGCAATTTTTGTAATTCTATAGCAAGTACATATAACCTTGGATGACCTTGAATTTGGAGTATGTTGTTCTTTAGTCAATTTACAACAACTTTTCTTTATCAACTTATGCCCGCAAACCCTTTTGTGTGCGAGAAAACTGAAAAACAAATTTTCGATATGAATGTCACAATGGAACTACCTTAAATTCTGCGTTCCAATAATTTTTCAAGGTCCATTACTACGGATTATGGAAAAAAATGACCGAAGGTTTTATAATGAAAATGAAGCCACTAGGCACACCCTGGAAAAAGCGAATTTTGTGAAAAATGTTTTCTCTCAATTCATAAAAACTCGAAGAGTATTGTGATGTTGATAATTATAACGTCTCGTAATGTAAATTTACCAATCCGGCAGAATGCACATTGCAAGAGGATGGAAAATGCATGGAACGTTTATGCACCGAGTTCTCTTTCGAATATATGCACATATACGAGAAAAAAAAAACATGTATTTTGAAATGTGCGTATGTTGATGGATATGGTAGTGGAATGGGTAAAACAATAAGCGGTGCTGTTTAACCAAAGGTTGTGTGTATGCAAGAACCGAGCTTCGGAAATACGACATCATGTGATTCAGCTCATCACACATAGCTGCTGCAATTCGTGTGCATACATACGAGACATTGCGCTCGTTTTTTCCCACTCAAATATTTCTATTATTTGAATAAAAGAAAATAAAAAATAAACAAAGCCATTTGAAAAATTTCATTTGTTTACATCGAAAAATACCTGCGAGGTGGATGCTTTGAACAACGACTCACCCTAAGCCTGTATCTGCACAGGCTTTTTATTTTTCGTTTATTTTTTAAATCAGCAACGTTGCCCAAAAATTCTTTGGTTATTTTATATTTGGATAAACGGAAAATCGGTATTTTTCCTTCCATACATTTTGTAAACATGAAAATATTCAACAACAATGTTCATTATTTCACATTGAATTCTAGATCATTTTCAGTGGATTTTATACCTTGTTTTCCTTTTTCACTTTGATGAAAATAAAATACAGAGTCGTGCAAAAATAAAACAGATGTACAATATTATTTGGAGCCAAATATTATTTCAACTTTTTTTTTTTTCTTTCGATGTCAAAAGTAATGTCAAACTTGCCCCTTTTCCCTTTTCCTGGTTCTGAAATATGTCCTTTCTTATCCCCTTGTCTTTTTTGAGTTTCCAAAAAAAAAAAAAAAATCAATTGAAAAAATTGAAAAAGAAAAAAAAATTCGAAGCCCTTGACGAGTTTGTTTGCGTAACTTAGATCACATATTATTTCAACTTTTACAATTCTCTTTGAATGTCAATAGTAATATCAATATCCTGAAAGGACGAAAATTTAATGGCAATTTATAAAACGTATGAATATAACGAAACATATTTCGAGTTTGAACAATTTTTTATTCATCAATTGAATTCTGTATTAATTTAGCGTTTATGGAAATGGATTCAACGGCATCGATAAAGTCAATTGGTTTTAAGAAGTCTTGTCTGGAGGAAAATTATTTGCAGTTTGACTGCAAAAATTTCAATTGAGAACTACTACGCAGAAGTTACGGAGCAAATTTCGTTGAATGTTACGACGTCGAGACAAATTTACTACAAAAGGGAGAATATGTATATTTTCTAAGAGAAAGAGTTTCGAATGGAAATTTCTACCATCAAATACAAAGAATCTTATTATACAAAACGAATGAGACTTTATAAAAGCAATTTATTTCATTGGTGCAAAGTGGACTCTATGTGACCTTTAAAATGCATACATTTTGCACCAATCAACTGGACTATAAAAGTAAATGTTTTAGATCACAAGTTTTTAAAGAATGTTTCACTGCACGTGATCGTCGAAGTATTAAAAAAAAAAGAAAAAAAACGTCAAGTATTTGCATTAATAGCTTGAAGAAAATTGTTTTCATTTGATCATTCCAATCTTCGTCCCGTGCAAAAGTTATGATTCTGTGACTAACGAATGTAGTGAAATTTTAAGAGTTCATAGGATTCTAAGAATCGTCATGTAAATCGAAACGTAACTTCGAAAAGTTACGTATTTTATTCTTTTTTTGATAAACTCAAAATAACTCGGTGTGTTAAGATCGGGCTTACGTTCAAGTCTTGCTCAAAAGACAAATACTTAAGAAGAAATCATTCAAAACAACGTGGTGTTTAAAAAACTAGAGAATCAGGGTTATAAATTCGGAAACGGAAGCTTCCTCCTACGACAATTAGAAGAGCTGCATTTATTTGGACACTAAGAAAAATGCCAATTAAATGGCTTCGTAAAATATTGAGTGAGATGTAATGCTTGTTTGTGGCAATTATCGGAATTACTAGACGGAATGATTCATCGGGTGATTCCTACAAAATAATATCGAACAAAACTGATTTGGCTCATTCAACAGAGCTCCGTTCTCGGTAAAATCAACGAACCAAATTAACCGAAAAGAACGTTTTGTGAATGACGAAGATTGTGAATGTTGAATATTTGTCAGTATCTTTTCACTTTTTTACTTCCTTTTTTTCGTTTTTTTCTCTGTGAGCTTCTTTCTCGGTGTATAAAATTTTTGAAATAGTGTACCTTCCAAGGGTTCAACATGATTAATGAATCATTAAATTTACTCACAGAAATCGAAGTAATAACATGTCTCGTGGGCTCTAAAAAGAAAAATATCGCGATGTCGTCTAGTTTTGTTTGTTTGTTTTGTTTTCTATTTGCACACTACATGCTCCAAATAGATAGAGATAGGACCAATGTACGTTGTATGCAGCGGTTTGAAAAGAGCTTTTTTTTACATATGTCACATGAATATAGATTGTTAGAAAACGAAAGGGCTGAATGGACAAAATTCAACCGTAGGATCAATCCAATTTACGCCCTTAGGTTTCCTCGCAATCGATATATCCGTTTATCTTCATATGGCATTGTATACTCACATGTTTGTTGTGTATACATTGTATTGTTCAGGTCATAACAATGACATGGTCTACGTGTGAGTTTGTGTGTGTGTAAACATATATCTATACGTATATATATTGCTGGAGCTCGAATAGCGAAGTAGCCAGGTCTGCAATTCACAAAACTGGAGCAAGCAGCAGGGTAAGAGAAAATGGGTAACTTCGAACTCTCTGCTACGTAGGCATTTGTGTGTAATAGCGATAAACTCGACAGGCTTTTAGGTGAGAGGAAGAGAGTTCGAAATAGAAGAGATCAAGACAGGAAGAAAAAAAAGAGATAAAAGAAGAGAGACGATAGGAAAGTAGGAAATAAAATTGCAGCAGATTTTGCATCATTTGCGAAGAAGAGTCAAAGAAAAAAATAATCCAAGAGTACAAGAAAAAAGTTAGTTGAGATAACTTTGACGATTTATCTTACGAACCGTGCTTCAAATTAATTCTGTGACGTCTTTTTCAATCTACGAAAACTATGAAAAGCTACGGAAAAGTCGAGCGGGATAATTGCGCGAGAAGTTTAGAAAATAACTATATTTATTTATGGGCGTGTATCGAAATGTATGGATGCCTCGAAATGATCGATCGTTTACTCTCTCATGAGAACAGGAGCAACTTTTGCGTGGATTCGCCAATTTGGAAGTTAGCTTCATTTCTGCAAATATCTCCGATTAATTAAATGCTTCAAATCTCTTGTTTCGTCAATTATTTATTATTCGAGGTTCTACATTTTCCAAAAGATATTTACATTCAGTTATAATTACTCTCCCCCCAGGTTTGCGAATAATGTAATACTTTTGTTTTAAATACATTTGCATTGTTATTTAAAACTTAGCAAACCTGCTCCGCCTATTAAGGAAGTTCATACGTTATAAACTTTTGCGGTTCAACTCTTACTTCCAAACAAATTCGTTTATTTTACACTTCATTTAAGTAATCAATAGATTTTTCGAAACGGTTTAAATGTTCTTGAGATATTTTTTCAACCAATTATGGAAAATTCTTCCGGAACAGACGGAAAAACACAGCAACCAATAAGGGGCTTTGTTGATCGTGAAAACGTTCGATTTTTAAATCAATTTCTCACGAACAAAGTATCCTGAGTTCTTGAAATTTGAGGACTTGATTTTGTAGATACTAATTTTTCTGGATTCAAACTTTTGAATCAACTTTTATTTGTTAAGCCAGTAACTAGATTAACTTCATTAATTTCTAGAATCCGTAACGAATTCACTACTAAATTTGAAACTATATACCAAAAATCAATGAAATACTGGAATAAATGAGTATCATGTTCTCATTACGAATATCTACGCTGAAGATGATAATTCTTGAATATTGATGATCCATTTCCATGAGAAGCCAAATTTGAGATATAAATAATTTAAAAAATACGCCAAATAACCGTGAGAGAGAATAGCGATTCGAAAGATTCGAAAATCCTGATTGTTCCATCGACAAAAATTGGGTGCTCGTAAAAAAAAAAGGTCAATGGTAACGAATACTAAATTTCTATCCATTCTATTAACAGAACTTTCAGAATAAAACGTTCGAAATTCTACGATATTAAAGTAGAGAAACATAAATTTGTCTACCAAAGTTAAATAATAACATTCCACAATTGAGGATCTACTTTTGTTACATAAAAGTGATACTTTTAAAAAAATGTTTTTAAAATAGTGAACTATGGTACTTGGGTCTTGCAAAGTGTACTTTTCAATAATATCGTTTTTGCTTGATCTATTACGAACCGCTTTTAATCGTGAGATGAAATGACTCGTTGCCGCCGGGTGTGCATCTGTAGTATCCCTCGTGTAAATCGGTGGCGTGCTCGGCAATGATCTTGCTAGTTCCCTTGTCTAGCTTCGTAAGTACGGATAGATCACTGGATGAGAATACGTCAAGAGGTTGACCATTTCTAGTCCAGTTGAATTTTTCGCCTTGTTTGTGACCGGTGCATTCGATCGTCCATGGTTGGCCCTCGCTCACGGTCGTTGGTCCCGTGTAACGCACTTGGTCATTGAAAACAATGGTTTTTTGTGGTTGTTGTTGTTTGTTGTTGATGTGTGGGGGTCTCGTTTAATTGAGTTTAATTGAATATTCGCTATTTTTACAAATAGCTTCTTTTTTTTGCTTTTTTTTTCACGATAATTATTCATTTGGAATCCTGGAGAACGCAAGCGGATGTACGAAGTGTACAGGCGAAAGAGCGAGAGAATTAAAATGGCTCTCAGCGAGCTTGAGGTACGAGCCATGTACATATAAAAAAATATATATATGTACAGCGAGTATAGAAAAAGCAACATGGAAAGAAGCGGCGAAATAAATAAGTATAAAAAAAAGGAAAACGAAAAATAATCCGTCCTCGGATAATCTTCTGCGGTACTGAGATTTTAGGTTATACATAATCAGCGGAAAAAAAGACCAAGGAATTAGCAAGCGGTTTACCATTTATGATACAAGTCTATCGAATCGTTGGATTCGTAGAGATTTCATCAATTTTCAACCACTAATTTGACGAAAGCAAATGTTTGATGCCTTCCGTTAGTTTTTTTTTTTTTTTTTTTTTTTTTCAAGTCACCTTTACCTTTTTTATATTCCTCGTGGATAATAAGATGCACTTATTTTCATAATGCAATAAATAATCCGCGTATTTATTAATTTTAACGAAATCGAGGCAACGCCATTAATTGTAGTATTGTACAAAGCGTAAAGTACGAAATTTTTATAAAACGTAGAATTCTACGTATCAGCTGCGAATGAAAAAGAAGAAAACCGTCTATGCACCTTTTGATAATATTCGATTTTCATTGACTTTCTTGTTCAATTTAGACGGAATTTCTAATCGTGTCAATCTTCCATGATTTTGAGGATAACCCTTTATTTTATATTCTCAGTTTCGAAATAATAATGCCACAATCGCTCTCCACATAACCAGCAAAAGCCGCAGTATTATCACAATTGCTTATTTTGTGTTATAGTATTATGTCAGTACTGCCGAAATGATTTAATTAAAAAAATGGAGAAAAAAAAAATGATAATCAAAATATGATAATAAAAAAATCGAAAGACTGCTCCAAATACGAATTACGAAGATTCGCTCGTTTTGGGCAAATAATACCGGTTCATAATTAAAGCTTAGCATTGCGGGGTTTAAGGGGGCGGGGGGGGGGGGGCAAAGGAAGTGGTAATGTTTCAACAAAAATATATATACAAATGAAATAAATTGTTTTTCCAATGCATATTTATAGGATACTTCACAAATGCTAGACCTTAACCTGACTCTGCGGAAATTTCATCCATAATTTTGTCTTATCGTCAAAAAATCGACCATTAACCCGGTTTTTTCAATACGTTATCATTTGCCCAATGATTTGTGCTATCAGAAGATCGCAAAAGAAACGTTACGAAAATTATTTTGAATAAATCTTCTTTAATGTCATATGCGCGTGTGTAATAAATTTTGGAAGGTTTCACCAAGCGGAACGTTCAGATATTTATTGGTAAAAATCACAATTATCGGTAGTCTCTCATAAGAGCTTGTGTTAAAAGTTACATTTTCATCAATAAATATTTTGGCTCCTACATGGTGAAACTTTCGAAAACTTTGCATACATTTTTATGCAACATCAAAGAAGCTACTTTTAGTTTTTCAAAAAAATCCAAAGAAAGAATGTTTGCAATTTTTGTAATTTCATAGCAAGTACATATTACGTTGGATGACCTTGAATTTGGAGTATGTGGTTCTTTAGTCAATTTACAACAACTTTTCTTAATTAGCCTATGCCCGCAAACCATTTGGTATGTGAGAGAAATTGAAAAACCATTTTTCGATGTGAATGTCACTATAGAACTACCTTAAGAGGGTTGTCATGTAAAAATGTGTGACGATAAGACTTCAAATCCTTTAGTGACGACTACAAAGAAGTGAGATTTTGACAGAATTTAAATTAACTTCAACGCCATAGTCAGGGTAAAGTCAGTATGCGATAAAATATCCTATACATATGATCATATATTAATATACAAAACGTTGTTCGCGGCCCCTCCCAACACGCAAAGGCTTGTCGAATAATAAGTCGATCGATTCGAGGTCGTGAGACTCTCTCGAGTCGGCGCGTTCCGACGAAAAAGTAAAAGAAATAACGTTAAATAAAAACCAACGAGTATTGCCAAAGGAGAAAGAAATAAAAATTGTTAACAACGGTCGATAAATGTTTTCTCGTACGAGAACGGTACTCAAAGTATTCGAGTACGAGTAGAGAAGAGAGTTAGTGCACGACGTTGATTACGAAAGAACAAAAATCTTCTAAGTCGCGAATAAGACCAAATTACCAACGCAAATGCGATACAGCCTTGAACACTTTCATTAGGAGCGAATACAAATTGTTTACTACGATTAAATTGAGATCAAACGTGGAAGCGTTTCCAACTTTGACACTTGATCAAGCTGCTCATCGTTTTCGTCGTAACTATTTTTTCCCCTTGAAATTTTACTCGTTCCCTAGTGCATTGTTCAGCCCATTTTCATTTCCTATAAATAAGCTGATTTTATCTTCACGAGGAACAAATTATTTTCTGCAACAAGCACATTTATCAAAGTGCAATGAATAATCATTCGTTACGATTGATCGATGCAGAATGATTTTCAAAAAATATCTCTTCCCACTTCGAAATTGGCTTCGCTCAACTGAATCGTAGTATTTTTATGGACCATCGATACAACCTTTAGACCAACCACGACGATGACAAACGACTCACATCGATTTATCGATACCCCTGAGCGCACACACACAGACAATCGCATCTCACATACGCATTTGTGCAATAATCATTAAAAAAAAAAAAAAAGACATTGAATGATAATAAAATAACACAGTTTTCAGCAAACTGAGACTATTGGGCGACGAGGTACGATTGAAAATCAAAATATTTCCGAAATTCTTGTGAATTTTTTTCAATTTGAACATCGTTGTAAAGGAAAATTAGCCAACAATAAAAATCGATGATGTTTGTCGTGTCCGAGGTTTCTTCAATTAAATGAAAAAATTACTCAAAACCGTCTACTTTCAAAAAAAAAAAGTTGGTCAATGATCGTTAATTGTTCAGAATAAGCTTGTTCGTGACTCGAGGGCTAAGGAAACAATTTTTTTTTTTTTTTTTTTTTTTTCAAACTAATAACCTTTAATTAGGTAACAGTGATTTTTTTCGAAATGTTCCCAAAATCCAATAATTTTCCATTCGACATAATCTTTAAAAACGAAACGATATAATCTCGATTTCAAAATTAGTGACAATCAAAAAATGCATTATTGAAGAGAGGCTTGGTAATTATGGGAAATTCTTTAAAAAAAATTTTTTCTGTTTTTAAAAGCGATTGTACACTGTTTAGAATTGTTGCTGCATGAAACTATAAAATCATATGGCCGCAGGTACACAAATAAATGAAGTCGATGACGAAAGAGACAAATGTTTATGCTCGATGACGAACACGAACATTAATTTCTTTGTAACGTTTCAAACGAGATAACTGTATTGGATAAATTTCAGAATGACGACAATTATGTTCTTTATCCCTCCATCTATCGAGCGAGCTCATGAGTCACGTGACCCATCACCACATTGCATGAGACTTTGTACTCGACGAAGGTTTTTTTTTCAACGTTTTTTTTTTTTATCCCTCTCTCACTATCTCTCTCTTTGCTCGTCTCTGTTTCCCTCAGACTCTGTACTCGTGACCAGGAGAGGAATGTAGAGTGGGGAACCAATTACACGA
This sequence comes from Campoletis sonorensis, assembly GCA_013761285.1. Taxonomy (NCBI): domain Eukaryota; kingdom Metazoa; phylum Arthropoda; class Insecta; order Hymenoptera; family Ichneumonidae; genus Campoletis; species Campoletis sonorensis. The sequence continues at coordinate 192,038 of JACEOJ010005899.1, read as the reverse complement.
TTATTTTCTCGCGGCTCTGTAATCAATTGTACAAACGAGATAGAATTGGGTCGACGCATTGAAGAAAACAACCACGTTGCTGCGTTCCATCAAATTCAATCGCAACAATGCATGAATCTAATAAAACTATTGTTAAAAAAAGGACCGAATTTTCCTAAGACCAAAAATTTCTGCCATGGAGAACCTTCGTTTATTTTTTCGAACATTTTTTTGCCATGAACGAACATTACGACGATTCTGTCGTGAAAGAACGTCGGCGAAAGTTGAGTCGATTGTTTTTTTTGTCGCTTTTTTTCTATCATCATTTTTTTTATTATCTCACAGATTTCGTTTTTTTGAAGAGAAAATAGTTTGCATCTAATTGAGCGAAAGTTGACACTATCGATTAGCGTCGAGGGGTTAGAGGTTAACTTCGAAGAAATCTCTCTCTCTCTCTCTCTCTCTGTTAGGAATATCGATCCATATATACATATCTACGTGTTTATGGGGCACTCCATGCCAAATAGATCAAATTCTGACCTTTATTCCGTGGTATGTGGTTCGGCTTTTGTCTCGAGTAAATTCATATCCCTGCTCCAGAAACGTCATTCATATCCATTTCTCTCACCAAAATGTACATCGTACTTTGATGATTTAGAAATTCATTCATATCGAATGAAAAAAAAAAAAAAAAAAAAACATAACAATTGACACTAGATTTTATTGTTTTGTTTAATCCACGGATTTGGCGGAAATTTTAATACGAATTTGTATTTTTTTTTGTATGTATTTTTTTTTCGTACACGCGAAAAAAATTGAGAACCGAATTGTAAAAATTTTGATTAAAAAAAAGAAGTTATTCATTGGTTTGCAAATAATCATAAGGAGGCAATGGGAAATGAAGAAATGTACACGACAAACAAATTCATTTAAGCTTTAAGAATCTCGTGACTGATGTAAAGGGAAATGAGACTCGAAAAAAAATATCGATTTTACGTTGAAAGGCTTATGCGTGGTACAAAAATCACGTGGTTTTCTAATACCTCCTAGAACCCATTAAAACACACGCAGACACACATTCGAACACACACACACACACACGTAAGCTACAACCACACAATGTCAAGTAACGTGTACGTCGGGAAACGAAGGCTGCCCCCGATGTTGATTAGATTATAAAACGAACGAATTCTATCTAACCCAGAAATTCTATGGCAGAGCAAACGAACGGTGGAGTCGTTCTCATTTACACCATGTTCAAATTCGCGTTTTTGTCTACTATCAAAATCCTCACACGAAAAGACCTCGGGGATCGTTGTTGAAAAAAAAAGAAAAAAAAGAAAATCATGAATAATCGACGAACTTCATCGAGATGAAAAAAAAAAGGAACTAAAAATCCCTTTTTCGTCGAAACGTGCGAACCATTGATTATTAATGACCGAACGCGATACGAAATCGATAATTGGACAAACAAAAACGTGCAACATAATATTATCACATACATAAAGATATAAATAAATAACGAAACAAAATAATCAGAATAAATGATAATATAATAAATAAGGTCTCGTGAAACCAGGAGCTTGAATAAAAGCGGCAATTTGAAACTGCAGCATAGTTTCGTAATTGTTATGGGTTCGGAGGAAAAATGTATGCAAATTAAATTTTTTTTTATCGTGATCAAGCGAAGTTGGAAGTTTTGCGGATATATTTGTACAGCGATAATGAAAAGGAGATGAGGATAAAATGATTCGAAGATTGCAAATTACGATTATTATCACGTATAATTGATTTTTTTTTTTTTTTTTTTCAATTGCCAGGCTTTTCCAGGACAATATGTTTTATTTATCTTTTTATCTGTACTATTACGACCATTGGATTTTTTCTTTGATATCCACATCGTTTAAAGTATGGAAAATGGGCCAATATTTATGGTAAAATATTTGCAAGTGAAAAACGACAGAAACGTACATTTGAGATGAACTATGTATTGCGTTAAAAAAATATATATAAATTCATGGATATTCTCAACACATCGATGAAATTCGTTTGAAAAAATTTCGATAATTTGAGCAGTCGTATAAATGTCCAATGTCTCAATTTAAACGATAAATGTACTTGAGATAAGATCTGATAAGAAAAGACGAAAGATTTCGTATTTTAGATTTGAATCGTTGGCTATTATGGAAAAGAAAAATTATGGCACAACGTTTTTTTAAATACGTTATTTTCTCTCTGGGCCATTATAAATACTTCGAAATATTGGTTGGAATTATTTTTCCATTAATAGAATTTTTCCAAGATAATTTTTCGAAATTTTGCGTGAATCTTATTGAGCGTCGTATTATAATGTGTAAAAAATTAAAGAAGGTTTCACCGTCTGGTAATCGAGATATTCAGTGTTTAAAATCGCAACTTTAACACGAGGTCTTATGGGAATTTACAAAAAAAGACGATGTTTTTCGACTAATAACTCGATTTCTAAACTGTCAAACTTGCTCAAATTTAACCCACAGTTGAGTATGATTATTAAGAAGATTCATACGAATTTTAAACCATTGAACTTGGAATTTATCGAGCGCATGAGAAACGATCGAACCTCCTTGATAAACTCTTGGACTGTGGCCTCGAAATATTCTTAGATCTCTCATAAATGTAGACAATAGCAAATGTATTGTGGAATTTAGACATTATTGTTATTACTGTACTTTAGAGCTTAACTGATAGTGACGAGGTGCGATTTTATCTGCTGCACGTGTTCTCAAAAAACAGAACCATTAACTTTCGTATCATTACGAATGAATCTTTACAACTGGGCCAAATCCTCGAGAATTATTATTTCGTGGATTTTTCGAAAAAATCCAACATTTATTCGCAGTATTTCGTTGGAATAGTTATACAATTTTTTTTTGACATCCAACGACTAAATCTTGATCAAATAATTAATGAAAGATATATTTTGCGTGAAACTTCAAGTTTTATTGGATTCCCATTTTGAGCTTTCTTTATATTTAAAAAAAAAAAAATCTCTCCAAAGAATGTTCTTCGCATCCGTTGCAAATTAAAAACTCATAAAACAGTATTTTTCCATGAATCCTTTGCTTTATGGACCTCGCCGCGAACTCAGTACTTTCTTGAAATCAATAAACTCTCAATTAAACAGGTCAACATGAAATTGTACGTCCTACAAACCGATGCTACATTTTAAACCCGAGAAATTTCATCAAAATGAATAGTAAATAGTTGCATAGGAGCAGAAGTTTTTTTCGAAGGGAACAAAAGTAATGATCGATTCTTCAACTTTTCTAACGCTGCTAGACTCTTCGATATGGAAATGGAATCTTTATGTTTCCAGCGGCGGACAAATATTTTCATTAAAATTCTCTTGTATAATTTGTCAAAATCTTTTTAAAGTCTAGGAAAAAGTTCAAGTTCAAAGAAACTGAGAAAAATGTAAAGCTGTTTCTACAAATTACTCAATATATGAACGAAGAAATTTGTTTTCAAGTTTAACAGCGCAAGCCTGAGTATTTATTGCGGAAGCTTCGTTATAATTTTAGTGTCTTAATAATTTGCCCGTGACGTCATAAACAATTGGTCGTAATTGATGAAATTTTGTCACGTCCGTTGGAACATTTTGGTAATTCAATTGTTCCATCGACCTCTAGTTTCATGAGCAAAAAATGTATTCCAAGTGCGGGATTCAAAAATATGAAAATTCTCGACGAACCGTTGACAGGTTCGAGTCTGGATTGTGAAACATTCAAAAAAAAAACTTAATTCCATATCGTTTACTGTTTATTGTGTCGTTTGATGTTTCGATGAGAGATTGTAAGTGCGTCACTATCTCAAAGCGACTGATTTTGTGTTTGAGAGAGGCGCAGAAAGTTGAAAAACATTGAATCGGCGTTGAAAGACGCAAAGATAAGTGGATAATAATTTTCAAGATAAATTTATGACTCGTTAGTGAAAATGAGATTTCTTGAATTCTGTAAACTTTGTTTCAATGTATCGAATGGTAAATTTTGCTCTGGAATCAACAAATGATTTTGTGGAACGCCGTGAGATGTTCCGCAGCTGATTTGGCTCGTCGGACTGACGTGGACGCTGCTAAAACTTGAAAACTAAGGATTCAATTAACAGGGCGAATAATTGTTAGAGAAATGTTGATAATTTCGAAAGTATGCGGTCAGTGCAGATTATTTGGTTCAATATCTCGTTCACGAGGGCGAAATTATTGTCTCGGAGTGATAACTCAACTTTTGCAACTGCCGGATGACTCAGAATGGCCATAACCTTATTCCAATGGTCGGTGCAGCATTTATTTTTCGAAATCATTGTTGGCCTTGAGCTTATTCTTTCAATCATTTTTCCTCATAAAGGAAGAGCGAGAGGAAAGCGGTTGGGAAATCGCAAGGCAGGAAAATATCGCATTGATAATGATACTCGAAGTATAAGGAAAGGATTAAAAAAATATGGCAGATTTTTCTTGGTGTAATATTCTTCGATGGACTCACCTGCCTGGACGGTGGCAAGGGGGCTCGCTAAATATAGAAAAGCGACGAGTACGAAAGCGGCCTGGCTCTCCATCTCGTCTTCTTCGTAAATTCCCGAAGGTCTCTGCGAACCTTTATTTTCTCTTCTGTATCTGTGTATATATATATGTGTATATATATTTCTCTCTCTCTCTCTCTCTCTTTGGTTACTTGTCTGACCAAAACTATGTTTTTCTTCTTATTTCACTGTTCTCGTCGAGTTCTCGTCGAATCTCAGAGTCTTTGTTCCTCAAACTCAGCACAATAAACACATGTACACAAAATTACACGACACTCGAAAAAAACTTCGCGAACTCGCGATCAAAATGGGACAAACCGAGAAGAAAAGGACAGGAATCGATTATTTTCGGACGCTTCGCGTTTTCGTTAAATGCGAGATTATACGACGTCGACTTGGACGATCTTTTCACTCGTGTGTGGATAATACAGACCCGTTGAGGCTCACTGGGACTTCAGCACGAGCTGTTCCCTCGCTCGTTCTCTCTCTCTCTCTCTCTCTCTCTCGCTTTTCGTTTTCTCCCCCCGCAGAGTCGCCACTATACGTCATTCGCTATCATTCTTTCTCACTTGCCTTTCTGCTCTCTCACTCTCGCACGTTCCTAACCCCACTTCGCTGGGTTGGTTATGAACAAAAAAACACCTCGTTATCGTTCTGTGACACCGAATCGTTGATACGATTATTGAAAAGTAGTACACTTCGATCGTTATCTTCGCTGTAATTCTTCTGGAGCCGAAAACGAGATAAAAATGCGAAATCTTTTTACATATATGTATTTATTTTACGCTGTAAATATTCAACGAATCATGGAAAAATAATCCAATCTCAGTTCTTCCTTGTAGTGTTTTTCCTTTCGCAAAACACGATTTTGTTCTTATTTTTCCTCAATCTCAATGTTTCCTTCCCCCTGTTTCTATCTCTCTCGAGCTTTTTCGTCGTTGTGTGCGAGCTTTCATAAAACAAGTACCCACACATACACACTGAAGTCAAAATAAAACGAATTACAGGAGCGGCGTACGTTTAAATGGCCGACACGTCCTCTGCTCTTCGGGGCGATTTGATGTTTGCGAGAACATTTATTTTTTTTATTTTCTATAGTGGGCAATGTTCTTCATGTAATTAATTATTATTTATATTCTTATTCGCTTCCACATCAAACTGCTATAGCACGATTAGTTCACGATTTATTTTTGGAGAACAGAGTTCTGACAGACGGAACAAGAGGAATTGAAAATTCAAGCGGAACGTGGATTTCGGAGCTTCGGGCTTCGTCCGCGTGAGTAAATGAGGCGCGCAAGCGCGCTACTTGTTCGGTCGGTTTTTCTACTTTTCCATAAAGATGCTTTATAGATAATCAAATCACGAATAATTTACGAGTATAGAATGAACCTTGAAATTATAAACTTTGCTTAATACCTAAAAATATAGCTCGGTTTTCCTCGAAAATGAGTCGAGTAAACAATCATGGAGTTGGTAAAAAATATGGAGGAACAATATTCTGTTTGGCTAACGTTCGTAACTGTTTGGTCAAACATTTCGATGAAAAATCAACTCGCTAGTATAAAATTCATCAATGCCGTAATTAAATCGCCCCAATCAATCGATTCCATAAAATTCGGTCACCTACTGAGACTCAAATTGAAACAATAATTTTGATCCTTCTGTATTGCGCGGGAACGATTAACAATAATTCACACAGGGTTCATTCTCGTGGTACACGTCCCTGCTAACAATCTGACGAGTATCACGTGAATCTTACGTAAAACGAGAAAAGTATGCGCAAGCCGAGAGGAAAAGTACGAAAGGAGGTCTCGCAGTCATGCGCTTCAAGTGACACTGGCGCCATCATGTGCTCGTTTTTCGACATGCACAAATATACACAAATTATCTTGGAACGAATTAATTTTGTTTTGACGATTATTTCACTTGATAGGAATGTGATTCCTGATTTTGTTACATCGGAAATATTCCCACTGTGTATATTTAAAGTCACAAGATGACAAAAATTCTGTGTATTTCAGTTAATAATTTTATATCTTTCAAAAAAATCATCGGACGAATATTACTCATTACTGTAGTTCATTTACTTTTTTCAGTACTATTCGAAGGAGTGTTCAATATTAAATGAATTACAATTTAAAAAAAGAAAATGGGAACTTTCACGTTACGGTTTTTCTGCTGGTCTACGAATCTCTTATCGCATACAGAGCTTTTGTTGAAATTCATGAATCGAAATTTACGCAAAGCTAGAGTCGAAGTGTTTGCGGACTGTTGTCGCAAATCGTCGACCGATGGCGCTAGCCGTCACATCAGCTGAGAGTAGCTGTCACAGCCTTCTGTACTGGAATCTTTCCGAAGTAATTTCTTTGTTATTCTTTTGAAAGTAAGAAATTCAAACGAGGTCGCGGTCATCGTTTACTATTTTTTATAAATTTATAGTGTGTCCTGTTCAATGTTAGTTCGTTTATGGATCCTATATATGAGACCCCGCTCACTCTTTGTTGAAACGTTAATTACCCGGAACTGCCGAATGGCATGGGGAACAAGCATCTAATTTTTTTCTCCATTATTCAATCCGGAGCTTTGAAGGTTAGGAATTTATGTTTTAAGAAGCACTACACGAATGATTTTACAAAAAAAACTTCAATATACATACATTTTTTGTTTATTAGAGTTTGTCCAAATGAACATTCTTGGAATGCTCTAAAAGGAAAAGAAAGTTTTGCCTTATTCTTTGATCGAATGAGATTAACGTGAAATTAATTCTATTTTTCTGCAATAAGAAGCTTCTCCTTTCACCAAGAAAAACAACGTTGAAATTTTTGGTATTTTAGGAGCCACGTGTGTTCTGCATGCAAGATATTTTTTACGATTAAATATTTTATACGTTCGTTGCTTTCGAGACGTAACTTTTGAGTCTGGTCGCCAGAGTTGACAATTGGCTTGCAGGATAGCATTGTAGCTGTTGTTTTGTGCTCGTGAATTCTGTTATGTGGGAACGAGTTTCAAGGACATGTACTTTTGGGGTTTGGCCAAGATAGAGAAACTCTCCAATGCGACAGTTTTCGAAACATTAACAAGTGAGGTTCAATTAGAACAACTCGTTGATAAAGTTGGGGAGAGGAAGGGGGTGGGTTATCTCGAGATCAACCTCGATGAATATTCGTCGTTAATTGCTGGATTAGAGATCGTCGTGTATTTTAAGGACAGGGTTTTCCTACAGTTTCTACTCATTTTTCTTTCCGGTTTCTTTCCAACTTTCCAGTGCGTTCGATCTTCGAATCGTACGAAATGCGACCCCCTTCAATTGAATTAATGATTTCATATCTTTTTCGTTACTATGGAGAACACAGCAAATGTTATTATTTGACGAATTAATTAATTTTCTTTTTTTCATAAGTCGTTGAAGTTAAAATCGCGTAAGAAACGTTCAATTCGTGAAAAAGGAACAGCTTTGAATACTTGAAATAATTGAATTTAATAGGAAGAGCTTTGAATTGTTGGTTTTCCTTTATCCATTTGTCTTTTTTTATAAAGTGAATAGTTTAATTAACTAGTGAATTTGAGAGAAACTTAAGGGTGCAGCCGAGACAAACTCGTATCCTGGAATAGCTTAGAATTGCAAAGAGACCAGATAATAGTTTTATAAACTATTCAGTTATTAAGTTTCATTATTATTATTATTAATATAATTATTAATTTATTAATTATATTGATATAATGATTATTATTATTACCAATTTAATTATTTATCGATTTATTATTATTATTATTATTATTATTATTATTATTAAGACAATTTCGAAAAAAAACCCGCTCTGATGAAAATGCGTTAAGTTTTTCGCACACCTGAGTATTTTATGAGCAGGAATAAAATTCGAATCGTATCTCACTTTATGTGTGAAGTGTTTTCCGGTAATTTATAGGCTATGTTTTTTTCGAGATATTGAACTGACTGTTTCCAGAAAAAATGGATTTTTCCGGCGTACTTGAGTACAATTACAGATAAAATCGGTTTTACCTTCGATACCATAAATTTTCTTATAAACAGAATGACCCAAAAATCAACGAATATTAAAGATGATTTCAGTGTAAAAATGAGCTTATGGGCATGTCATGTGAAATTTGGGTGAAAAGAAAAAACGACGAGAGCGTGGTAGAAATTCCGTATTGAACAGTTATTGGACTGTTGAAACAAACTATGTATAGAATTTACTGCTCGTGGTCGAGCGGTTACTATCGAACCAATTAGTTGGATTTTTTGATTACTTTCGACGGAGCTGGCTTTTAAACTATTTTAGATAATGTGGTTTGTCGCCTAGTGAAGCAACAACTCGTTATTACCGATTTCGGCCAAATAACTTGATAATTGGATCGAACACATAAACACATAACTTGGGGTTGAAAACTATTGTAATAATGTTGGTATGATAATACCTTCAAACGTACCACCTCTCGTTCGTTGCCGTACCGACAGTTCATTACTGCCGCAATAACCTTGAGTCAGAGACTTTGCCGCACCCTGTTTTCACTTTCTGTGACACGTGAATGAAGCCTGATTGGTCTCCCTAAATCTATTATTTTGTTTGTTCCTATTCGGTGGTACTGTTTAGAAAAGGTTTCAGCGGGTGTACATTATATGAGGAGGCTCGATCGTTTCTCATGCGTTCGATAAATTCCGCGTTTCATTGTTTAAAATTCGTAAGAATCTTCTTAACAATCATGCTGAACTGTGGGTCATGTTTGTGGAAGTTTGAAATCGAGTTATTCTTGTAAATTATCGAGTTATTAGTTGTAAAATATCGTCATTTTTCGTGACTTCCCCCATAAGACCTCGTGTTAAAGTTGCGATTTTAAACGCTAAATATCTCGATTACCAGACGGTGAAACCTTCTCACGAAATTTTTATGTTTATACTGTTTGCGTGATAGCGGAGTTTCCCAATTGTAATAGATAACAAATGATTATGATTCTGAATAATATAAAGTTAACAAATAAATATGAGGAAAACGATTGAAAAATAAAATTCGTAGGGGCCGACCATTTTTTAGACTAACAATATTTTACTTTTATTTGCATGGAGTTTTGTTTTTTCGTTTTAATATAATCTATGATTAAACAGCATTTTTACAAATATTACCTGTTTCCTATTAAGGAGGATCCATCGTTTCTCATGCGTTCGATAAATTCCAAGTTCAATTGTTTCAAATTCGTATGAATCTTCTTAACAATCATACTCAACTGTTCGTTAAATTTAGTATTAGTTGAAAAACATCGTCTTTTTTCGTGATTTTCAAATTTTTGAAATTTTGAGAAGGTTTCACCGTCAAAATTTCAAAAAATCATCTTGGGCAAATTGTATTTGATCATTTTTTCGTTACTTTGTAAATACTATTATGATTATGGTGATCGAACATCGTTCAAAGTAAATAGTCCCTAACAATCGTTTCAAAATATCGTCAACTTCCGAATGATTGAAAAAAAATAAACTTTTAAACAATAATATATTTTTTTATCGAAATGTAACAAAGCTCTGGATGCGAAGGGTCGAGAAAATTGAAAAGTTGCCAGATCTTCGTCTATTTCAGGAGGCGTTAGAGAATTCAATTTGCCAATGTTTCATTCGCTCAATCTTGCCTAGTGCAGCTTCATGCATCGTAACGTTACACGTGTCGCATGCGAAAAAGGCGGGGCTATAGGACTTTATCGAGGGAAATATGGTGCTTGGGACGACGCGATGCACAACGGGTATGAAACGAGAAAATAGACTTTGATATAGAGATATATGTATAGAAAAGTGTGACAGTGTTGAGCTTCAGTCGGTAGAAAGGGGTGAATGGGAGATGTGATGTGAGGAATCAATTTGTCAAAGTGTCCGATACGTTGAGGAGTAACGTCGACTCCTCGTAAATTCGAAGAGACCTTTTTTTTTCATATACCGATTCACATACAAATATAGCTAAGCTGGAAAACCTTTGGTGCTCTCCGCGAGAGTGCTTTCTCGGATCGTTTTTTCCTGCTACTCTTCAGGCTCTTGCGTTCCACTTAAAATTTCATTTCTTTTTTTTCGTTGTTACCACATCGTTTCACAGGGCTGCAAATCTTACGCTCGAAAGATTAAACAAAAAGGGAAAAACTCTCGTTTTTTTTTTCTCATTGCCACATGGCAAACTTTGCTTATCATAATATTCGGCAGTAACTCATGCCAGAGAGTTTCCTTTGATTTTATATGAAGTATATGTGTTCTTCAGCGTAGCAGCCTGTTCGTCTAGTTTGCGAGCAATTTATGCCAAAAATCATGCTAGAGATAACAGCTTTACCATATTTGCAGAATATGGGCGTGCACGTGGGTGTGTGTGTGTGTGTGTGTGCGTGTATGTGTTGATTTCCTTAATTCATCTAGTTTTCTCTCTCGTTACATAGGTGCTTATTACGAGACATCTTTTTTTTTTTTGCAGTATTAAGGACGTTACATGGCGACTGTCAAATCAAAATGTTTGCTCATTGAAAATTTTTGTTCATTGAAAAAAAAGTTGTTACAAATTGACTGAAGAACAACATACTCTAAATTTAAGATTGTGCGAGGTGATCTGTATTTGTTATATAATAATTAAAATTTCGAAAAAAATTAAGGACCGATTTTCTTGAAAAACTAAATAAAGCTTCTTCGATGTTGCATAAAAGCGTAAAAATTTTGCATACAGCGTCCTTAATAAAAATTTTAACGAATTTTTGGAAATTTTATTGTTTTATCGTCAACTTAATAAGGAAAAGTTCCAATTTTATTAGAAATACAATTTTGCAACAAAAATGTTTGACAACCATAGCTCCCAGAAATGGGCCCAAGGGGATCGCATTTCTTTCCTCATAACATAGAGTTGACATTTCATTCGAAGACAGCCGCAGTTTCCAATGTTTGTACTCCGAAATATGTCATTTTTTTCATTTTTGATAACTCTCAGAGGCCGTGTGTCTGAATTTTCTGTTTTTTTTACGAAACTCATGAGGCAAGGCACGGGAATCAACGACGTCCATAAAGTTGAAAGACCATGGACTTGTCAATAAAATTGGCTTGAATCCTTATAGTTCCTCTATATATTTCTGCAAAATTGAAAACTCGTACTGCACTGAACTGGGAATACATCATTTTGTTACAGAGGAAAAGAATCCTCAGCGAACGTTGGTTAGCCGTAAATTAATTTGACTGTGATACCATCAGAGGGAATAACCCCGGGGGAAAAAGAATATTTTCGCGCAGTAACGAGTAATTAATTAAACGAAATATTGAAAACTCGATACGCGTTGAAATGCGAAGTCAAAACGAAAATAACAATGGAATGTTGGCAATGTGAAAAAAAAAACCAGAAAAAAATGGTAACTCGTTTCCAATTAGCGATCGCGAGGCTTGTAACAACCGTAGAATACTAGATTAACAATCCATAAATCACATAAAATGACTCAAAATTCATCAAAGATTTTTCATGTTGCTTTGAAATATCGAAAAAAAAGTGATTCCATTTTATTTTTTATTTCGGTTACTTGGTGACAGTTCTGTTTATGACTTCGGTTGCACGTTAGTATAGAATCGAGTATTAGCGTGGAAACGATATTTTGCACACTCAAATGATCGTTTGATGTCGCAAACATAGAAAAGAGAGAGAGCGAGAGAAATAAACATTCCGTATGAAAATTTACGAATAACAATCTAGTGATACTGTACAGTTTTGTGACTTAACATCATTGCAATTTAAGCGATTGTCATGCCATTTATCCTTGGAAAATTGCAAATACATAAAATTGCACAATTGTGTTTGGCCGCTTTTAACGCGAACAGCACTAAACCAATTTTGATAAATTTTCACAGGAATGAAGCCCATGAATCAGAATAGGTTATAGACCGTATTATATTCCGATAAATTATTTATTCAGGGAAGGCCAAGCGGACAATTCGATTTCTCATCATTTCTTTCACTTTAAAATTTCTCATGTTATTAAAAAAAGACTATAAATGAAAAACACAAATAACTAATTTGAAGATAATTCCACAATGAAGAGAATGAGCAGTGGCTAGGGTCCCAGCTTCGGATGGAAAAAAAGTTACAGTAATTTTCTTGAATTTGTTCAAATTCTGTGGACTTCACTTTTTTTGTCATTGCTCATCTTCATAGACATGAAACTCAACTGCAAAATTCCAAGAAAAAAAGCTATCGTACTCCTTTAGCACCAACTACGTGTGTTGCGGGGGAAGCCCGCTGACAGAGCTAGTTACAAATAAATCAACAATTTTGAGTTCGTACGCTCGTAGTTTGTAACAGTTAGGAGAATTCCAGGCAAATCCGTTGTTCGCTTCTTCCTCTTTTTTTTTCATTTTTTCGTAAATGTGCGTAAGTGTCAAAGAATTGAGTTTTCCAGCATAATCCACAGTCCAAAAATCCCCTTCTCGACAAAAATATTAAATAGAACAGCTCATGCATCGAATAAACAACTGAATTGTCAAATCGTATGATAGAAAAAGCAAACATGTGAATGCAAAGAAAAAGTTAAAAGTTATTTACGTGGATAGTGTAATTCACCATGAGATCCGCAGCAACGATGTGTTAATTTTGACATAAAAACGTTCGACTTTTTGAGCATGGGTTGAGGCAGTAGGAAAACTAGAACAAGCACAACTATGACCCGTTAATTGGTTGTGCGGACAAAAAAAACATGCACGATAACCGAATAAACGAGAGAAAAAAGCGGTGCTAATTGGTTACAAACGTATTTTATACATTTTTTTCGTTGAATCCCGTCCACAGATGAGAAGATATTTGCTATTTGCTGTTCCGTTCTTCTCTGGTTATATGAAATGCGCGCGATGTGTCGTGAAGTCATCGACCCAGTAGAATATTAAAAGAAGTATCCATACTTGGGTTACATGTGTTTATGTGAGTGCTCGTGTATATGTTTACATATGTGTACATAAAATCAGTGAATGGAAGGAGAAGACATAGGGAAGAGAGATGAGAATATGTGAAACAGGAGGGAGGAGGAGGGGGGTGGGGGGCAATCGATATATCGAGGTGGGGAAAAGGGTACGAAAACGGAGACGTGCGACGCCCGGATGCTGGTAGAACGACCATCCAGTAGTGGCGGTGCGGCGCCACGACGCCCGGTATTACGGCGTCGCGATGTCCCGCGAACCACCACTGTTTCACTCTCTCGTTTCTCTCCCTTTATCTTTCCCTTCTTTTTCTCCTCTTTCTCTTTCCTTTCCATTCCCCTTCTGTGCCTCCCTCTCTTCTTTGTCTTACTGAGAATCCTGGCACGGAGAATAAAAACGTACGAGAACAAAACACGAACTCACCCATTTATACACAGACAGTACAGATTTTACCGATCTCGTATACCCGCGAGAGAACATCAACGGCAAAAAGACACGAGAGATTTTTCTTCATACGAAACGACCGTCGGTGTTACTTGCACCTTCGCTCTTCTGATGCTAACTTGATTTCTGCTCTCTCTCTCTCTTTCTCTTGATCTATATAGTATTTTGTTGATTCCCCCCCCCCCTGCCACATCTATCTCAACCACAGAATCGTATAATGTGCGTTTTGCACGAGTACATCGGAACACAACTGTTGTAAACGCTCTACGTGAGCAGATATATGCGCGATTCTTCGATACGAATGATCCGATTACCAATATTTTGTATCCATATTCAGAATCGTGTAAAGCACGACTTTATCGACAGCAACTCGATGCATTCGTAATTACATATTTAATATCATTTGCGCGGTTCTTTATGAGTGCACTATTTATTTATTTATTTATTAGCAAGTCGTAGCACTTATTGCACTAACATCACGATCTGAACTGATCCGATTTTTGACAGAATAATTTCTTATGAACTATTCAAGAGATTTCAAATGTTAATCATTAACCCATATTGACATGAAAGTTGTAAATAAAGGGAAAAGAAGATTTCGAATACCCTTATAAAAATATTTTTTTATACGAATACGAATACGAATTTTTTATACGAATTTGAAATTCGTAATCTCTTTTATTAAAATTTGTCTACTTCCGGAATATTTAAAACAAAAAAATGTACTTTTTTTCCTCTGCCGTAGTAAACAAAATATCGACCACATAAATCGAAACATATATGAAAACAAACGAATTAATATTTTATCAATAAATCAAAATGTATTAAAAAAGCAAAATGCAGATCGGTGAACAAAAGGACATCAGGATGCGTGATGCGATGCAATAAAAACTGTACGCATATTCGTTTTAAAGGCTCCTGCTACCAGTCGAATTCCGGTTTAGAAACGTTGTCCAACTTTGAAAATTATACGACTCATGGTCAAAGTTTTTATACATATACGTATATATAATTCACGGTCCCGGACATTTTGCTACCTTTGATCTAACCAGAAACTCGCTCACTCTGAGCTTTTCATCTTCAGTATGGTGGCTGTAACTCTCTCATGACCCGGCATATAAAGCCAAAGCGTGTTCCGTTACCTAGAAGTTAATTTCAAGTCAAAGGTTCGTAAGGAAGTAGGTAAGCTATTAGGCACCTAATTCGCCGAGTATCCACTGATGTTTTCAAACTTCACCCATATTTTCTATAGTTCTCAATCGCTTTTGCTTTCGTTACAAATGGTCGGCGATATTTTCAATTTCCATATCGAAATGTTTCAATGTGTTATCTTAATTATGTGCTCAACGTGGAAATTATAGTGCGTGTTGTCTGAACACTTAACGAGGTTCGATCGCCATAATCATAATAGTAGATTCAAAGTAACGACAAAATAATCAAATAGAATTTTTCCAAGATCTTGCGTGAATCTTCTTGAACGTCGTATTATAATGTGTAAAAAATTTGAGAAGATTGCACCGTCTGGTAATCGAGATGTTCAGTGTTCAAAATCGCAACTTTGACATGAGGTTAAGTATGATTGTTAAGAAGATTCATACGAATTTTAAACAATTATACTTGGAATTTATCGAAAGCACTAGAAACGATCGAATCTCCTCAAAAAGTTGCTCATACGTCATTGCCCTTTGCTGAAGAAGACGAATAATTAACAACTATGAACGAACAACTATTCCACATTCCAGGCTTCAAAATTTGACGATTGTGTAAAGCCTAACACTAAAGTCGACACGAGCCCAAAATGCACACCGCGGCTGCTGAGCTTGTCGTTTCAGAACCGGACGCTGACAAAACGTTGACCCTTTGGAAGGTTAACGAGCACCAATTTGCAGTTGCTATTGAATTTAATTGAACTACCGGAATAAGAAAAATATCGAGGTTCATGTAATTGCAGTTACGAATAAAAATTCCGTGTAGTACAAGCACACTTTGATGTCTGAGCCCATGGCACACTTTTCCTTCAAACTTAATGATACGGTAGAGCATTAAAAAAATTTGCTAGTAGAAGGGAAATAAGGTTCGGCCATTAAAACGCAAAAGAGTCGTCGTCATTCTTGACTCGCATCAGGAAATAAACAAAAAAAATCGCACACGTGCTTTCTACCGCTTATGTCCAACTGTACACTTCGTATTCTTTTTTTTTTGCTCCATCCCTCTGTCTCTTTCCGTCACTTTCTGTGTCTCCTTCTCCTCTTTTGCTTTCTTTCTCTATGCACTACGCTAAATTCTCAATTCATCACGCACGAGTGCACGGCTCTAGTTTCGAGCAGCTCTTTCGAGTTTTCCCGTCCCTTGCCGTGAGAGTTGAGCTCGTCGACGGATTTTCCACTTCCGCACACACAAAATTCACATACGTACAGTGGACACGTACGTGTCCCGGGTGCTCTATGTACTTTAGCACTGGGTGCAGTAAATCCCCGTGTGCAATTCACCAGCGAGCAAAATAAAGAAGTTTCATTTCAGTGACTCGCCCTCTTCACTACTCACTCGTATCGCAGTTCTAGTATACTAACGTTGATACAAAAGTGTACGTGGATATGAGTGTGTGCATCAACTGAATAAGAGTGAGTCGAGAGCAGTAGGTAAATATCTGAGTGGCATGATGTTTGGGACACATTATTCTTCAACACCCGGACTCCACGAGTGTCACTAAATACGTTAAGAGTAGAATCGGACATAGGTTAGCTTTGCAGAGTTTAATCTTCAGTGGTTACAGCTCCGAGTGATCAGCCAAAAGATAATTAATACTTTGAATAGGATTTTATACTTTTTGGAGGATGGAAGGATATTTCTGGCAATGTGTGCCATGAATTCTCCTTACTCTTCTCTGCTCTCTCTCCTCCTTTTCATTCAAGCTTTTTTGGAGGTTCATTCAGAAACTTTCCCTTTTGGCTGACGAATAAGCTTTCCGCCTTCTGCCTTGTGGGTGTTACCAGCCAGCCTCGATTTTAGATTAACGCATTTAACACCATTTCCGCAATAGCATTACGAACGCGATGACAAGAGCCACGCACAAATAACGTAAATGAGGATGTACATAATGTCATTACCTAGAAAAACGACGTAGAGAGGATACAGACAGATCAATTACAAACTTAACGAAGGCTGATTTATATTATTGTAACAATGATAATAACAATTAAAGTCGCAGCAGGTTAATCACCGTTGCAAGTGTCAATTTAATCTTCCACAAGGGACTTCACGAAGCTGCTTAATTTTGTACAACACGGAAAAAAAAGAAACAGTTTAAAATACAGAGGTACTCAGTTCGCATTGGACTCGAGCGATTGCACAGCGATATCTACTGGAACACAGTGCCCAAATTACAGTGTAGTCCAAAGTAAATTTCAACAGTCCCAATGATCATTTTTCCTGAAAATATCGATTTATTCACAATACCAAACTGTAAATAAACCAGTGTAACTGTAGAAATCACAGAGTACACAAACAACGTCACGAACTTTCGAAAGAAGAGTAAAACTATACCTTGCCACACTGTAAAATTGAATGAATCACTCTGTACTCAATACAGGGTACACTGTAATACTGACAGCTGCGTACAGTATGAAAATCAGTGATCTCATGTGAATTTGACAGTTGAACATTTTTACTGGGAACATTGATGTGTCGACAGTAGCGAACTGTAAGCAAGGCAGTGTAACTGTGAAAATCGCAGTTTGCACCGGAAAATTCATCACTTTTGTAGGACAGAATTTACATGACTCTGTTTTACTGTAAAATGAAATGTGGTACCGTGTTTTATTTTTACGTTTCATACTGTGATATTGACTGTTTCTTTCTTTCCGGGAATTGTATGTGCAGTTCAACTTTTTGTACAGCAGATAACTCTGAATTAAGTAAAAATAAAAATAACGGCCGGTGTCATTGCCGATCTGTATTTGACTTCTACGCCAAATCCTCATCTCATCACAAACTTGCGCGCATTCGCAGTGTAAATAAGGCAGCTCATACGCGGTTTGTAGTGACACTACATGTTCTAAATGACTTTCATTGTAGTTACGTCTAGAATTATTGAAATGCATTATATTATACTCACAGGCGTATATTATTGTTGTAACAGTCACTATTCAACCGATTGAATATTTGTGCCTCGTCCATTTGGGCTCCCTGGACTCGAACCGTGTCGAGAATACCATTTTCGATTTCATACAATATTACGATAAACACGCTCTACAGTTGGAGATCATGCGTGTTGTAGTATCACAAAATATAAATCGTCCAGTTCTACTCAAATGTAGTCATACCGCACATACAGGAATAGATCGACTGTAAACAGTACCATGTCACCGTTTACTGATCTATTTTCTATTTATTGCTATACCGCATTGCAGCTTCTACATTGAGTTTTTAGAAAAATTGCGGGAAATTAAGAAAATACAACTGCCACATGCGACGAACTCATTATCATCGAACTCAAAGGGACGCAGTAGCAGAAACCTCAATTAATTTCAAGTGTTTGAACACGAATCACCCTGAGGAAATATTATATTATACGAAATGTGAGAACATTTGTTTGAGCATAATATCCACGGAAACCGGAGGAATTTCACGATCAGTAATGTCCACTGATTCAGGCTAGAATCACAGAACAATTGTAAATTAATAGTGTAGCCTCTGCTGCGGCTTATTATCATACAACTAAAAGCAACCGGTTTGTTTATATATCGCTCTCAACCTTTTGTCAGGTGACTTTTGTTAGCAAGTTATTTTAATGACAATGACAGAATTGAAGGATTCCCTACTGGAAACAATTTGATTCACTTTCTAGAGATCTGTTCGTCACTTCTTTACAAGCTTGAGTGCAGTTTAGTTCCATTAACTAATTGAGCGCCTCAAAATATGTCGTCTTGCTGTAAAATCGTGCTGCATTGCTCCACAATGTACCTGAACGTCATAACTTAATAATTACTAATCATAATGATTCTCTAACTATAGGTAATGTTCTTTGATCTCTGACCTCATTTGACTTGATGACTTCGAGTGGGAAAGTCCATTGAACATTTATGTCGTAGAAAAGAAAAAAAAAAACTTAACACGGTTGACTAATTTGTGAAGAAATGCTCTTGACAAAGAGCAATTGTCGATGACACTTGCACATCAATGAAGACTTGACTTCACGGTCATAGGTGAGGAGTTCGTGCTATATTGCGAATAGAATAACTGCACTGTATGAGCACGTATTTCAAGGGTATCAAGTTTCCACTTAAACGTGACTCGGTGATCTCGACGTTTATGTGCAATCAAACGTTTCTACATTTTTTCAAGGTTTCAACCTTTGATAGTTTGCAACTAAAATCGATGGCTGCCAAGAGCATCCCGAGTAATAGAGCCAGGACACCAGCTGATTGCAATGAAGAGCACGTCGAACGAGCAGGTAGTCAGATTCGTGCTCTTTTATGATCCTCATCTAGCGATACTGGATGAAAAATAATTTTACAAAATGACTATGGTACCATTCTTCCAAGAAATGACATTGCCACCCAGAAGATTTTCAATAAAAACATGGCAATTTTTTATTTAAGACGGTTTCAAAAACATGTTTTTGAGATTATGCCGCAAAAGCTAAATGCAAAATTATCTCTTGTTTTAACAATGTTGGATTATTTTTTCCTATCGACTCTTATCTATCCAGCATCGTAGATGCTGTACTCAATACTTGAAGCCATTTGAACGGGCATGAAAGTAAAAAATTAGACAATCATTCAATATTTTATTTTTGGTTTTGAATTCGATGCATTCGTTTCAGGGTTTATCCATTTTGAACCCAAAAAACGTGAGTCTAGAATAATAATGAGAAATCTTAACATAACCTACTGAACCGAAGTACTATTGGTTAAAACATAGTCGAATGAAAATTTGTCGTTACCATTAACGAAATTTGATCTTTCCTTGTATTTTCACGATTATAATATTATACTAATGTCCGATATACGACGCAAACCGTTATCGGTAAACGTTTCACTGTCAGAGGTTCTGATCTCGACGTATACGACAACGCTTACATAGAAGTGTATTATGCGCCTCAATAAAGCGTAAGCGTTAAACCGCTTTAGTTATTACATCCGGTGAGATGGCTGACTATAGGGTCTGTAGGCTGGCAGTACCCCGTTACGGAGGGGGGCTGCATCGCAGAAGGGTCGCGCGGCACTATCGTGTCTGCCGAATGATGTTAACGAGGAGAGAACAGTATAAGCCGTTACCTGGTCGGATAAACACATCCCGGGAAGACCAATCAATCCCCATTCCTAAAGCCTCTTGCGAAGTCTCACTCACAGTGTGCCCCACACTGGAATTCCATCAGTGAAACGGTGAATATTCAAAGGACTGAAGCGGAGTTACAGGCGGTTCTATATCGTCCTATATGTACAAACGTAGCAAGGCTTTAACTGAAGCAAACTAATACAGTAGGATAGATGGAAAACGCGAGTAGAATCCGAGACTGCAATTCGGTCGGGAGTGAATTTTCCATCAACCACTATTCGAATATCGAATTTTCCTTGAGTACGCAAACAGGGACAATGTAGAGCATGCTCTAAGATAGTGAATTCAATTTCGATATCTAAGTTGCTTGTGGGTGGTTTCTAACAAATACCGAATGTACTAATAGTCGTGTAGGAATCTATCAATTGAGTGATTCTCTACCATCATATGACTTCTACCAGTTGTACATCACTAACTTTTTTCCTATTTATCTTTGACCTTTCTTATTACTAAGAAGATCTCTAGGAATTGCTCACTAGGGATTTTTTTCCTCAGGGTTCGTGTAACCTATTGCCTCCTGCAATCGTTACTGCCCAGGGTTCTACCCTGTGTGGGTATCCCGATCATTTTTTTCCAATCCTTTGACTCCTTCCCAACTTTATGTCCCCGTTTGTGCGACTGTAGTAAAATGGATTCCTCGGTGTATCGAATTTGCAGAGAGAGAATGAAAACTGCAAAAACCTTTGTTAATGCAGAATGTAATCTGACCATTTTTCTCGGGTGACACTGCAAGCAACCGGAGGCGCTTATCAAGACACCTCATCAAAATAATTTAAAAGACTTAAAAGAATCATATGAACTGGATGGGAAATCATTTCTATAAAAGATCAGTAAGCAATGACACGAATCTAAATGTTTGTTGCCTAGAAACAGGAACAAGTCACGTACTCTAGAATCGCGTTGTTGACATAAAATCGATCCAGCTCATCGCACTCATCAGACTTCTGACAAAACGGCTATATTTCCCACTGATGTGACGGGTTCTATTAGGATCTGACAAAATTCGTGAGACATCTGGTATTAAATCTTGAACTACGAAACTGGTGTAGGCGGACATCCAATATACGCATCTGTCACGAGTACATGTTACAGTCGCATGTCTCTATTTACCTTTTTTGACGCCATATTGACTTAGTCACGCATCCATGTTAGATTTCAATAGGTTACCTGACAAAATAAGCAGGTAAAAAGAGATTTCTGCTGGAGCTCAGTTAAGGACGTAGATTTTTCTCTCCTGCCAGATTTTTGCTTCCTTCTCCACCTTTGTCGCTGTTTCTGCTAGGTATCGAAAAAGAAAAAACAATTACATTTTTGTGTATGACGAACTCCCGTGGGGCATCAAACTCGTTTATAGAGCTTTTTTTCATTTTTCTTCTCACCATACCACAACGCATGTTTCTTTTATCTGCCACCACCTCATGTAAATATTCGTTTTTCCTCCTCATTTTTATTGTCAGATAATTAGAACTATATGGCTCCAGCCCTAACAACCTATAGATATAACATTGCACATCAAAAAGCTTTGAAGCCTCATTGCGCGCTTTGCACATCCGGAATACCCTCGTTACGTACAACCCACTTTTCATTACTTGCCTTCCTTGCCTTTTATGCTGGCTTCCTTCGTTCCTTTTGTCGACATTTTCTTTGAAAATGACGCGCAGTTTCCATCCTGCCGTTCTGCCTATGAGCTAAGTTGTTGTTCGTTTGCTTGGTTCATTGGAGCTCACTAAGATAATGAAACGCTATCGGATTTCATCCCTGTGCAAATGCACTAGTAGTGCTTCTCAAAAATTAAGATTCAAAGCCTCATAATCACCTAGAGGCGATTGTAGAGACTTCCGTTCCGTTGTGCTAACTGAATGACTGATGTTTAGCGAATAATTGATCGAAGAAAGAAAAAGAGGAAATAATAGCAAACAAAAAAGTAACATACCCATCGGAAACAATCGAACCGCTGATGGCAAGGAATGTTCTCAGTTGAAAAATAATGAGATCCCTAATAATAATGAAGGCAGTCGACTCAGACCGCAAAAACTTCGACTTCTATAACGAATAATGAGAAAAAAAAGAAGTAATTCACAAATGTGATGGGAGAACGTCGAAAATTAATGGGTGAGTGCATACTTTGAACGGAAACTGCTTCTTCTCAACTTTGAGGCTTTTTTCAGTTCGCTCTTCTGTAAGGGAAGCTTTTCACAAGGCCCACGGTTTTGTACTCGCATCCTCGGCAAAGTATCCTCGTCGTTGACGAAAAGCCTCGGCTTTTGTCTCATCCAGCTCCTTTCTCTTTTCTCTTCATCATCCTGGCACGCAATTAAAAAGAGCTGTGACATTCAAGTGATTCAAAAAACTCGGTCACCGAGGGCCATATGCTCCGTGTGTGGTGTCTTTTATACAATACACTAATGACTATTCAGTGAAACTTGATTCACAATGAATATCTACCAGCACGGATTTATCTCATTTATTTACATTCGTTGTTCAATTTATTCAGATGAACATTTTTGATGGTCAATGGAAAATATAATATTGCTCACAATCCCATCAAAATTTGTTCATCCAATGGTGGTTACACTGCGAGGCCTTTTGAACCATGAAACCTTGCTCGATAAAACGGCAACTGGGAATTCATTTGATTTGGTCAGTCCATCACTGCAGCTATAATTAATTGCAGGCGTCATTGATTGAATTTCGGGCTTTGCCACAGATCGATCAGAATCACTTTTTTTTGACATATACGCACAGGAAAGCTTGTTTAGTAATAGCTTTTCGGCTATCGAGCTTTTAACCAAATGCCACACCATGATCATTCGTTTCTCACAGTCTACGCTCTGATTTAAACGTTTGATTAATAATGAATTACCAATGACGCGATTGTTCAAATCTCCAACGCTATACGCTCCCAGCGTTCAATTGTGTTGATCTAAACCGTAGTTTCGATCATTGCTGGTACGATGAGGGTGATTCCGTTTGTGTTGCTTGTATGCCCAGCTCCATTTGTGTTTTGTCTCGATCCCCAGGTGTGTCATGAACTTTCTCCGTAAAGCGATGCAGGCTCTCCGCATATGTACAAAGAGAGTCTCTGTACAATGTTGCAGGTTCGTTTGATTGTCATCCAACAGCAGTGTTGACAGTGGCAGACAACGGAAAAAAAATCAATCATTCTTATGGTATGTTTTCGTAAACGAAAAGAGGACAAATTTGGTGATGTAAAATGAATATAAAAGTCGAACAAAATGTCTAATTGGAAGAGATCGCTAAAGTACTCATTATCAAGTTCCGCAAATGCATTTAAATAGTCGGCCCGAAATATTCCGAAAGATTATAGTTAAAAAATGGTTTGTGTTGAGGGCTCACTGTTTGCAAGTTTCGTTTTATCTTTTATCAAATAATTCAATAATAATGAGTAACAAACTTGGAACAACGCAATGAAAAAATGTTTACTATAGGTTCTATCGCCATAATCATAATAAAATATACAAAGTAACGGCAAAAACGACGGCAATACAACGATCAAATACAATTTTTCCTACAAGTTTTTTGAAAATTTGCGTGAATCTTCTTGAGCGTCGTAATATAATGTGTAAAAAAGTGTTTCAAATCGCAGCTTCAACATTAGGTCTCGTGGGAAGTCACGAAAAAAGACGATATTTTAAAACTAATAACTCGATTTCTAAATGGTCAAACTTCCTCAAATTTTACCCACAGTTGAGTATGATTGTTAAGAAGAATCATACGAATTTTAAACAATCAAACTTGTAATTTATCGAACGCATGAGAAACGATCGAACCTCCTTAAATTTCGAGTGCGGAACTGCTGAGATGATCACATTGAATAAATAAATGTGTTCGAATGTCAAAAAGACCCCGTTTTCAAGTAAGTGTCTGATTTCGTTTGGGTTTGTTTTATGTGGCCTTGCGGACTCTGTATAAATATTGAAGTCATTCGATCATTGCATCCACAATGTTTTGGCATGTAATTTCGGAAAATGAAAAAAGAACTTTACTAGTGTTCCATAACTTCACGTCTTGTTGACCGATATCGAGACTTCACCACTCTCCTGAGACTTCCCATAAACCATTCCCAACTGTCGTAACACTCGGAGCAACCCACTGAAAACTCTCGAGATCAAATGACATATATATATGCGGTGTATAGTTATACTTCTGCATGTATATATCGGCAGCGAAAATCCAGCACGCAACACACGTTCTCCATTTCGCACACTTTTTCCCCCCTCGCATACTTTCAGTTCTCCCCTATGTTTCTCAATGGAGCCGCCAAATTTAGTTGGACCATCGACAGATAAATATACGCTCAGTGAGTTTCCAGGGATGCATTGCTATGAGGAAACTTCTCGGAGTTTGGGCAGATAATGCGAGAGAAAAAAACGAAGAGAAAGATTTTCGGAGGTAGATTGTTGAAGAAGAATCTTAGCAATGTGCGAACCAATGAAGAAAAGAAAACGAAAAGGAGAGGCGCGGGAAGGAGAGAGAGAAAGTTTGAGTCTGGGAAATGTCGTTTCCTTACTCTAGTGAAACCTCCGAAAACCTCGACATCTATAAATGCGCCAGTTAGCCTAAAGCTGTAGGCTACTATCTCCTCATAGTTTTATCGGAGAATTCGTACATCCGAGAGAACTTGATGGAAATCCACCGAAATCAGGTGAATCAGGTTTTGTTTCAGTTGATGACGTCACACCCACTTTCCTAGAATTAAAAAAAAAAAAAAAAATATGCCGGATACAATGTAAAAGTTTTTAGATAGGTCGTTTATATTGCTGCCGAAAATTCCATGTCCTCTTAATATTTAAAAAATATATATAACGCGCAATACATTGGGAAATATATTCAAGATAGAATGGTCGTTTGTCAACGATGAAAATATCTATATCTTTCGATTTATCATTTTTCCATGGGTAGAGCGAACAGGATCTGGCGGAGGAGGCATTATTCTTGCTCTGTAAGTAACAACGCGGTATCCCGTCACGATACATTGCGAATACCAGGACATATATTCAATAAAGAAGGGCTCACGGTGTAATACATTTATATTCGAAATTCTCGACGCAGATACAGAGCCGGTAAAGGCGATACGAAATATACCGAACACGACGATAAGGAGACTCGTAAACTTTGTCACATGGGTATAGCCACGTTTACGAGCCTCTTGTCGTCGCTCCGTCTATTCAATGGGTTAAAGCATCCAAAAGGCTTTCAGAGCAGTTTGACAGATTGACGATATAACATTTTTCCATCAAAAATTGATCCACCAATTACGGATAAGTTATGATCAAGTTAATACCGTTCATTTAGTCATTTAAGGAAATTCGATCGTTTCTCATGCGTTCGATACATTACAAGTTTAATTCTTTCAAATTCGTATGAATCTTCTTAACAATCATTCTCAACTGTGCGTTAAATTTGAGGAAGTTTGACCGTTTGATATCGAGTTATTAGTTGTCAAATATCGTCTTTTTTTGTTACTTCCCGTAAGACATCATGTTGAAGTTGCGATTTTCAACACCGAATATCTCGATTACCAGACGGTGAAATCTTTTAAATTTTTGACACATTATAATACGACGCTCAAGAAGATTCACGCGAAATTTCAAAAAATTGTCTGGGAAAGATTGTATTCGATCATTTTGCCGTTACTTTTTATGTACCGTTATGATTATGGCGACTAAACTTCGTTAACAAGAAGAGACGTTGATCCAATTTATTCTTCGAATCATAACGCTCCAATAAATTCATTGTTTATAACTACTCTATGCTCAGTTTCTTTCATACGTGGACAACATTAGAGTTGAAGACTTCTTCGCGACTGACTATCGTTCGTCAGAAATGATAGCTTTATTTGGGCAATTAGAAGCCTCTGCTTTCATCACCTGAATTCCACTTTTGTGCTACATCACCATCGTAGAACTTTCAGAAACACTCCCTCGTGCTCACCGATCGACGCACGAGCTGCATGAATAAGGAGCCACCCATCTAAGTATCGATTTCGACCACAGGTGCTGGACTGGGAATTTCGTTGAAAATACAGACCGACTGCATACCAAACGATGTCGATGATAATTATTATATAATTAACGAAAATAAAATCAAGATGTTTCAGATTGAAACATTCCGAAGGATTTTTTCCCTCAACTATTACGAATTGTACAGAACTTTTTCTTCAACTTCTTGATAATTCTTGATATTCTTGATATCCTTTTAACTTGGGATATTGCTGAAGATATAGACCAATCGCATTTCAAACGATATCAACTATTATTATTAGATAATTTACGAAAATAAAATTGAGATGTTTCAGATTAATTCTTTGGGAAGGTTTTCATTCCTCGAGCATTATTTATTGTACAGAATTTTGTTCTCCAACTTCTTGAGAAAAGTTCACTCAGCTCAGCATCCTTCACTTGATCAACTTACTGAGCTCAACAATTGGCCATAAAGCTTTCAGCAACGGTGCTGTTAACTTCGAATGCATTTTACCTGGAACAGTTTGTTCGCAGCTGGTTCGCGGATAAAAAAAAAAAATCAATCCATCGACCGGAACTTTCAATTCTACGTTGAAGTAGAATTTTTTCTTGTCGACATATATTCTCAAGAGTGATTTCCTGCCTTTTTTTTATTACTTTTGTCTCAGCTTCATTCTCGCCACGACTATTTGAACGAAACCTTATTTAATTTTTTAATATCAGTCCAGATTCTACGAACCGCGAAGAAATTATTTGCAGGGTCATATTATAAATCGTTGTCATTCAATGAAAGTACGACAACAACATGGAAGGCTTGAGTGAAAATGTCACGTAAATTCGAAGAAAATTTGATTGACGAAAAAAACATTTTGATAAAACGTCCGGACCAACAAACTCCACCTCTCTCCAAATATTAATATATGCGACGAGAGAACCGTGAGATGTGGCAAAGTAAAATGTGGGTAGAGAGTCGAATGCGACATTTGGAGGTTTGATAGAAAAGAGGTTCGACAACAGGGTCGTCGGAAACGGAATGAACGAGCCAGTTTAATAGCAATTTCCGAAGGCTTAACAATCACTTATGTAGTAAGTGAGGGGAGCTCTTATGGATTGAGGTGACAAGAGAAAGAGAGAGAGAGAAAGAGAGAGAAAGAGAGAGAGAGAGAGAGAGAGAGAGAGAGAGAGAGAGAGAGAGAGAGGAGAGAGCATGAGAAGAGAGAAGAATAGCCTGGAGCAGTAGTTGGGTCGTCAAAACGTGTTTTTGGACCCATGGTGATCCCACCTAATCAAGGATCGACCGCAGTAATCACTAGTTCCTTCTGACCAATGTCGGTCGTATCTACTGGGCAATAGAGAAGTTGCGAAGGGAGCTTTCTCTGATGCTCCCGGTGACCCTTACTGGCTTAGGGATCATGAGGACCCCCGACAATTCAAAATCTCTCTCTCTCTCTCTCTCGTTCTCTCTCTCTCTATTTCTCTCTCTTCCTCGAACTGTCTATGCCTTCGTGCTATACGTAATAGCGTGGAATACCGTCCAGTGGCACGTGCTAAGCTGTGTCGGTGCAACATTGGTTGTATCCCGTAACCATGTTCGATCGAATCCGTTGTTCCTCTTCCTCAGCTTAGTTCCTCTTATATACATGTATCTTATTCACCATCCCTATCGACTTGTCTTCACGAGCGTGAACACCTCAGGAATATTCTCCCTCTCTCCCTACATCTCCCAGTAACAAGCGTCAAGTTACCAAGCGTACTATTATAAATAATTGTTCAAACTGTTCACCCGAGAGAGCCCGCTCGAAACACTGTCTCTAATTTCCCTGTGAACTAATGAATCACGATGGATCCGCTCGAATTCATATCCGTGGAAACATATAAATATATTACACAATGGTCATATAATCGTTATCCAATCATTGTTATTATCCCCTTTTCAATATAAGTTGAATAAACAGTGTGCGAGAGCGAGTAATTAATTTCCGATCGACCTATAGTTACGCATTGTCATCGGATATGAAAATATCACCGGTCATATTGGCAAAGGCCGAAAGCGAAAAAAACATGTTTCGAACGTACGTGGCCGTTTGCGTATGTGTGTTATTTAATAAATAATTCCTCATATTTACATGAATCGATAGCATAGTGAGCTATGGTCGTCTATTGTGGTTCAGGAAAACACTGACTCATTCTTGCTGGTGTATGAAAAACGAAAAACGCCCGGGGATCATTTGAGATTTTTCCGGAAACAGTGCACGGAAGCTGCGATACGATGTCAATATTCTAGGATGTTGCGGGGAAACAACACTGAGAGGTAGAAACGAGGAAGTTAGCGAGATAAATATATATACACAGATTTTTCAAGGTACATCGGTATGGAGGAGAATGACCAATATCTGTTGGTAGTGACGGATCACGTTATCATGGCCAGTTCAGAATGCACACATAGATCCTCCAGACACTACCGTACCTTTGAGCTTTGAGAGATTTTTGAATTTGTTAACGTTTATCAACCTTTATAATGTCCAGAACACAATTCGGCCGTGATTTGGTTTTCATACCGTTTGTGCTAATTTTGATTTTCGATAGAGTTCAGGAAAACAAAAAAAAAACAGCTCGAATAAGCATTTTTCCAAAAATAAACCAACAATGTCGTTGTTTTTGTTGGTCCTGATCAGCGATAAGTCTTTTCCAAATTTACTGTGTGGAACAAGATTCGGCCTTGATTTGGTTTTCATACCGTTTTGTGCTAATTTTCATTTTCAATAGTTCAGCAAATTAAAAAAACCGCTCGAATACGCATTTTCCCAAAATTGAACCAACGATGTCGTTGTTATTGTTAATCCAGATCAGCGATAAGCCTTTTCCAAATTATGACAATCCGAATCCGTCAACATTGTAGTTATCGTTCTGCGTTTTTTAGCTGGACTGTTCAATGAAAGAAATGCATCTCTGCTGCAAACGATGTTCGTATTCAAGATTGTCATTGATAGTCAGCGCGAGATAATGCTTATATGAATAATCACGATGCATAATAATAATGATAATGAAAAATGAAAAATAATAAACAATAATAAGCTGATAATTCTGAAGAGCGTTGACGTGGACAAGTTTTACGAAAAACCCTCTTAATAAAAATGCAATGGAAATTCATATTCTTTAATCAAATCAAAAAGCCATGTCTACAAAAGCGACTAATAGTTCGGAATTATGGTATTAACAAAGTTTTTAAAAAATGTGGAAAAATGTTATCACTAGCTTTTTTTTCATGCATAAATTTAAAAATATCAGTATGATAACGATTATTTAGATTATGCCTTTTTAAACAGTGGAATCGAGAGAATCATTGCAAAATATATACAAATAGATTGCTTTGTGGTCGTTTCGATTCCCATCGGTGTATCGAAAAAGAAAAGCCTCTTGACCCAAAGCTTGGCCTGAAATGTTTCTGCGTGTGAAACTAATGAAGATATTTTTAGTGATTAACTGTCTCACTGGGTAAAAAAGAAAAATCAATTTTCTATTTTTCCGCTTTACTGGTTGAATGTTTCAAAAGCCTTTGTGATCTCGTTTCTGATACGGCTCTCTCCCTCTTTCTCTCTTTGCCCCTCTCTCCTTCCCTCGTGCTCCGACTTTTTCAATCGTTTATGTTTTCTCTTATATATTTGAACTTTTCTACATTTTCCCTCTTCTACGTCGGACGCGCTCGGCATTTTTCCATTGTGTGTTTGCTCTTGCGGTGTTAATGAAAAATTATTTAAACGTGCAAATAAAAAATAGTGGCCCGAAAAGATTAAAAAATGGCATATGGGAAAAAAGAGGAAACAATACGAAATTTTTTTTTAAATGAACGTAGGTTATATACGTCAGTGCGATACGACCGTTGTCGGAATGCAGGTAAAACAGAAAAAACCATCGTGCTGCGACAGAAAAAAAGGTTCTACTCTTTTGACCGCACCAAACAAAACTGAAAAACGAGAAAATATCGCGGAAGAATAAACACTCCTGCGAGCAATTAGATTTTTCTGAATGGTTCAGTCGTACGGAACCCGCGGGCGCGTTGATGAATGAAAAATAGATAATTCATGGCTCGTGTGTGTTCTACTCTTTCTTTCTCGTAAAAAATTAGGCTGAGAATGAAAACCGCGAGATACAGACTTCAAAAATATAGACCGAATAGTTCATTTTTTTCAGCCTCATTGCATACAATTCTTTTTAGTGTGTATCATCCAGACAATTTCTCAGATTGGCTTTAAAAAAATTACGGTTATGCTCTTCTCTTAAAAATCACGATTTCGATACTTCAACTGCAAGTATAATTTCTGAAAATCATACATAAGATAGCTCGGATTCAATTTGTATAGTAGTGGATTCATACCAATAATGAGTGGAATTCTGTCACAGTTTCATTAAGGCAGTTCTTTCGTGACATTCATATCGAAAAATTGTTTTTCAATTTTTCTCACATACAAAATGGTTTACGAGCATAAGTTAATAAAGAAAATTTATTGTAAATGGATTAAAGAACAACGTACTCCAAATTCAAGGTCATCCACCAAGGTAATATGCACTTGCTGTATAATTACAAAAATTGCGAACATTTTTTCCTTTAGATTTTTTTGAAAAACTAAATGTAGCTTCTTTGATGTTGCATGAAAATGTATGCAAAGTTTTAGACGGCTTCACCATGTAAGAGCCAAAATATTCATTGATGAAAATGTAACTTTTAACACGAGCTCTTATGAGAGGCTACTGAAAATTATGATTTTTACCAATAAATATCTGAAAGTTTCGCTTGGTGAAGCCTTCTAAAATTTATTAAATACGTGCATATGACATTAAATAATATTTATCCAAATTTTCAACGAAATCTTAAGAAAACGATATACAACGATAGAACTTCCTTAACAACGATAATTCGAGCCACGGGCAAACCCATGGTGTAGAGATCACAGTTAGTTCATTGAGTATAAATCTGAGATGGTTTTTTCTTCATTTACTCAATCAACGTCCGAAAAATTGTTATCAAAAATCATTTAAATAATGGATTGCTAGTTCGGCGTAAAATATCGTATAGAATTTTTCGTGTTGAGAAAAAAAAACAACGCATATTGTTTTTTACGCCTTTTCGCTTACACTCCCGGTCTCCTTTTCATTTAAATGCATGCACACTATACATAAAAATACATATATACCCTTGTGTATATTAAGTTGGTTAGATAAAGTCCTCGGACGAATTCCATACTTGTTCGCGGAGAAGGTTGTAGCAGGTGCGAGAGTTTGCCGAAAAAGAAGGGGGGGAGGAGAGGGGGAGAGCAGAAACTCGAGGATAAATGGTACGGGGTAGGTTTCTCGTCGCGTTCGGAAAGTGCTGCCCATTCTCTATCGTTCCATTGCTGTTCTTCCGCGACCTGGGTGCCCGAAAGACTTGCTGGTTAAAGCTAACACAGAATGAGTAAGAGAGATGGAGTTACACAGAGAGGGAAATGGTAGAGAAGAAGACTGTGCGAAAAGTCAGAATAGAGTCTCTCGGTTGAGACATCTGGCGCTCGGTGGGCTTTTCCTCTCGAATTGAGAAAACGAGAGTATACCGAGAGACACGAGAGCGCGAGAGGATGGAAAGGAAAGACCAAAAAGGTATAAGTGTGAGGAAAAGAGAAAGAGATAGAAAGAGAGACAGAGAGAGAGAGAGAGAGAGAAAGGGAAAAGGAAGGTGGTGAATTAAGGGAGCGGCGCACGTCCTGTCCCAATTTCAGAACACACCGTTGGCTTTTCTTTCGTTATATGTATACGGGGGATATATGTGTGGATATATACACATATATATTTACCCACGGATTAAATCTCCCTCGTCTTTTTCTCTTCGTTGAACTCATCTTTCCGAAGCCCTCTTCCCCTTATTCGCCCCATTCGTGTTAATTAACAGCAGCTCGCGAAATCAATTTCGTTGCAGGTTATTTAACATTGGAGTTTTCGAACTTAACATATATTTCGTATATTATATTAATACAATGATGTATAAATACATATATATAAGCTCATTAAATTGATTAAATGGCCCATGTTTACATCTAATTTTACTCGTATAGTCAATGCACCATATTATCACCTGTATTATTTCTATCGTATATTATTGTTATTCGACATATTCGAATGGCTGGTGTATGTATTATCCTTTGTGATTTATACCGAATTAATGCAGGCTTATTTTATTTTCGACTATAATTCGATGGTGTCCGCAATCATTTATTAATCCATGGACTAAATTTTCTCTGCACCGGCACGTGTCGTGTTTTCGCACATTCAATTAATTTTACCAAACCTTATAAGAGCCTGATGTACGTCGTTAGCTCTCGAAATTCATAGGATTTACGAGATTAACAGATTTTTCAATCGTTATTTTTTTATCAGTCAATGTAAACGGTGGATAACTTAATTATACCTTTTTATTGACAATTTAAAACGTTGAAGAACATGATATACAGAGAAAGTTTTATGCGATAAATAAAAGGTGGAGATTCGAAGTTATTTATACAGTGAGAATGACGACAATAGGATATTTTGGAATTTCTCAGTCGTTGGTTTTGTCCTTTTCCTTGCCACCACTTCCTCCTCTTCGGCCTCCTTCGTACATTGCCTGGTGACATAGATGTCGTAGACACATACGCCCTCTCTCTCTCTCTCTCTCTTTCTCTCTCTTTCTCCCTCCCTCCATTTAGTGACATAAAAACCGTTTACTTCCTTGACAAGTTGCCAAGGTGCACGAACCATTGCTATGAAAGAAGTTTGATCTACTTACCTGTGTTGGTATACATATAACCATGATTTTGTATTCATATAGTAAGAGCAGAAGAATGTCGAAACACATCTAACTCTCGGACTCGATTTTTGTCTGGAAAATCTCCTTCCCTCACATTTTGTACATACTTCCTCTTTTTTTTTACTCTATCTTTTTCTTCATATAGTTTTGCCTTCTCGCTGTTTTTCCTTTTATTTCTCTATTGCATCGTGCGAGTAGGTCTTTCTTGTGCTGTGCCTACTTTGAGTCGTCGCCAAACTTAAACATTTCGGAAAGCTGCCCTGACTTGGCCCCAAAACAATTTTTCAAAGCCACGCTTTTTCACTGACTCCTTTGTTCCACTCACTTTTCCCCTCTCTCCATCCCCGCCAACCCCTGCTTACTCTCTCACTCTTCCTCTTTCTCCCTGTCTCCTTCCGTGGCAAAAAATTCGGGACACTTGCATATCTTGCATATACTTTCTCATATATAAACCTCGGAGTATGAAATCTTTGAGCATCACTGAATATAATAGCTCGTATTTTTCTACTTTCTCGTTTATTTTTCTTTACGAAGAAAAAGAAACGAGTTTATATCTTTAACGTAACGCTTATTCGGCTGAGATATTGTTATGGGTCAAATGAAAATTTACTGGGCTCATAATTATCAACCTGTCATCGGAATAGTTTATTTCATCAGGTTAACTCTCAATTACGATTTGTTTGTTTTACGGTTAGGTGTTTCAAATTTATAAAATTGAGCTATTAACTTATCGAGAGGGTTCATTTCGTTCGAGAAACTTCATTAACGCGCAAATCTGTTTCCATTGAAATTTCAGGGTTGAACTAGATATGGCGGATAGAGCTCCTAATTAATTATTGTCTCGTGATTACAAAGTTATGACAACCAAAGTAGAGAAAACGATGTCGACTGGCTAAGATAAATCGACTTAATTGATGATACGAAACAACAACTATAAGCAAAAGCTCTTTAGAAGCGAGAGAACCGCTAAAAAGACTCAAAGGATAGAGAGAGAGAGAGTGAGAGAGAGAGAGAGAGAGAGAGAGAGGGGATGTAGAGTGGAGAAATGAAGACCTTAGAGAACAATGTCGGAGAGTTTGGAGCATGGAGATGTATACGAAAAGAGAGAGACAATAGCTGGAGAACAACTATACGCCATTTAGGCGACCGTAAGGTCATTTAGATGAAAAGGTTGGATAACCCACCAAACTAGGTCCATCGTGTGGGTGTGAGTTTCTCTTGCTACGAGTTCTACGTTACAGAACAGCAAAGAGAGAGAGAGAGAGAGAGAGAGAGAGAGAGAGAGAGTGAAAGGTGAGATACGGAGAAGAATAAACAGGAGAGAAGGGGAAGAGGAATGGAGAAGAGAGAAAGGACAGGTTTGGGTCACTCCCAACTTTGCCGAGGGTGCGTATAGGGTTGTACAAGGAAATGGAAGAGACGACGATGTGCTCGCAAGTTCCCAGTACCCCCGGGAGAATCTGCATGAATGCCTGCAATCAGAATTGCATTTCAAACGTCTATACTGCTCCTCTCGCTGTCCATCTGCCAGAGGCTGTTTCGTTCGATTTCCTTTTTCTCTTTTTCATCCTCTTCTTCGCTTTTTTTTACGTATTCCCGAGGATGGCTGCAACGAGCGTGTACTTTTTTGAGCCGAAGCTACGTTTCTAGTCACTTTCTTTTTTTTTATGCCCCTTTTTTCATTTCCTATCGCTCCCGCCCCCAATACCGGTTCCAACAATACCATACACATGCATTACTTTCTTTTATGCTGCCCATTTTTACTTCCCAGTTGGAATTTTCCCCCTTGCAAACGCATTTCTTCCACCTCAAGACATCCGTCGACCATCCTCACTGATACTCCAACGACTTTTTGCCTTGCAAATACTCTTGAATATTCCATGATTTTTCCTACCCTTTTCATAGTCCTTAGTCCTTCTCAACTCCTTTCATTGCTTAGTCACCCACACACACAATCTTATGTACTTTCAAAGATTTCTTGTTCCTGTTCGTATCACAATTCTTCGTGACCTTCGCTATAACTGCGAGGCCTCGCTCTACCACGTTGCCAGTGGACACCTCTTATATAATGTAGTTTTGTATTACTTTTTTATGGATCACATGAGTACTTACATAATATGAATGTATATATACGTTCATGGTGTACATAATGCGTGTATAGATGTATATTCAAAAGTACTGCGGAATATCAGCTTCTTCTATCCTTGTGCTTTACGAGCTGGCCGACCACCAGTTCACCTTTTTCACATCCAACTCTTCTCGTTTCACCCAGCTATTCCCTCGCCCCCAAACTTCCCTCAGCAAACGGACCATGATGTTTTAAAAAGTATTCATACGTGAGTTACCGTTCTGCGGTTCGATCCCTTTGCTCCATCTCTTTCTCACTGCCTTTTTTTTTTTTTTATCTTTTTGGCCCTATCTCGTTGTTCCACACCCTCGAATCTAAATGCCTTTTTCATTCAACCCTTCGCCGACTTCTGAAACTCAAATATTCGTCGTCAATATTTGATTTCATGCCGTTTCATTGCCGTTCTCCTGATTTTATCGATAAAACTCGACCGGTCATTTGGAAAATTTGTTTGACCATCATTGTTTTTCACCTCAATGTTATGCACATTTAGACACGCGCACTTTTTTTTTCATTGCTCAAACCCTTTGCACATCTTTCTTTCGAAACACGTACCACGCTCAGTACTCTTGGATACTTTTTATGATGCGGCATAAAAGATAGAGATAGGGTGTAAAACGAGGAAAGAAAATTTTACTGTTCAATGGAAAAAAATTCACAGAGATAGTATGGATTTAAGAAAAGCCCATTTTTACAGTATACTTTAGTTTATTACTTTTTGTTTATTTTTATTTTTTTCAAGCCACGATCCAAGCGGTGTAAAAGGCAGCATTTAATTTTCAGGCGTGCACTCAGAAAATACGT
The DNA here is from genome assembly GCA_013761285.1 of Campoletis sonorensis. Lineage (NCBI taxonomy): Eukaryota > Metazoa > Arthropoda > Insecta > Hymenoptera > Ichneumonidae > Campoletis > Campoletis sonorensis. Next base: position 156,066 of record JACEOJ010005899.1, on the reverse strand, counting down.
AATCAAGTTATTGAACCCTGACTGGTTGTCAAAAGTTTTCTATTAACGCACAAATTTGTCAAAAATGCTGCTAGAAATGAGTTTGATAATTTTCTTCTTTCAGACATATTGTTAATTGTTAAATATTGTTTTTGATATTTGTTTTTTTATATTTCTGTTAGTCCGGAACAGAATAAAATGTATTAAAATATGATATTTATAAATAAAAATAAAAAATCAAAACAATAATCTAGCCATTCAATAGTAACAAAACACAACTGACAGCGCACTCTATGTCGTCTATGGTTTGTTTTGTTTGAAAATAACGCAAAACGTTGAAATTCAAGTTAACCGGTTGTCGGTTTGTCTAAGAGTATTGTTACAATAAATCTTATTGTGTCGATATTATTATTAACAATGCCGCGACTAAGATCTAATCTTTCCTAAAACTTAATCATTTGGTATTAATTTTTCAAATCATAAATCTGCTTATCATTGACTGTTTGGCGGAACAAAGTTCGCCGGGTCAGCAAGTAATAATTGAAAGTGAACATTTATCATTCGTGAATTATCGCTCGAAATTTCCAAAGCATTGTAATTCTAATATCGATAAAAACATTTCGCGTAAGAAAATTCTTGATGCTCTATCATCAGCCAAATCGGATTTGTCTCGCATGATTTTTTTAACAGAACCATTATCATTATCGACTGTATTGTTATCACTGCTTTCGAGGATGCTGAAACAAAATACGTCTGACTTTCCACTCGACCACCTTCGTCATCTTATCCGTTCTCAGACAACGTCGCAAAATCGGCTCTTGTTTCTTAAGCTCTTACTCCTTCACCGTGGAATCCGTTAACCCTGGAGGACGAAGAATTGTCATTCTCCTTCTTTTTGTCTCTTCCTCCATTCCTCTGTCGCTTACCGCTTTCGCTTTTACCTTCAGTTTCCATTGGATATACATCAAATGTTCGTTGTATATCTGTAGTTACTGTAACCGCGCTCGTAACACTTTGTCATTTCACCGAAGCTTATCGACCCTTATACGTCATTTGACCCCTAAATGTCGACGCTCCGGTGTCAATGCAGAGTATCTGTAAATGATACCACGAAAAAAAGTCTCGTTTTGACAAATTATCAAAGATAATAAGTTCAATTAGTAAACTGGAGAAAATTCAATGAAAGCAGAAGAAAAACCTGAATGAAAAACTCTCGCTTTCTTTGATGATATCCTCTTGGTTTCAATTTCTGTTAAGTTGTCTTAAACTGTTGATTTTACTTCAAGGTCGAGGAAAGTTTGAGGTCGCTTAAGCCTTTCGAGGATGAGAAGAAAAAAAACAAATCAGTTTGCGTACTTATGGACCGGAAAGTCTCGAGCTTTCATTTAATCTATAAGCTCCCCGCATGAGCTCATCAAAGCGTCCCTCGAAGGGTTCACGTAATCACGCTTTTTTTTCACCCCTGCTCATTCATACCGCTCAGTCGTTCATAATCTTTTATTAGTTTGGGGAGTTTTTCGGTCTCTTTAACCTCCTTCATCCCTTTCGAGCAATCCTACAGGCACCGGACCAGAAATCGTGTGATTCTCTTCGAGCTTAAGAGGAGACGGAAAATAAAAGGGGGAAGAAAAACGATAGAGACGGAGAGAGGATTCACGGAACGACAAGCACGTAAGTCGATTGGTGCGGGAGGACGCAAAGAAAAGAGATGGAACATTTATCATAGCTTGACTCGAACACGTTCCTCGAGAGCGCTTACGAGATTTCTGTTCGAGCAATCAGAAGTGGGATTCAACTTTATGGCAAGTTTATTGTGTGCACTGTAGCGTCACACGTTTCTTCGACGTTGGTCTCTTCAATATTAATACCTATATAGCACACTTTTCTCTGACGTCTACTTGAAGCCTTTACCACAAAAAGAATTTAAAAAAAAAAACTATGGAGCTTAAAAAAAACCATGACTCGAAAACGAGCTGTGCGAAGAGCGGAAAACACGATGGAGCAACCTTCCGGCATACCGGGGCGATAAATTATCCACGGCTAGAATCAGTAAAAATTTTCCTGCAGCGTAAATCAACTTCTCGCGGTATACGTTAGAGCACAACGGACCTTTTGCACATCCACTTTTTTTCACATGTATTTTCTACCTACATACTACAAATGTCCTATAAATCTCAAATTACACTATTCCCGATGGCCTGACTGTATTTTTTACCTCAATTCCCAAAAGGCAAGGAACCCGGGCATTTTTCATTTTTATTATTTTTCTTTTTTACGTCAAACACATTGTTAAACTCCTCCCCGGTCATATGTGTTGTATTTATAAAATCCTTTCTGCAGATTTGCAACTTCATTGAATCTCAATACAATTCAGGGCTTTAAGGAATCCTGCAAAATACTTTATCGAGCATCATGGTGCATTTTTCTCGTATTGATTTAGCTGCCTCCAACGTACCATTCGAGCTATTTACAGAAAAAACTTTTCGACGTTCGACTCCCCGTTGCTGTAATCTACGAGAATTATTTGATAGAACCAGTTACTTGAAAAAATAAAAATTGATCTAAAATAATGTAAAATTGTTACTAATGCACTTGGTATTAAGCAAAAATCACTTTGGTTGGATTTATTTTCTGTTGAAAGAAGTGACGAACATTTTTTTTCCCATGATAAACATTTAACAAGGATGCTGCGACTGTGAAGTGCATTTACATCGTTTTCTTTATTTTCTGAATACGGGTCCATGCAATCTTCATTAAAATTTACATGTTATCATGGTTTTATCTTGACGTTGAAACAGTCAATCGAAATAATCTCTTTATTCTATTGACTCAAAAAAATTTCTCTAACTACCATCTTTTTAGTGAAATCTATAGAGGCTTTCATTGACTATGATTGAAAAAAAGACAGACCGCTTTTGTTGATTTCCTATCGTACTTCCTTGACTATTTTTAATGAATGTAATTTGTCAAATGGAGAATCTCGTGAAAAAGCTTTTGACGAAATCCTCATCGAAGGAAACAGTTTCGACCAAATTTCCCTTCATTCGTGGCCTCCGTCGCTTTCTCTTCTTATACTTTTTTCCTTTACATCATCTCATTTTTTTTGAAATGTTACCGACGTATCTAAGCGCGCGCATCGCTGTCAATTTTACGGCAGAAAGCACGCAACCGGCCGCAAAAAACGATGATCGCGTGAGCTTGTAGCTTTACGAAAGAGACCCGATTGAGTTTCCACCCTGCGGGAGCTTTTGTGACTTCTATCGTAGTTCCGAGGGCAAAAAACAGACATCAGAAGTGTGCACGAAGCCTTGTGAACCTAAGACGATTTTCTTTGAAGTGAGCGATTTAGCGAGGCGGCTGGGCGCAAGCAATTTTATAGAAAAACTATCTCTTCCAGATTTTTTGCGTAATGCAAGTGTCACATTAACAACAATTTTACTGATTCAACTAAGTTTCGTCGTTTCTGTACAGAAAACATTGAATTTTTGTCTTGGATGGTTTGGGAAAAATCTTGCAGAAGATACTTTGTCTCCACATTATTGCGCCGTAGTACAAGATTAGCGTGAATAATCTCGAGTTATTTTCCTCCCTATGTTCAACCTTAGTTTTGTGTAATTAAAACAGTCAAACAATGGACCAATGAACAAAAATGGTTGTAACGTTTTTTCAATTGAGATTAAAAACTCCAGGCACCGTTTGTTTTCTTTGTTTGGAAGTATTTTGTTGAACGGGTACTATTTTTATTTTTATTGATGATGATTTTAAGAATTTTAGTGGGTTCAAAACATTTCTTCGCGTCAAACACAAAATACCAGAATCTTCAACCGCCTTGAATCTATTATTGATCAGAAGTAAATAAAATGATCGATTTATAATTATAAATTATCAAAAATCCACAGACAGGGAGAAGGCGAAGCAAAAAAACATTCAAATGAACAATAATAGTATTAAATATGAAGAAAAACGATAGGAAAAACAATTGTAGTAAGAGGTTTTATACTCAATTTTGAAATCTCAATAATTTAGATACCAAGTATTAGAAAGAAGGTTACATTCGTTCAAGACTCGCCACGTTTCGACAATCGATCTACGAATGATACGACGAGTTTTCTCTGTTAACTCGAATATATTTAAATATATACATTTTTTTTCCAACTCCATAATCATCGTTTTTCGGGGGATTCAAGATGGTATAAAATATAAGCGATCCAGTTAAATTGATTCGATAGGATAGACTCTGAAAGCATGTTTTATGCAGGCTTAGGCGATTGCCTTGGTAGAGGGTCTCACTTAATTTGAACACAGCAAACGGGGGCGACAAGTCAAGCGAAGGCTTGATAGGAAGGATTTCAAGATGGTGGGGGGAGGGGGGGGGGTAAACTAAGAGGGAAGGGCCTTAACGCATTGGGGAGAAAGTCCCAAGGCAATATATTATCGGAGTACAAATCAACTCGCGAGCCTCTCTTGGAGTTTCCGGACAGGCACTCTGAGATCTTCGTACCGGGAGTATATAACGTTCTGTCTGCAAATATCTTCCCTTCGATATTTCGCTCTATACGTAGGCCAAAATGCCTTCACGAGAAGCCACCAGAATGTCTCACTCTGACTTGTCGTCTTTTACTCCCTCTATCCCGTCCTACGTCTTAAAGTCCTGGGACATTCGCACAAGGAACGCAGTGGGGATCGGTGTGTCCCATCGTCTTGAAGTCCTCGCGAAAATCGTTCGAGCGTCCTACCGTGGGATTAAGCCGTACAAGAGCTTTATTGAAAGCGTCCTGGCGTGGATGCTATCGTTGGTGTATATTATATGTCGAAGAAGAAAGAGAGAGAGAGAGAGAGAGAGAGAGAGAGAGAGGGAGTCCATAAGGTGAAGCCAATAGAAACGAAGGGGAAAATTGGGGAAGGAGTCAAAGCAGCGTCTACTGAAATGGTGAATGAACTAAAAATAGTAAAGCAAGAGTAAACCTTCGGATGGTCGGCTAAACGTCACAGGAACGTAAATACTTTCATACTTTTTAGTTTTTGACGTAAATGTTGCCCGTCGTACGTTCAAGAGTTTTCTCTATAAACTTCTGGATCTGCGTGACTGACGGATAAAACAGCGGAAAAACGATGCAGCAGTAGTTGAGCGCAGTGCAAGAGAAATTTCGTGGAAAACTATAAAAATGAAAAGAATTGCAGAAGATTCAACTGAAATGAAAATGTGAAAAATGGACTGCAGATTTCTCGGAAGTGAAATATGAAAAATTATGAATTGAAATTGATCTTGAATTCGAAGTTTCGAAACGAAACTTTTCATTAAAATGCAATTTTTTAAATCCCGAATTTCGATGTTTTATTTTTTCACATTACAACATATCTTCGAGGTCTAAAATAATGAGAGTCTGACACGAAGAAGGGGATGAAAAAGAGCCCCATGCGAATATTGAATGGCAAAATGAGTAGGCGCGGTTTCGTGGACGAAAAAAATTCCGCCCAGAGAAAAAAAAAGCAAATTGCCCATCGAATTTTATGATAGAACGGCAAAATTTCATCACGTGAACAGTGGCAAGATTATGTGTTGAAAAATTATACACATATATTAATATTTGGGTTTGCCTCTCAACATGACGGAAGTTTCGAAGAATGTTTTTGATGATATACGGCGGTCGCCATGCAATACGGACACCTGGCTCTTTTCCCTTAGCCGCTCTTGGTAAAAACCAAGGGAGCAAAAACTACCGGATATATACAACGTACAACTTTTTTTTATTTATTTCATATATTCTCCTTTCCTCTCTGTCGTTGCTCTGAACATCTGGAGACGAAGGATCTTTTTGAGAGCTCAAGGCGCTGAAGCGTTGGCTATGCAGACCAGAGATAGATGCACATCTACATATACATAATGGTATTATACATATATATTATTAATACGATACGATTTTCTTTTTCATTTATCCATGTGTTATAGACAGAGTTGCGACTTCTTTTTACGTAGATTTACGCTATATTTTCATCCATAAATAAACATGGTACCAGTGCATAAATATGTTTCTCATGATACACTATATTATACATTTTCCTCTGCGCAACTGCGATATTTCCATATGCGCATGTTTTTTTAAATTATTTTTCAGCTTATACATGTGCGTTAGTTCCAAGACCTTTCGTTGGATTTTGTGTCCAAATATTATACAACTTCCTACCTGTGTATAGGGTATACGAAAAAAGTCTAGACTTTTTTTCAATGCTCTGTAGGTTTGAATAATTTTTCAATTCAAATAGCCACCGATGATACAAAGTTCCTTTGGAAATGGGTTGATGTTTTTTTGGATTTACATAAAGTGTCAAAGTTGCCGCGAAATAAAGACGAAAATTCTTTAGGGTCTGCATAAAATTGTTAAGTCGGCTTTTTAAAAATAAATAAAAGAATAAATTAAATACTAATGATAACAACTAAGGAATAAAAATGAATAAATAATACATAAATATAGGAATGAATAATCAGTAAATAATAAGAACATATTTAATAATATTCCGAGGAATACATAAAGTCCACCTCGATGATCGCAGGCATTTCCATTCGAATGAGTCTCATGTTCTGAATAAGAGAGTACCCCTGATGCAAAATAAAGATTGATTTTTTTCCTTATCATTGAATAGCTTGTGCGACAGGTGCAGGAAAGTGTTGAAATTATGGACACCCTGTGTATTACAGTTTTGTAGAGAAGCATCTATATAGTATCAAGAGTTAGCTTCAATGTGGGTGGGAACGAGGAGAGGAGATAAGAGCGTAGGGTATAGCAGATATTCGCGTATGATACTAAAATACGAGCCGGATATATCTCGTCACCGGTATCATAATCGGCCTCGTAGTGGAATACCATTCAATCGCGTCGAGAAAGGTTTTGATATTACTGCCTCATCCTGCTCCCTCTGCAAATCGTCATCCCTTTAGATGTGCTTTTCCAATATTTTTATCCTGTATGAAGAGCAGCAAAAAATATCATTCCTCCACACTTCTTCCTTTCGTTTACAAATTCAACTTACAACCATTTTACGATGTACTTTTGATGTAGCTGGTTATTGAAACTTTTTATTTTATAATTTGATGTACATTGATAATGTGTGCTGATCATTTATGGCCGACGTATGAACAGGTATTTTAATGGCTCGTAGTATAAAAAAGATGTTTCAAAATGGAGTGAAATTAAATTCGATTGATTCCATAAACGAACCGAATGAATAAATGGTATATCATTCTCGTTGATCTAAGAAGTTTCGGTACGAATGACGACGAAAAGTAACCATTTTATTCAAATTTCTACGGTACGTTCCGTGACTTATCCCGAACATGTCCTCCAAGTTTCAAAACGATTGTCTACACCGTTTATACAAAATTCTTAAATGAAAAGTCACTTTTTAACATAGAGACATGCCTACGCTGTCCCTAAACTTCAGTTATGTGCATGGAACAATACGATAAAATGTAAAAAAAGGTTATAAAAAACTGTCAAAGCATTCAAAACATCATTAGAATTACGCCACCAGAAAATGAAATGTTTCGTCTCCATCGTTAATTAATTATTCATTTTTTTGTCAATGAAAACGATCGTTTTTTCAGCCCTCATGTTATTTTTATACGAAATTTTGTTGTGTGAATAAGTCAGCACTTCGCTTGAGAACAATAGAATTCCCCCCCTCCCTGATTCTCCCTAAAGATAAGCTGAACCATTACATTGTATGACTTGTGCCGAAACTTCTAAACAGATTTGCAATGATAATCACTGTACAATTCATGGGCTTAAAAAAAATCGAATTTGTTTATTTCTTTTTTTTTTGCAACTTGATGAAAATTAATTTAAATCTCCAATGGAAAAATCTTTTCGTGATATGTCCTATTAAAATGATGCTGTCCTTTTGTTTTCCTTTTACGAGATAAAAGCACGTTGAGCTTCTATGCTTTCCTGAGGAAGCTTTCGTCTGGTTTATTCGTTATATATATGTATCTTGCCCTTGCGATGCCATATACAGTATACATGAGAGAAGAACAGATCCTCCGGTTATGTCCCTTGAGGGTTACAGGGCCATCCAGGACATCCCACCTCTCTCGATCTCTCTCCACAAATTCGAAATCCCCTTTAAGCAAGGTTTCCTCCTCGTATATCTTACGGCAAATTCGTACTACGGGCTTTGAGGTTTTCTCACTCCCGTAAAGCTTTATAAGAGTATCTCTATTTGTGTGTGTGTGTGTGTTTGTGGGCGTGGTGAAGTTTTAACTTGTACATACATATATAGCTGACACTCTTGAAGGAGTTTCACCAGAGTAACATACCGAACGGAAGGCATTTTTTTTATCAATCAATGAAATATAAATCGAGTTTTTGTTTTCTTAGAAAAAAAAAAAAAAAATTCAGTCGTTTTGGTTAAGGCCAAGTACCGAACGTTCGATTGAGGAGGTTCCATGGCTTCTCATGCGTTCGATAAATTCCAAGTTTAATTGTTCAAAATTCGTATGAATCTTCTTAACAATCATACTCCACAGTTGGTAAAATTTGAGGAAATTCGACCGTTTAGAAATCGAGTTATTAGTTGTAAAATATCATCTTTTTTCGTCACTTGCCTTAAGACCTCGTGTTAAAGTTGCGATTTTAAACACTGAATATCTTGATTACCAGATGGTGAAACCTTCTCAAATTTTTTACCCATTAAAATACAACGCTCCAGGAGGTTCACGCAAAACTTTGAAAAATTATCTTGGAATAATTGTTTCCGATCATTTTGTCGTTACTTTGTGTATACTATTATGATTATGGTGATTTAAAAAAAACACTCTTTGACTAGAGTCGAAAAAAACCTTTTAAATTTGATTGTCAGACTAAATTTGTTTAAGAATTCATTTCCAACGCGTTTTCGTCTTTATCTATTTGAGAATCTCTGCCAACACGCGTACAGCGAGTCGTTTACTCTGTTGAAACTCCTGAAGGCAAGCAACGTTTGCTTATAAAACACGACTTTTCTCTTAAATCATCATTTATTCGAGTTAACGATTGTTTCAACTTCGTTGCATTTGGTGAATAAAATCGTACGATAATAAGATTTGCAAGATACATAAATGTATTCAAGAGGTCGTGAAATGATATTCCTCCTGGTCGCGGATAGATGCGGCGGACGAGCTTGCTTCATGATATTCATATTTGTATAATATCGTTTGGAGGAGGAAAAACAGCGGCCAGATGAGTTTTTTATCCCACAACAATGAAACAATGAAAAAGCGTTCCGCCAATTACTGGTATGGTAAAATATTTGTTATGAAATATTATGATATCCGCTTTGGATTTTAACAAAATTGTGGTTGAAAAATGGAAAACAAAAGAAACTAAAACATGACATAGAATCGATGAATATAATTTTTATTTTATTATATGCAGGAATTGCTCATTTTACTAAGTTCTTGAATTCTATTGTTGATCATGTATGACTAACGAAGTATGTAGCTTCAATATTGAATTAATGATTCAATTTTCGAGTTCAACCGGAGGCTGTATCAATTGTACAGATTGAGTAAAATAATGATGGTACGTAACAAATGTAATCTCATTTTATCCAGTCAAATGAATTACATAGTGTATAGAAAATTCCATAAGAAGACCATGCGACAGTGTGGATTATGAAAATCCTATTCGAAGTGAGCTTTTTAGCCATATATATACTATCATGGCGCGGTAATGGCTAAAAAATCGAAATAACATTGAAGCTCAGCGTAATTCTCGAATATCCTTCCGTTCCATCATTATAATCTGGATTTGATACATTTACACTTGAATTTAAGCATATATATATATGTATATGGTTGCGTATGGAATTTCCCAACCGTAAAAGTCCATTTGGTATACCGAAAGATAATGATATTCATATTGTTGTTTGGATCGGATTGGATTTGTATATGACTGTGAGCACGAGGGGAGGGGGAGAGCAAGAATATCAGTAAAAAAAAAGTGATTTTACACCGGAATTCCATTCAATCCATACAAATCTCTCGGGAACACAGTATCAATGTTAAGCTTGTTTATTTTTTTAGGCTCCCGAATTTTCTGACGAAAATCCTGTCCACGGGATACACACATATTCTCATCCATTTATTCACGGCTGTTTCATATCGTGCATTAAGCAGGCGGCAGCAACGCCGGTGCTTGAAAGCTGAGGGTCGTTTCCATATTTTGTTTTTCTTCTTATTTTTTTTCTTTTTCTTCCTCCCTCTCGCCCGATCATTTTCTCCGACGTCATGTGGAAAATAAACGTAATCAAAGGCGTTCCTGACTACCGAGCTCCTGAGTGGGCTCAACATCAAATGAAAAGCTCGTTTGTATATAAATATATAAAACTTTCATTATTTGCCGTCGCTCTTGTTGTTTGCAGTTTACTACGGAACGACGTCAACACAATCGCCAACGTTTCTCGTCCAGTTAAATTTGACTATGCCCCCACACCCTTAACATTCGATGACATTTTTTTCATACAATATACAACCTTTGTCTGAAGCACGGTCATGTTACCTTGAAGAATGTATACAACTATCTACACCAGGTTATTTAACCTGAAAAGACCCATTTTTTCCCCGAATTTTTGTTTTTGAATCTGAACTTTACCCAACTTTGAGGAGGGTTCAGCTTATCTTTACTGAGAATCGGGGGGAGAAATTCTATTGTTCTCCATCGAAGCGGTAACTTCTCACAACAAAATGTCGTATAAAAATTACATGATTACTGAAAAATGGATCGTTTTCATTGAAAAAAAAAATGAATAATTTATAAACTATAGTTTGACAGTTTTTTATAACCTTTGTTACATTTTTTCGTATTGTGTCATGCACATTACTCGAGTTTAGGGATAGCGTAGGCATGTCTCTATGTTAAAAAGTGACTTTTCATTTGAGAATTTTGTCGAAACGGCGTAGACAATCGTTTTGAAACTTGGAGTACATATTCGGGATAAGTCGAAGAACGTACTGTAGAAATTTGAATGGAATGGTTACATTTCGTCACTTGTACCGAAACTCCTTAATTTATAATAATGTTTTTATGGACTATTGTGTAAATTTCAAATATTTCTAATTGGATATTTTGGCCCTATTCATGTGGCGACTTGACGTAGTTGTTGGACTAGTAGTGACGTATTACTGCCGTTGTTACGGAAACAATAAGAAGTTCAACGCCGAGGGTGTCATTTTTTCACAATTTCTCGCAGTCCCCTTGCGATAAAGTTTTTTTTAGACGCCATTCAGTCGTGGAACACTTTTTCATGAAACTTTTTAATAGTTTTAGATATAAGGATGCTTCAGAGACCGGAAGAGGGAGAGAGAGAAAACGAGAGAAAGATGCGGTCATGCTATAATTTATTATGCCCCAATTTTGAAAACTTTGGAAAGACCCAGACAATGATAAGTTCGATATTTCTGGTCATTTTCTTAGTATCTTTTGAGTACATCGATGTAGATAATGGTAAAAAATTTTATTAGGTATATTGAGAACCAGAATTACATATTGAATTGAACAATTCAAACGCTGTCGAGACATCACAATAATTACTTCAACGTATTAAGTAAATAACTAATAGCCTTTGGCACGTAAACTACCTCTAAAAGGACAGATAGAAATAGAGAGAGAGAGAAAGAGAGAGAGAGAGAGAGAGAGAGAGAGAGAGAAAGAGAGAGACAGAGAGGCAAAAAATGGCTACTCCATGGTCTAAGCTGATATAGAGGGTGTACAGACGATATTTTGTTTTCGCGAAAGAAAATATTTTCCACAAATTCCTTGTCCATACCCCAGACATCATGGTATCCTGTGTACGGAAAGGACACAAACAAAAAGATAGACGCGAGCAAAGAGAGACGAAAAAAGAGAGCGAGAGAGAGAGAGAGAGAGATTCTATTGAGGATAATGGAGGTTCAAAAAAGAAGAAAAAGCTTTCCAGTGTTTACACAGTTCTGTGCCTCGTTTACCAGAGCGTGAACAAGTGGATCATGAAAGATCGAGACAGAAAGAGCGGGAGAACGAAAAAAGGCAGGGATGTTAGGGAAAATGGTTTTCTCACGATTTTTATTCTTGGAATAAGAAGATATGAGATACCATATTAATATTACATTTCACAGTGCGGCCAAAATTGGAGAAAGTATAAGTTATAAAGTCAAGGTTAATCATAACACAACGATGAAACATTATTCCCGCCCTTTATTTCTCTACTGAACTATAAATTGAAAGAAGAACAGAAAAAACTTTTTTTAATTCCAGCGTCATCGTGGATTGGACAAGCGGTAATAATAATCTTAAATATTGTTGCAAAGTAAGTAAGGACAATGAACTTTATACTTTCCGCACACAAAACAATGACAACAGGCCTTTCTGCTTGTGTAAAATATCTTTTTCAAATTTTCCATTTCTCTATATTTCTCTGAGCTGGGACAAAAAAAAAAAAAAATAGAAAAATCATCAACAAAAGTAAACCGCAGATGCCAAAAACAACTTTCTGACTAAAAGCTTTTTTGTAACCCTCCTTTTTCGTCTAAACATTGACACATAATGAAAAAACGTATATATATATTTGTTTTTGTGTCTTACATGAAACTTTTCTGCTACTATAGTCAATGGGGCTAGAGAAGTCTTGGTAAAGAATGAGCTTAACCCAGGGAATTGTTGGTATATTTTGATGCATATGATTATAAATATGACTGGTGTGTTAAAGAGAAACTGAAGTGTAAAGTGTGAGTCGTTTCGAATATTTTTTGTAATAGGTTCACGAATCAATAAAGTTCAGAAGTTGAGGCAACCGTTAATAATGAGCCAGTAATTGCTAATCAGTAAATCGAAAAATTTCCGGTCAAATTACAGACTTTTTTCCCCGGAAAATTTTGCATTAACTAACACAGTTCTGTGCACTTTTGCGGTGACGGGCGTGTTTGGAAGAAACCGTTTAACTTACAGTGATTAGCGTTACGTACTCTTCCACCTCGTGCAAAGCTCATAAATGGCAACGAGTTTACCTTGAACGAACTCCATCGGAAAAGCCGAGCTGGTGTACCCTGCGAACCTGATTCTACATTGCATCACAAAATTTAACTTTGCAGGAGTGGTCTTACGAGTCACACCTATACGGGATGATTTGAGCGGAAATTGAGGTTGCGTTGACCATCTTCGGGAATCATGTATATATACATAGGTGCTCTTAAAAATGATAGACTTCATGTACTGCTGAAACTCGTGAACCCGGAGTTACAGTTAAGATTGTGTTGACACTGCAAACTTCCACTTTCTCTCTCTCTCTCTCTCTTCTTTGGATATAGCTGTATATTGCACATTTTTTCCCCATTTTATGTTAAATCCAGAACCTTCGTTAATTAGCATGATTACCTAATAAAATGAACGTAAAAAGACTTCGGAAAGATTTGGAACATCTTTTAAATTCGCACTGAGGATAAATCTTTCTAAAGCTCAGTCCGTCATGGGAACTGGTTCCCCTTCTTACTAAATCTCAGAGCTTAAGGAACAGGAAAAGCTTAGTGTGAGAGAACTGTGGCTTAAGTATTATTTGCCGGTTATTATTTAACAATCTACGAGAAATTATTGTATATACTTTGTCTTTGTAGCGTGTGAAACGATTTAGCTCAAATTTTGGTCGCAACAGATTATTTCATCGATCATCTAATGGTAATTAGATTTTTATTTTTCCAATTCAGTTTATAAATTAACATTCGTTCGTCAGTGAACAATGCAGGCTTACCAGTGTAATCTACTTAATGTTATTCAAACGAAAACTTGTATCATTTCAAATCTAAAACTTTAAACAGTACAAATATTTTTTCCAAATCGATTTCTCAGAACTTATGATGGACAGAGCTTCGAAGTTTTCTCTCGCCCACGACACTTCCCCGTCTTTGCAGACCTCACTGCCTCCGAAATCAATACTCCTTCGAATTCCTCCTTGAAATTTTCACATGAAATTCTCGAAATGTTATACAACAAAAAAAATGAACAGAAAGTAAACTTCAATCCGTTCAAAAACTCTGATGGAAGGGTCTCTTAAACGTTAAAATGGAAACTTTCAATAACGCCATTATTTTCGACTTTAATATTCGTAATGCATGCTTGATAACACCATGAAGGCTAGTTCTCAAAATGTTAAAACTAAACTCAGTTTTTATCGCTCATTACAGACGTTCGTATCATACACGCTTCTGTATTGTTATGTTTAACGAGGTTTTATTGCCATAATCATGATTAGTAAATACGAAGTATCGACAAAATGACGAAAAACAATTTTTCCAAGATAATTTTTTGAAATTTTGCGTGAACCTTCTTGAGCATCGTATTACAATGTGTAAAAAATTTGAGAAGGCTCCACGGTCTGGTAATCTAGATATTCAGTGTTTAAAATCGCAACTTTAACACGAGGACCATGGGAAGTCACGAAAAAGACGATATTTTACAACTAATAACTCGATTTCTAAGCGGTCAAACTTTCTCAAATTTAACCCACAGTTGAGATATGATTGTTGAAAAGATTCATACGAATTTAAAACAATTAAACTTGGAATTTATCGAACGCATGAGAAACGATCGAACCTCCTTAATGTGAAACTGCGTGTCTAAGTATTCTTTCATCAGAAATTTCAAAGAAATCGTTAGCCACCTTCAACCCTCCGAGCACCACAACTATTAACTTGCCCATATCTCCATTTCTACCGTCGTAACGGTAGTAGTTGTCTCGAGGGCTCGTTTACTTTCCGTCGTTCTCGGCCTTCCGTTCAGGTCATATATTTTATGTATATAAGTGGAAACATGCCATCGCAATATCGATACTTTACGATATATTCCTGGTTGCCGAAGGCTTCGGATAACTCAGCCCTGTCAACTGTACAATATTGTGTACAAAATTGTACACCTACGAAATCATAGTATCTGTGTGCTTCCCATTACTGTAGCCGTTTCAAGCCACCTGGTACCTGAGCACTCACCACCGATATTTATTATCTGTCTCTCTACACGTTCTTTCATTTTTTATAAATACATTTATTTCAATTAAATATCATTCATATTGTTACAACGAATTATTTCAAAACGAAAGTAAATCTAATGCCAATCACTCACCGATTCGATATGTGATGGAAAATATATTCTCATGGACTCACTGAACATCGAGGAATTGAATGTACTTAGGGTTTTAAAAGTATTCTGTGAAAAAAAGTTATGTCACGTTCAATGTGGTCTACAAATGTTTTTTTTTCTTCACATTTCCTGAATTCTTATACAGGTCTTTCGGGCTTGGGATCCTTTGTAGTCTTTTGTTTTGCTATTTTGAGAAGCCTTTTTATATTAAATCTCTATTTTTAAGACTTTGTAAAATTAATTTAGCATTTCGATGTATACCTTGACATTTTCTAATGTCCTCACTTTGGAAAAATTTCTGATATGAAATTTAGAGTATAGGCAAAAACCACGTCTCTTATATTTAATGCACATCGGAGCTTATACTTTATATCGTGGTTTTTATTTTACAAAAAACGATTCAATTTTAAATTTATAAATTTCGACTTCAAATTCATGACCGCAGCTACCCCCAAAAATCACCGACAATGAATACGGAATTTTAAAGCTCTTGATTTAAGACTCTATTACTTGTTCTCATTATATGAAGTAAAAAAATAAAAATAAACACATGTAATTTGTATGATTCCCTACGTTTCCACAAAGAACTGACATTTGACAGTTGACAAAATATAACAGACACCCTGGTGACAGTATACTGAGTCGCTTTTCATACGTATATAGAAATTTATTCTCGCATGACGTACAGTTTTCAGGTGAAGATATACGAACTGTAAGTTTCATCAAAAGTTTGTTTGGATTTGTTCCGCTTTGGGCTTTGGAAAATTCGCCAGTCATACGTTAGACGTGAATGTTACTATATTCTGAAGTCGAAACTTTCGGTTCGTGCGTGCAGCAATAGAACTTCATTGAAGTTGATTATCATTATACTTGTCGGTGATATAAGTGTGAAGCCCCACAACACAATTAACTGACAAGTACTATAATTTACGTTTTATATTTTAACTCCCCGCCATTGCTGCAATTTTTTTCGTGTAACTAAATTTTCTTTGTTTGCTCTTTATATATAAGTCCCAGCTGACCCGGCGGACTTCGTTCTGCCAAACAGTCAATGGTAGAGCAGATTTGTGATTTGAAAAATTAATACGAAATGATCAATTTAAATTCTTTATTGTAACATAAAGGAGGTGTAAAAAAATATAAATTAAATCACGTGCTATTTCTTGTTCTTCTTCCGTGGTTTCATTCGCCAGGTTTCGAATCCTAATTGCATCACGGCTTCTTCGGAAAACATTGGATCTTCTTGATCGTGGCATTGTTAATAATAATAATAATAAAATCGACACGATAAGATTTATTATAACAAAACTCGTAGACAAACACATCAACCGGTCAACTTGAATTTCAACGTTTTGCGTTATTTTCAAACGAAACAAACCATGGACTACATGATGTGCGCTGTCAGTTGTGTTTTTTTACCAATGCACGGCTAGATTTATAAAAAAATTAAAAATTGAATAATTAAAAAAATAATCAATTAAAAAATATTATATTTTAATACTTATTATTCTATTCCGGATTAAGAGAAATCCAAAAAATGAAAAATCATGAATTTCAATCAATTCTTGGATTATAAATGGCGTAACTGACACGACTTTGTTTTAAATATATAGATATACGATCGAATATACATTCATGTATAAATTTTCATGATCCATTCGATATTCTTCACAGATTGCTTACAAAGTGTGGCTGAAAGAAACTTGGGAAGATGGAAAAAATCATACGAGAGTGCCAAACGATTTAACGTTTGCAGATTTTTGAATATATTGATGTGCGGTGTTTTCCTAGTGAGGAACGATCTTTTTTTTTATTTACCGTATCGAAAGTTCAGAGATTTCGCTCTGTCTTTGCCATCGCTGTTGGCGCGTCTCTTTTGATTTTACAAAGTCTGTATCGTGAATTCCCGAGACTCGCTCTTCCACCATTCATTTCCGTTCGGAATGCCCGATTGTTTCCCTTTTTTCTCTTGCTCTTGCACTCAAAAAACTTTTTTATACTTGTTCTGTGCTTTTTCTCGCGAGCTGTCTATCATCGCTGAATAGCCTGTCTGCTCATCAAAAAAATGTTCATCGGTTGTTCAGAATTCACGTCCTGGCTTTCATCACACTGCACGAAAAGTCAAACGAATCAGGGAAATGAAATTATGGTTTGCGGCTTTCATTCGCCCGTCTTTTTTCTTTAGTCATTTAAGCCGCTATGAAAAGGGAGATCCTCTTTATCGTTATTTCATCGTATATATATATATATAAATTTTGTTTTTTTCCTCTGACATCCTTTTGACTAATTTTATTTATAGTTTTTTGAACATAAAAACGTCCAGCGAGCAAGTGCGAAAGCCGGAGGGAGAGAGAAAGAACGAGGAATAAAAGAACATCGTGTTTTTCACCGCCTCGTGCACCCCATATCGCGTGTGACCATACACCGAAGCATTCGCCTGTGCATGAAATATATCGTACTAGCGGGCGTTAAATTAGAGCAAGCTACGAGGACGCAAGACAACAATGAAAATAAATATATAGATTCACGTGTTTTGTTGTTCCATCAGGTCGCATTATTGTGAAAAATGTTTATCAGAACGTACATAGGAAGAACATCAATTTTTTCCGATGTATTTGAGACAAGAGTGAATCAAACGAAAACTATTTGTAGCCCACGTATAATCCTCATTTGCACTTATTTCCGTGGTGCGAAACTCTGGAGATGTATATGGATAATGATTTAAAAAAAGGGCAAACAAAACTCCCATAAAGCCCCTTGTAGACTTGCAACCCTTGAGAAAAAAAGTCGTGGTATGCACATTAGCGATGTCTCGAGAGATCTAGGCACTATCCTGCAATTGCAATTCTCTTTAACTCTTCTCCTCTCTTGGTCAGACGAAGAAGCAGAAGAAGAAGCGGAAGGAAAGAACTCGAGGTAAAAAAACTCTTGGTTACAAAAAAAAAAAAAGAAAAAAGGGAAAGTAACGACGCTTGAGCGCTTTGGATGGTAAAAAAAAGGGTTACTGACGATGAGACTGAGAGAGACCGAAAAGCTCGTAGGGGGAGAAGAAAGTATGTACTTGACGGATATAATGGAAGTTAGAAGAAAAATGTGAGACGGTATGGGGAATAAAAATAGTGTGGCAAAAGCTCAACGACCACAGACGACGACGACGACGACGGCTATGAGGACGCGGGCGGTGAATCGACTCGACGGACGAGATGAAGAGGACGAAAAAGCCGGATGTTTGGCGAGGAATAGAGGGAGAAAAGGAGGAAGCCGGTGATGTCGTCGTCGGTAGACAGCCTCAGGCATTCTGGGTAATTAAAAAAAGCTACCGGCGCGTGACGTCAGCGCTAATGCCTGGCTTTTCCGATTTCATGTTCAGAGACTCATATACACCACTACGCTTGTCCTATGTGCCACATACGTATGTCGAGTACATGCCGCGAAGAAGAAATGATTTTTGGCACAGGGGCTTATTAGAAGATTATAAAACGACCAAATAGTCGATTTATGTCCCACGCAACTTTCGCATATAACGGAAAATGTTCATGAGGGTCAACAACGCTTTAATTTTGTTTTCTCCATTCGATGCTCCATAAAACCTATACAAATATCATATTTTTCGATTAAGCGTTATAGACACATTTCTATAGTCCCGTTGAATTATTCCAAAAACTAGAAGTTCAATGCATTTTCGTATAAACCTAATTAGTGAAGAATCAATGGTTCTCCGCATCTTCCTCTCTTTCCATTGAAACCTCCCCAAAACTATTTATTGATATTCTTAATAAGCAAATATGGTTATTAATTAAAGAGAGAAAAGAAAGTTAACGTGTTGTTGGTATGTTTAATATATTGTTGTTTCAAGGTTGATTTTGCAATGTCATGAATGATAAAGTCAAACATTGATTCTAAGTATAATGTGCAACTATGATAAAATATAGGGAAACATTTTTTTTCTGCGTGTCTAACAAGATTCCATCGCCATAATCATAATAGTATTTACAAAGTAACGGCTAAATGATGAAATACAATTCTTCCAAGATAGTTTTTTGAAATTTTGCGTGAATCACCTTGAGTGTTGTATTATAATGTGTACAAAATTTGAGAAGATTTCACCATCTGGTCATCGAGATATTCAATGTTTAAAATCGCAACTTTAACACGAGGTCTTCTGGGAAGTTACGCAAAAATACGATACTTTACAAGTAATAACTCCATTTCTAAACAGTCAAACTTCCTTAAATTGAACCCACAGTTGAGTATGATTGTTAAGAAGATTCATATGAATTTTGAACAATTAATCTTGGATTTCATCGAACACATGAGAAACGATCGATCTTCCTTAAATTAATGATTGATATATGTACGGAATAATTCATTCGACTATACACTAAAGCAAAAAATCGTTCATTTGTATAGAGTACAAATGAGGAGTGTTTGGACATGGAACGAGCAAAAAAGCCGTGGAAAGCACGATTTTGTCGCGCTTCATCTAACAGTTGGACCTTTTTATTCCTCGGCCATGTACTCGATATATAAAGGACTAGGACTGAGGAACAGAGAGGAGGGATTAACGTGAGAAAAAACCACATCGCACTCCCCGATTATGCTTTTTGCCCAAGGCTGTAGAGGCGTCGAAATACGAATGTATGAAGCCTGCTGCATCGCGGGCATGCATTTTCGTTTTCACTCTGTACGCACAGGATTGTTCCTACTTTGCTCTTTTTTCTTTCCCTCGTTGCTTTTACAATTTTTTTCCGTTTTTTCTTTCCTTTTTTCATACCTCGTTGCTTTCGTCACGAGGTCTTCATTTGTGAGCTAGTTTTTCGAATCCTCAAGAATTCACATGCTTTTTATTCTTTCAAATATATATACACATTTCATATTTTTCACGCGCCTCGTAATACACCGTAATTGCAAGGCTTTGAAGGCAAATAACATTCATGGACGTAAAAGTGTGTCAACACGAGGTTAAATTTTTATGCAGTCTCCTTGGAATAATGAGAGTTTCGTCTTGATAGGACGAAACTCTCATGGCTCGAGCTATTCAATTTTAAAGCCATGGAAAGCATTCAGCAAAATTGCAACCTTACTTTCCAGGCAGATTCTGACCGAATATGATGTCTTCAAGACGAACACGTTTTTTTTTCATTTAATTATAAAAAGTAATAAATTCATACGAAGAAATCAAAATTAATTTCACGAGATATACGAGACGCTTTCAAAAGCACGAAAAAAAGCAATCTTTCTACAATGCCGGCCATTTTTTCCTTCCTCAATATAAACAAAAAGTTCGTAAGACGTCATTAACAATTGTAACGTAATAAATTCACGATTTTTACTCGATTAGACTTCCAAATATTTTTTGTTTTTGCGTCCACGTATGAACCAACAAAATTCCTCTGCATTCCGCGATTCAAAAGTCTTATTCGGGCAGAAGTACTGGTGCGGTTCTCAATCGTCGAAAAGTGCACATAAGTGTTTGTCGCGTGAAAAACTGCACGACTTAATTTCGGCTCCCTCCCTCCCCTCATTCTCTTTATATCTTTCGAGCTATGGACCGATAAATTTTGGAGAGTAAGAGTTTCGGCAACCATTTTGCTACACATTTCTCGGCAAGGCTCGTTAATTTTCTTCCACAATGATACCGAAGCTTTCTTCTTCCCGTTTTTACTCGGCGAGTCACGTTTCGAGTTTGTATATCCCACAAAAGCAAGCACACATAGACACACACTGGTGCTCCAGACCGTCGACGGCAATGTACACAGTACTTAGGGGATTAGTGCGTAACCCTGTACCGGATTAAGCACATTAGCCCCCTTTCCTTCCTTCGATACCTTCCTCACCCTCCGAGCCCCTTTCTCCTTCTCCCCGTACATAAGTACATTACAGGATCGAGAGCTATAAAATTCAATTACGCGGTTACGTGGATGGTTTCCGATCCAAAATAACGGGAGCATCTCTTTGCCCTGCAACCGTGACATATTAGCCTAGACATCTTAACAATTTTCACGTGTTATTGCGGGAATTCCCTTGTTGTAACGCATGCTGGATAACCGCACGAACACACGCGTGTCCATATGTACATCAACGAATTCTAGGTCGATTGCTATCTCCATGGGAAATTCGTATCTTCAGACATTCAGCCACAAACATTCCCCAGAATGTTCTGTGATTCAAGTTATCTTCGGTAAATCGCGTAAGTGAGGTTGATCTCAAAATAACTTCTGACTCTCCCCTATTTTCATGAGTTCATCACTCGCTTTATCGCGGCCAAACGTCAGTCAATTATGCCGTCAGATTTGTTCCATCTTTTTTTCGAATAGTTCTATACATTTTTGTCCGAATATCTCGATTCATATCTGTTATTCATCATTTTTTCTCCCCGACGCATTCATTTTTTTCATTGTTACAAAAAGTTCATCAGAGTGAGTTCGTCGTGAGTATATGGACGTCGTAAATATATGCCTCATCAGAGATGTAATTTTTCTATTCTTATATTCACGTAATCATTCTCATTAAAACACCGCGTTTGTCGAAGATAAACTTGGTGAGCAAAAATATTTTTAATTGCAATTAGCGGGATTTTGGAAACTTCGTCTTCATATAAATTTGATGGTTTTCACCGTCATCGGGTTTTTTGAAATTGTTTAGTCTCTATTACAACCTTGATGACCTAAATTTGAAACAGTGGTATTGAAAAAAAGAACCAAGAAAAAAAAACTAGAGCATTTGGAAAGTCATGGAGCGAGTCACTGAAACAGGACCAATGACGATAATTCAATACCATTTATTCACCCATAAATATTCAGCGAGAGTATCGTCTCTCTCTCGAGCTCCAATACCAGGGCAGGGCGCAAGCACATTCCCTCGATAGAGATGTTTTGTTTTTACTACGCCTCTGCTTTCACTCTTTGTACCTTTTGCCCCAGAGTCGGCCTTTGCTTCAACAACATCAACCATCTGAACTACGAATATGGAACAGATGTGTTCCTCTTGTTAACACCTATACAGGTTAACGCGTGACGTATGTCTCTTTCTAACTCTCATGTGGTTTGCTTTTTGGCGCCACTTTCATCACGCATAATTAGTCTCCGCCTGACACACGGTTCAACACATGCTCGAAACTTTTACAGCGTCTATCTGCATCCTGGATTCGGAGACGCGACTTTTGAATCCATCATGATTGCCACTTCTATATTTCTGACAGTTTATTCCCGTGTATACCTTGATTAATCATATTCGCATCTTTTTTTAAGTAACATTTTACTATTTTTGTTCTTGGCGATCGCGTGATTGCGTATCTTTATTGTTACCTTTTGTAAGCGGCAATTAATTTTTTCGCCGGATTCTATCTGTAAAAACAGTCAATGTATTATTATTATTATTATTTTTTTTTTCCAAAATCAAACGTCAGTTTAATTTTTGTATCTTGTCATTTATTTTTTAATTTTTTGCAACATCCCCTCATTCTCTTTTACAAATGAAAGTTTTATCCAGCAACAAATTAAATTGGAAACTCGGTTACTTTCCAACGGGGGATTTAAAATTGTACTTTTTTAAATATAAGAGAAAATACGATTGGGCATATATTTGAATATGGAATCGAGGTGTCCCTTCGGAAAGAATTGAATATTCACCAATGAATGTCCCCAGCTTCGAATATATATAAAATTCACACGACACGGTGTTGAAGTATTGATCATAATTATTCATACAAACTTTTTTAAATCTCCTGTGTGCACGTTAATGGTCCAGCGGATGATAATGATTTTGTTGTTTTTTTGAGCGGAATGATAAATTTCGTAATGGCTGATTGAATCGAAAAAATATTGTACACATTTCAGCTCGATGAGTGGAACTTTTACGGCTGCGTACATTTTTACTGTACTTTATTGTACTACTACGGCGTACCAACATTCACCCAAATTGAGCCGAGGTCACTTAAAGACTTGAATAATTCTTAGTGAGAATAAAAATATTTGCGATAGAAGTATCTCAAGGAGGTCCGATCGCTTCTCACGCGTTCAATCAATTCCAAGTTCAATTGTTTAAACTCGAAGGAATCTTCTCAACCATCATACTCAACTGCGGGTAAAATTTGAGCAATTAAGTTAGACCGTTCAGAAATCGAGTTATTAGTTGTTAAATTTCGTTTTTTTTTCGTAACTTCCCATTAGACCTCGTGTTAAAGTTGCGATTTTAAACACTAAATATCTCGATTACCAGATGCTGAAACTTTATCAAATTTATAACACATTGTAATACGACGCTCGAGAAGATTCGCGCAGAATTTCAAACAATTATCTTGGAAAAGTTGTATTTGATCATTTTGCCGTTACTTTGTATTTACCATTATTATTATGGCGATAGAACCTCATTATATAATGTAACTTTCACAGCTCCAATGTATGCGGATATGTTTGTTCCAATAAATATGCTTAATATAATGAACACCCGTAATATACGTTGGATACCGAACGGGGTATTAGATGAATGACTGTTGGTTCTAGCAAACATGGTCCAATGTTCCTGTCTATATTTATTATTGAATGATATTCGGAGCAGTATCATTGGCATCCGAAGATCTACCCAATCTAGGCCAGTATCACTTTTTTAACGACAAGCAACCGTTGGGACCCAACGTTGGGCTCGAAAATCAGTCACAATGTCTATGTCTAGACTATGCTCATGTGATTTCGACGATTTACCGATGAATATTGTCTTTTCAATGGCACCCAACGTGCAGTTAGCGGCCAACGTATACTCTCACGTTTGGCTGCTCCAACCTCCAGCTTGACGCTAATTCAGCCAACATGTGCAGTTCAAGTTTGATTTTTCTAAAAAAGATCATATTCAGGGTCTGGTCAATTATAATTAGCCTCTATACGGTGTCGTCGGGCACCAGGGCTACACACTTAGCACGAATAAAATGATAAATAGTGGAAGCGCTCGTGCGAAATAGTTACTCAAGGCTTGAGTAATTCGAGTGACTTCTCAGATGGAACTTACGACTGAAGACTTATAATTCTGTGCGAGCACGTTGAGGAGGTAGCTCAGCCTTCACGAAACGCTTTCGGCCAAAACCTCATTCGACAGCAGGAATCAACCGAAGACTAGTTGAGAATGATCAGCCACCACAGGAATGGCGACAGCTTGAGGCTTGTTACGTGCCTCCTCTTTGATAACATAGATACACAGAGACGTCTCCAACCGACTTCCTTTTATGAAAATGGAGAATTTAATGACCTACCAGCTAATTGGACGACGGCAACTGCAGGTGAGGTGGAAATCAGTATATAAATTTTATACCAGTTTCGATGCTGATTGTCAAATGATAAAAATGTTGTGAATCCTCAATTTCTGGACGTAAAGTTCTTGAAAACGTCCTTTCAAGTAAAAACAAAGGTGAAATCCTCTTAGTTCTTTAATTGAGATAAGAGTCTGGATTAAAATTTCGCAAAATAGCAATTTTTTTTTCGATAGCTCCTTGAAATAGAGTAAAATCTCAACTAGCGACGACAGTTTTGTTGAAACTTTCCGCATGAATTTTTGCTCCCAGTATGTCCGTAATGAGAGAAAGATATAGCGCTCTCGGATAATCCCAAGTACGCCTCAAACGTTTGCTAATACCTCAGCATCTATCTCCTCGGATTCCGTACATTCTATGCGGTGCATATCAGAGATATTGGCACTGTGAGGTTTCCCACACTGTTCGAATAGCAAAAGCCACCTCCGAGCCATACAAAAGTTTGTGAAATATCGAATTATACGCAAGTTAACGATGCCTAAGTTTCCTTGCCAATTGCTAGGTTAGATGAAAAGTTGAGGGAAAAGAGAAACTTTATCTCTTTCGATCGGAATTCAATCGATTGCGATTTGTCTGCTGATGGTTGGTTTTGATGTTCAGATGTTCATGAATATTTAAAAAACCTTTTAAAATCTTGTACTATATTCAGGTTCGATATGTATTCAAAAAACGAGAAGATTCATTGAACTCAACTGGATAATCAATACCTAATTCATTCGAATAAATTATCGGTATAACCTCAGATTATTTTGACGATATCATTGAACAGCAGATCATTTACTCTCACACCTCATGAAGCTTTCATCGGATAAAATCTTACGAAACCTCAGATAGGTCCTCCATACATGGATCAAAAGGGACCTCAAAAAAAAACCTTACTTAGGAAGCCTATCATCCCAGCTTTCATGCGAAACTCGGGAATCTTTATGCAAATTTCGAGTTGAATACACATCTTAGAGTTTTCACTGTGCCAGGTAGATTTTTTTTTAACCCGACGTCTCATTAAGTAATAAAATGAGGTAATCTGCTCAAAGTATTATGTTTTTTTTTTGAAACATTCATTGTTTACATTCTAAACAGGAATTGTTAGAATTTACTTGCACTTTCCAGCGAACATCTGCTAAATGGATGAGCTTAGTAGATCTACTCGCAGATTTAATGTCAGTTATTAATTAATACCAATACTAGAATCATGTTTAAAGAGATTCTATCGCGATAATCAGAATAGTACATACAAAGTAACGGCAAAATGATCAAATATATACAATTTTTCCAAGATTATTTTTTGAAATTCTGCGTGAATCTTCTCGAGCGTCGTATTATTGTAAACAATTGGAGAAAGTTTCACCGTCTGGTAATCGAGATATTCAGTGTTTAAAATCGCAACTTTAACGTGAGGTCTTCTGAGAAGTCACAAAAAAATACGATATTTAACAACTGATAACTCGATTTCTAAACGGTCAAACTTTCTCGAATTTTACCCACAGTTGAGTATGATTGTTAAGAAGATTCATCCGAATTTTAAACAATTAAACTTGGAATTTATCGAACGCATGAGAAACGGTCGAACCTCCTCAATGATTACCACAGTAGGCATGAAGCCTTTCTTATTCCAAATAGTGCTCAAGCTTAAAACGTTTCTGTCATGAGCTTATGATATGGTTTCCATCTCACTGCTGATAGTATGTTCTGCCGTGAATGCGGCGATCCAACAAAACAAGATCACTACCTTAAAGTTTGGACGGGGGTGAGCTGGGAACTCGAATCAGCGAAGTGTTTGGTAAAAAAAAAGACAGAGGAAAAGTGGTGTAAGTGCAACAGCAATTTCTCTCGTACCTCACGTACGTTCAGTTACTTATATCGGTACGCCGCAAATTTGCTTCTCTATTGTATGGTACGATGCAGTTTGAGGTTATAATGCATGTACATAGACATATACGTTTTGTACAGGGATCGTAACCGAAGAGAAAAAAACGATATTACATAGGATAAATAGCTGCGAAAGAAGAGCACTAAAAATAGCTCAGAATATCCCGCACATATATCAACTCATAAAATGGCAAAAATCGCTGGCACGATGAAGCTTTTTTTACCTCACTAGGGAACTTTTCAAAATATTATTTCTAGTGAAAGAGGAATTTCGCTCTTCTTCACTTGTATCTGGTACACTTCTGAATCGATTTTTTTTTACGTATTTTCGTGTCGTACGATACCTTTTTATAGGTGAACAACATTTTCATTTTTCGTCACGTTTGAACCAATAACAAGCAGAATTGGCAATAATAAAATTATTATTTTTCGACAAATCTGATTTCGTTCGACCGATTAAATGAAAATAAATAAATAAATATATACCCTACGACGCAACAAAAAAAATCATCTGTGTATCTGAGAAATTTTCATCAAAATCCTACGTAGTCCAAAGTCATTATTTAGAAACATTTTAAGAAACATAAAAAAAACCGTAAAATTATCTTAAATTTTCCGAGTTCCTTGGCCAGAATAAGGATTTTATTGAATTAGGTCGAATAACATGACCCCGTCAACAAATTTCGCGAAAAAAATATTTTTTACAACAATTATACGGCTACAAAATGGTATCTCTAGCGAAAGAGCGAACTAACTGTTGACAACTCAGTGGTAGGCTGATACCCTTCAGGCTATACATCTCAGTTGGGCGGATGGCTGACCATGGTTGAGTTTTACTACTATAATTATTAGAACCTAATTTTCACAAGCCGTCTAGTGCGGTTGATGTGGTTTTATTGTCTGTTTGCTTAATAATTTTCGGTAATTATTACTCTCGAAGCTGAATTTCACAATCAAGTAATTTGTTTCAAACTTTAAACCTAGATAATGACTCTTGGCTAATGACAAAAATATCGAATTTCATTTTTTTCCATGACGAATTCCAAAAATGAGTCCGTCGTAGTTGATAATTTTCTATGAATTTCAAAATATTCAACTAACTGGCCTATGACAGTTTTATACTCTTTCGTAACTAAATTAAAAAAGAACTTTCTCTTTAACTCGAGTTT
Organism: Campoletis sonorensis; assembly: GCA_013761285.1. NCBI lineage: Eukaryota > Metazoa > Arthropoda > Insecta > Hymenoptera > Ichneumonidae > Campoletis > Campoletis sonorensis. The sequence goes on along the minus strand of JACEOJ010005899.1, from coordinate 128,608 downwards.
AGGTTAACCCTCAGTATCGCAAAGCTTGAACTGCGTTTCTCCCAAAATTCGGTTCTTTTTTGCGAGTTTGATATCTTATCGGAAAAAGGTCGTAAATTGATTTTTGAGAATGTATTTTAAGGCTCAAATCTCGTATTTTTCAAAATAACATTTGAAAAAAAGCTGTTGTCGCGGATGTTATTTGAACAATTATTCACAAAACCAAAGGAATGTTCCGAATTCTTATCACCGTGGACTTTAAAAAAAAAAGTTGTTTTCCTTGATTTTTCCAAAAATATTTTGTGCATAGAGAGCTGACACTTTGGCCGATATATATATATATGTATATGCAAAATGTGAATTTTCCAACGAGGGTTGTTTCGTCGTTTCCGTGTCAGCAACATACGGTGTACCTGATGATGAAAGACGCTGCAGAGACTGCGGTTTATTTACCGTCTACGTATAGACGTGTGGATGCCATCACACACATACACAAAAGTGACATTTCGTTTTACGAGACACGCTGACACAATGCATACCCGGATATGCACTTATCCTTTATCCTGCCTCGTACGCGTTCCTTGTACTTCACGAGGAAGTCGATAAGCACAGTTATCCTTGTACAGCAAAATATACACATGTGCGCATACGTACATAACATTCATAAATACATATGTATCCATAAAGATGAAGCGCATGAATAAATGCGTTTATTATAACTATAGCATCGCGTGAACGGAAACACTGCGAAATGCAATGAAAGTTAGTCTATACGTATGTAGACATATACACAAATATATACATTTGTGCCGAACACCCTTGGTGTGTGCCGAACGTGGATACACAGACGGGTGGACTCTCATGTTGGTATAAATCCGACGCAGACCGTGAAGCATGCACTTGACGACGAGAAGCCCGACAGAAAGTGAAATATCGTGAAGTTTGCAGCTTGCGTAGTCATGACAACAATATTCTGTACGTTATAATTTAGGACAAGATTTTTGACAGTTCTTCATAAGAGATCGTTGGCATATTTCAATTTTATAATATTCTCTCTGCAGAATATGAATAGGGGGGGGGGGGGTGAAAAAACAATTTAACCGGAAACAATTTATGTCACACGATACGTTCAGGTTTCAGCTGATAAAATAACGTTTAGCAGTTTGTGACATTTTCACTTAGTTTTTTTCCATACACCGAAAAGAAGGAATAGTTTGAAATACAGGGATACACAGTTCGCATTGAACTCGAACGATTGCACAGCGATATTTACTGAAACACAGTGTTCAAATTACAGTGTAGTCCAAAGTAAATTTCAACAGTTCAATGATCATTTTTACTGAAAACACCGATTTATTCACAATACCAAACTGTAAATAAACCAGTGTAACTGTAGAAATCACAGAGTACACAAACAACGTCACGAACTTTCGAAAGAAGAGTAAAACTATAACGTGCCACACTGTAAAATTGAATGAATCACTCTGTACTCAATACAGGGTACACTGTAATACTGACAGCTGCGTACAGTATGAAAATCAGTGATCTCATGTGAATTTGACAGTTGAACATTTTTACTGGGAACATTGATGTATTGACAGTACTGAACTGTGAACAAGGCGGTGTAACTGTGAAAATCTCAGTTTGCAAAGGAAAATTCATCATTTTTGTAGGACAGAATTTACATTACTCTGTTTTACTATAAAATGAAATGTGGTACCGTGTTTTTTTTTTTACGATTCATACTGTGATATTGACTGTTTCTTTCTTTCCGTGGATTGTACAATATACTGTATTGATAAATAAATCGTTGATAATGAGTTTGAACTTTGAAGGGCGGCGTTAATGACTATCTTCTGAAAGGCAGAATATTCTTCAGCTTCGTTTTATAATTAAAAGCCTTCATCGACTAAGTTGTCGAACCTAACATTTTGAATGCGCGGCATCGACTCGATACTACTTCAATAAAGTTTCTCATTTACACCGCGCTATCCTTTGGTAGAAGAAAAATTCTAATATTGTAAAGTTGTTGCGTTCCAATGTACACCGAGACTATTTTATTTCATGCACAACGTCGGGACACATCGGTTGAACGATTTTGAAATTTGGACTCGAGCTGATCTCTTATTGAAGTTCTCGTGAAACTCAAGTATAAAGGAGATATTTTTTTACTCGTGAATAGAGAAGTTGTTGGTTTCCTGGTGAAATTTCCAATCACACCGAGGGTGTAGTCTGTGAAAAGGCATTCTTGTAGCACAGCATGGAGCTTTACAATCTTCCGACACGAAGGGAATTCAGGTCAAAGCTTGAGTGAGGAATTCTTTTAAATATAGTCCATCAGAGCGCTACTGAAAAGCATGTATATTATTATATATATGTTTCAATATATACAAGGTGCCCTACGAGAAATATACTCATTCTCATGTTACGAGGAGAGGCATTTTTAATTAGCTGCCCTTCCTGTACGATTAAGCAGGGATCAGCATTCCATGCAGTTAGAACGTTCAACGTATTATTGTCTAACCAATTCTACAAACATGTAATAATAATAATAAATAATAGTAAAGTTTACAAAGCCAGATTTTCGACAACAAAGTCTATATTTCTCGGTGTTTTTTAATTCATAAAAAGTGGATGTATTCTACTTACGTGAAACTCTTTAGCGTCATATTGTTTCCTTCGAGCTCTTCTTATTGCGTCAGCAATCGGAATGTTTTGTTAAAGCATATCATACTTTCAAATTTCTGAATCAACAAATCTTCGAATCATATAAACACTTTAAATTGATTGGATTCTTGAAAATAATCGTTTTCAGCAAGTTCATGCATTTCGGAGTACAATTTACAAAAACTCTTATCACAAGTTCTTATATTAAGTCAGCTTTCCACTATTTATCACATCTTGATGATCTTTAAGTCCAAACGTCTAGATTGTATCGGAATTTCACACCATATTACGAAAGTAATAATCAATATTATATGACAACAACAAAAAGGTAAGCAACTGCGACTAATCCGATTAAAGTGACGTTTCCGAAGAAGTAATTTTTCAAGACAACGTCTATCAATGCCTGAGTAAAGTTCTATCGTGACATTCATATCGACAAAATTGTTGTTCAGTTTGTTTCACATAAATGGTTTGAGGGCATAAGTTAATAAAGGAAAGTTGTTGTAAATTGACTAAAGAAGAACATACTCCAAATTTAAGGTAATCCAAGATAATATGTACCTGCTGTACAATTACAAAAATTGCCAACATTGTTTGTCGTTAAATTTGTTCGAAAGACCAAATGTAGCTTCTTTGATGTTGCATAAAAATGTATGCAAAGTTTTATAAGGCTTCACCATGTAGAAGTCAAACAAATTATTGATGAAAATGTAACTTTTGACACGAGCTGTTATGAGAGACTACCAGAAATTGTGATTTTTGCCAACAAATGTCTGAACCTCTACTAGGTAAAAACTCCTAAAATTTATTATACACGTGCATATGACAGTAAAGAAGATTTATCCAAATTTTCATCAAAATCTTAAGAAAACGATATAACGATAGAACTACCTTAAAGCAGCTTTTACGATAAAATAATGGACACCGTGTATAGAGTAACGAATGTATATAATAGACGAAAGTATTCCAAGAGCTGTTCAACATGCATACGTGCTATATGCTTATATATTCCTTTGCAGTGGAGTCGATGAGCGTATACTCGGCCCCCCAGGGTCGCTCATCAACGCTTCGTCTACCTCTCGTCTCCCGTCCCATCCCTTCTACGCAGCAGGTGCAAACACGCAATAGAGCCACCAGAGCGTTGATGGTACATGGACAATGCAACAACGTCGTTCTATACCGTAATAGCAAAGGGGAAATATACGAGAATATAGGGTAGAAGCGAATGCATGGAGCGGCGATTGCAATGCGAAACTCTGACAAAGTAGTCCGACAATTCATTAATTATGGCCGGCCCTTCTTTTAATTGACTTTTCATTTACGTATTATTTTTTATGATATTGATCATTATATTCGAAAGTCACTCGTTATTAAATGCAATTAAGACTGGGTTGCTCGCATGCCATCTATGAATATTTGCCTAGTGTCTCTAGGCGACGAAAAATATGTGCTGGTACAACGTCGAGGTCTTATTGAGTCCCATCCAGTGACGCGGCTCAAAAAACCAAACGATAAATGGAATCCGTAGATTCAATGAATTCGCGACATCAAATTATTCAAGTTTTGTTTGAGTTTGTCTGTTTGGTCTTTTAGCGTGTGTTTATTGTTGTTGATCCCATATTTCTTTACATTTTAACGTTCGAATTCCGAAAAACTTGAAGTTTTTGCATTGGTCTTGTGTACAATGTTACGGTTTTTTTTTCTGGGGTATGCATTAAAAGTAGAATCTTTTTCTTACCTGAGTCGTTTGTGGAATTGGATATTTAAGGCAGAACATTCTCCGACGAGATATATCACCAGGAATCAAATAACCCTCAGTTAATTGAAAGAAATTCTAGTGATTGTGAGTAAAAAGAAATTCTAACGATTGTGAGTAAAAAAAATGAAATTCTAGCGTTCCGTTAATTCAAACAATTCTAACGATTGTGAGTAAAAAAAAAGAAAAAATAGAAAAACTTATATAGACAGTGTTAGGAAATCATTGACCCCAGAACTAGAACCCTGAACCGCCGGAAAGTAAAGTTTTTGAGGACCATCTACTTATTTTGGGATATTAGGGAAAATGATAATATTTTTTTACTATAATCGGCAATACATTTCATTAAGACAACGTTTAAAATTTTTCAGCGACGAATTCCCAATATTTCTAAAATTATACATCACAAGGCTATTTTCTGAGAAATGTATTTTTTTTTTACCTAACGAGAACGAATACGTATTATTTCTACCACTTATGATCTGAAAATTAAACTCACGTTATTTCCCATCTGCGTGGAAATCGCATTAACCAATCAATCAATTAATCAATGAACTAGTGACTATTAACGAACGAATATTTGTGCCCACGCCGACTATTGTTCAATAAATTCTGTTGGCGAAAGAAAATTCAAATAAAAAAGCTGCGTATACCAGAAAAATGAAATTCGTATGTTTGATGTCGAAATTTTGAATGATTTTTACATACGAATGAAAAACAATGCTCGTAGAAAAAACTGGAGTGCTGTATAGTATTCGAAATGACTATTTTTCATTTTCGTTCGGCATCACGTATATCATTTTGCAACTACCTGCTGTAATATAGGGGAACTCACCTTGTTTAGATAGTTGATGAATTATAGCCTTCCGTGTCGACAACCCCGCACGTACGTTTTCCCAAACTTATTAAATTTGACGTTGAAGCAGAACACACCAAAACATCTCAAACAGGAGAACGTTAATATTAGAATAAATTACATCAATATTCTGACGCAGACATCAAAATAACATGGAGAAATTTTTTCCTTGACAGTTTGCCACTATTCCGTCATAGCAGAGTTACAGTTTTTACACTTCTTCATTTTTCTCTCTTCCGCTGTATTGTATAGACCTCATTTTTTCTCTTCTTCAGATGTGTGTATGTATTTTTGCGATGAATCTTGGAAAATTCGTCCCCTAGAAAGTGCGTTCCCATTGCACACATTCATCATTGCTACACATGATTTTGAACTCTGCGTTAGTGCAAATAGTTGGGTGGGTTTGAAGCACCTCGGAGGTGTGTGTGTGTGTGTGTGTGCAGTAGCCACTCCAACCATCGCCGAGCTGTTAAATGTGTAAGTGGATTCTTTGACGACCGTCCTCAAAGTACGAGTCATCATCAAAACAACGACTTTGTGCATAAAATTAACCTTATAACTCATAAACCCCATCTAAATAAATCAATATATGATGTTTATCAATAATAAATATAATCAAATGATTATAAAAATCAACAGAGTAGCCTTCTCGTCACTCCCAGGTCCGTAAATAACTATCTTTAGACAAATTTGTGCAATGACGATGAATTTTCCGAGGGATGAATATTCTAGGGACGAATCTTCCGGGATGAACTTTCCGAGGACGAATTTTCCTGTTAGCAGACGACGCGATACCGTCTTGTCGCCAAGGCGCCAAGTTGTTATTATATTCTAATCGCGATACAGTTGTGAACGTACATTGTTTGTAATTCATTTGGTCTAACTGTTCGTTGGTAACCACGAAGTTCAGTAAACAGTGGATAAGTTTGTTGTGTGCAGGTACTACTACCGAGGAAGGTACATTCGAAGAAAGAGACGTTTGAGAGATAAAATAGAGAGAATGTAAAGGGCGGAGAATAAGAAAGACGAAGCAAGCATGTTTCGTTTTGTCGTTTATTTGTTCAGCACTTAAGGTTCGAACTGTTCCGTTATGTTTGCGCATGCACTCACGAGACATTGTTTCCTAGAAGCATTCTAGTTTTACCATGCCGAGCTTTGTTTTCACCGTTGATATTTCAAACAGACTGAGTTCTTCGAGTTACGCTGAGAATTATCCCAAGCACGGTAACGAAAACGACTGCTTGCGTTTCAAACAAAACCTCGTTGTCCACACTATATTTTCAGCGCTGTAATATGTTACAGAACAAAAAAATGAGGCGAGACAAAAAAGTGGCGAGACAACAAGGAATAAGCGAATAAGGACGTCGAATCTCACTCCATTTATTTATTTTATTTTCATTTTATCCCGTTGCCTCACCGTGTGTAAAAAAGAGATAAAGTGAATTCAAACTTATTCAAATTTAAATGCTACAACGTAAATTGTGGACATAATTTGAATTGACAAATTCAAATTACATACAAAACAGCAATTGAACATTCAAAGTTATGTGCATAATTTCAATTCTGAAAATTCGGTCACTTTTGAGATGAAATAACAACATTATTCCAGTTATGTCTAGGCGGAATATTCAATGAGCGTGTTTGATGTAGTTGACTATTAATTCCATCAATCAACATTACGTCTAGACACAAAATATTAATCGCGGTCTTTCAATACATTTTTCATTTTGTTGTATTTTTATTTATATGCTAAAGGATAGCCAAATGGCCTGCCATTTTGAATTAACTACAGCTCAGACTTTAACAGATTTCTTAAATGAAAAATAAATCATTTAAATGAATAGAAAATCAAGGAGTTTCCACGAAATATCTGAAAACCCCACTGACGCGTATTGCTCTCTGGGAGCTCTGGCAATGTTGGAATAACAGTAAATATTTGAACAATCACGAATTTTTTATGTGAAGGAAAAATAGAAATTGACGAATAAAATACACATTTGCATTCCCAATTTCGTGCATACAACCCGAGGCAATCTTTATAGTTACAACATTTATCAAACCCAAACATATCGTTTAGTTGGTTCCTCTGTTATGCAACTAACGACAGAATTTCTAATTCCAATGACTCGTTTCATTCGGTTTATTTTGTAGACACGTGCTTTTCATCGTTGCCTTTGTACTTTCAATCATCGAGCACGATAACTCATTAGTTGTTATCAATATTGAAAAAAAAACAAATGCTAATTGACCCACTGACGTTTCTTATTCTGCTAAGACTTTTTTTTAATCGTTTATTGTTGTTAAGTCTTCGTCATTATTGACACTCAATATTGTGTCTCAGCGTCACCTTCTTTTCCAGAACCTCATTTGCGAAAATATATCTTCCGTTATTTTATATTGATAGTCGTTTTGTCGAAGCGTTCTAAAAAAGCAAGTAAATGATCCACGTTGAAGTTGGGGGCGGAGACACACTACAAACTCGACGAGGTAATGCGCAAACTGATGAAAGTTTTCCGATACTTCGCTGTCTTCTATTACGGACTAGGTTTACAAATACAGATGCAAAAGTGTAAATGACACGTTCCATGTAAAAACACTCACCCATGGAAAAAAACTTTTGGTGCATTTTTTATTTCGTAATATACTGCATTTTTTTTAGCTTCTTTCTAATTAACTGTTTCATCCGTATGACAATTTAACCCGAAATCATACATTTAAAAAAAGAATTTCATTTCATTTCAGAAAAAAAAAATAGATTTGAGTCATAATTAAAATTCATCAAAAAATTTACAAGTCAATCATTTAAGGTTTCCGTGCAGAGAACTGTGCAATTATCGTGTTGTTATCATTAAGGAGGTTCAATCGTTTCGCATGCGTTCGATAAACTCCAAGTTTAATTGTTTAAAATTCGTAGAAATCTTCTCAACAATTATACTCACCTGTGGCTAAAATTTGAGGAAGTTTAACCGTTTAGAAATCGAGTTATTAGTTCTAAAATATCGTCTTTTTTTCGTAGCTTACCATGAGGCCTCATGTTAAAGTTGCGATTTTCAACACTCAATATCTCGATGACCAGACGATGAAACCTCCTTAAATTTATTACACATTATAATACGACGCTCAAGAAGATTCATGCAAAATTTCAAAAAAAATATTTTGGAAAAATTGCATTTCATTAGTTTGCCGTTACTTTGTATATACTATTATGATTATGGCAGTAGAACCTCGGCAACGTCACTATCTTTGGGCATATCCAGACGGAGCTTTGGAACGTTGCAGCTATCAATACAGTTGTCAAACACTAGAGGAAAATTTGCGGAACAGAGTTGGCCGTGCAAAATCTTTTGACAGCTTAACTTAATTTTTTATTATTCAACAAGATTTTCTATGATAGCCTAAGTAATTTGTTTATAAGTAATTATAACCAGTCGACTGACTGAACAGAGAAAGCACTATATTCGATATATAGAACATGTTCGTATATCTATTTGGAATTTGTCACTAGAAATAGAATAGAAATTCGATCACGAGCATATATATGGAATTGGAAGCATTTCACCATTACTCTCCTTCGCATAGGTCTCATTTCTCGTTTCGTTGTATACGTCGATATTGCATGATCGGTGACGTCCAAGAAAGCTCTTCCCACACTTTCAATGTATATATCGCATTATTATTTATTTTAATTTTCTTATCAATGTTGATATATTTGGATGTATCGTTATGTGACACAAAACATCGTAATTCTCAATTGAAATCTACAGACCTTGACCCTTTTCGTTTACCAGTACGTATTTAATACGTTGAACGTTCTTTGCTAGAGGGTTCAGGAGATCTATTTTCATTCTCCCACTCGTATTTCTTTCATCGTCCTGTCGTATACTCGACGGGTGCCACACCGAGACGAGATGAGATCCCTACGCCAGGGTTACACCTTGGCGTCGTGAAAGGACGTTGACATCGTGGCGACAAGTCGAAATCGTTTCTTTTCTTTGGGCACCGTTTATGCTACCACACTCTGTTCTCATTCTTTTCTCTTTTCCGTCGTTATCCCGACCACTGCAAAATGTACGTTTTTTCTTTTCACTCCCGACACCCCAGCCTCCGACATTTACCAGATATCCCGTACACGATTGGTGATAGCCGTTGAAATCTCTAGCAAGACAGATTCTTCGAACCACCCACTTTTACGTGTGAATATGTATGTACCTATCTGTATAGATTCCAACAGATCTACTCCTCTTTTCCCCGCTCTATCTTCGAGATAGAAAAAGGCTCGGCTGGTGTGGGAAAGATGCGGAGGGAGATCGGAACATATCGAGCCCGAGGATCTACCATCTTTGCTTCTCCCTAAGATTGATGATATGTACGAACAGAGCCTTCATCCTTCTCATTTTACTCATACAGCTATATACCGTGTGTTATTTTTCACCTTCCGAGGCGAAAAAAAGAAAATCTGTCTTTTTACACAAGCTACAACATCAAAATACTTCGAGAAGATTGTGTTTTTGCGAAAAGTTTTCTGGCCTCCTTGACCTCCGGGCCAAGTAGCCAAGCGTTCGAGTTGAATGCTTGAAAACTTGAAAACCATTCTTATCTGCGGGCTCTTATCGTTCGAGCGTGAGGTCCATGATGTTTTTTTTTCTTCTTCTTTTTATTCCACGCATGAAATAGACTGCTGGAAGCTGAAGTTTATATCAAATATGAATCCAGTGTTCACCACATGGACAGTGTTTGTGCGTACAACGAGGTAACTCGTGCGAAGCAATTTTTATGCTCTCGCGAATACGTCGAGGCAAACGTGAGGTGATGGTTAAAAGAGACAAAAAGAGAATGGTGCGTTAACCACGAACGTATATGTCCACTCCTATGCCCTATGACATCCAATTTCGTGATTACCTCTATTTTCCAACTTTTTTTTCATACCCCTTTTTTTCATTTATTGAACTTTATTTTCGGGAACCCATTTCTTTTATTTTGATTCCAGACTATTCTGCAAAAACAATCTTGTTTTTCGTCGACAGAAACAAGATTTTTCAATTTGCGATTTCATTTTGATCAATTCGCGATCAATTTGAGATGCGATGGCCATTCCCCACTTAACTATAGTTTAACGCTTGTAAACATGGAGGTCAAACACTGGCATAAAAACTTATGAGAACATGAAAATTCCAGGTCTGGACACCAGGTACATCACATGATGAGACATTTGAAGACTGAAGTTGTTACGATAATTCCATTATGAAAAAGAAACGTTCTTTTTATCACTGACATCTTCTTATGTCAATCGTACAATCCAGGTAATTTATTTTTACATCCTTCTTCAATGGTATTAAACAAAGTAATTAAATGTAATAATAGAATCAAATTGTTGTACGATCTTCGACTCCATTTTAGAAATATAAACTTAATATGAAAGGAAATTTTATTAAAATCACAGTCTCTTCAATAATTTCAATTTTTTCATACGCTTACAAAATGCAAATTACAAGCTTATGCTTGTAACTATTTATTAACAAATTTTATAATAACTATTATATTTTTTTTTTCCATCAATCAAAATCAAGGTTAATTCTATAGTAACAGTAACTATTTATTAACCCAAACAAACCCAAACAAATTTTTACATGCCTTCTCGTCTTTTTTATCAGTCTGAAGCTATATTTTTCCACACGTTAAATATCGGTGCTGTACGTCAACATGACATTCTCAACGATCTTGACCACAATAATAACGTGTACAATGAAATTCCGTAGCCAGTTTATTCAGTGACTGCGTTCACCCTACACATTATTTCGTTATAAGGGAAATAAGAGTGTTGTGTCCCAGCTGGCTGGCATATTTAATGCGAGCGAGGGCGGTCCGTTTTGGTCCGTACGTCACGCCATGATACATACAGTGAAGCCAAAAGATCGGGGCAGACATTTACTGTTACTTTTGTCCAACATACATGCATTACGACACTATTTACTCTTGCGCCACTGCATAATAGATGTTATTATTGTACATAGTACATTAAAAAAAAAAAAAAGATCTTTCTCACGCGGGCGCAGTTGTTCACTAAGATCGTAATTTTGCGAATTCGTGTCTGCGTATCGTCGCACTGTAAACATGAAATAGTCGTACGTGACGAGCGTCGTCTGAACGCAATTTGCGTCTTGCCACAACACACAAGTAAATAAAGCCTAACCGTATGAAGTATATACGCGTCAAGGGTCTAGCACTCCACGTTTATCACATATGTTACGTGAACGACAATTTTCCCAGCCCCCGATGTGTTTTACTACCAACTGCTCGTTCTTTTTTTTTTCTTTTTTTCTTGAAGGCTTCTACATCCAAGAGCATTATAATACCACCGACGCTACTTTTTTTGTTTTTCCAAGTGCGTGAGGTCGGTCGTTACGGTACCCTTGCGATTTCCTCGCTCTTGTTGATATCCCGCATATACACGCTATTGGAATTCCATGAAGAAGCAAATTCAGCATTGCCAGCCCTTCATTCCTTTTATAAAACACGTAGAAAGATATGTTACACGGCGCGGGAAAACGATAGAGGTTCCGTGCGTGTATGTGTCAGGTGCTATTGTCAACGGGGGAAATCCCAAAAGTCAACATCGTACGGCAAGTAAACAATTCACCCCTATGCTTTTATGGCCCCCGTAAAATGTGACGATTAATTGTAAGCTACCGTTAATAGCAAGTCATCGAGATATTAGAAGAGTTTTCCATGTTGCGTGCTAAGCAAGTATATTATTGAATAATCAAAGAAAGCAATCCACAATAATTTGTAATAACACAGCGATTATGCACACGTGGTAATTGAATATGATGAATTCTAATCCTACATTTCATTATAATTGCACTTCGATTCACCTTTTTTCTCCCGTTAAACTCATCAAGATCAAAAACCCACAAAACAATTGACTTGACCCCTGCAATCGCCATTTTTTCTATATTCCAATCTGACCCGCATGCGCGTTCTCCTAATTGTTTGCCGAAATATGATTGACATATGGTAGAATTGAAAATGCGGGATTCCAAGGATCATGCCTCGATGTGCCGTCAAGTTTCTATCCAGGATTTCACTGTCAACATATGCTCCTGTGTACCTGATACTGCCTGAGCATTTGTCACTTAGATATGCAACACACATATCGTATATAGTACACACGTACTCACGAGAAAGTGATCTACGATCGTATTCCGTATCCGTATACACTCAGGTAAATGAATACACCTTCCGGGTTAGTGTATGTATCCAAATGTTTGCTATATAGCAAGCCAGGAGCACACAGCGACCGAATATTTGACGACGTACAAACACGTCACCCCAAAGTCCAGTTGTACTGGTTGGTACATAGTGCGCTATTCCATAGAGGCTAACAGTCTCGGTAGAAACAGGAACAGGGAGGCAGCAGCAACGTGGCAACGGATAGAGAGCGACTACTGGCAGTAGGGATCTCTCAACGGGGAGCATTAGGGATGATAAAACGATCTATGATTGTGTTCCCGTTTGACCATCCGATTCCTCGGTTTTATCGTACCAAACAAAAGGGCGTAAGCTTATACGATTCAGAATCCTCATTTAGTACCTTTTGTTCGTCATCAGCGGTTATATACATACGCTCATTGCACATTTGCCCTTTCTTCTCTGTGTTAGTGTTTTGGTCTGCCGTTTGCAATGTATGGATGATAAAATGATGTACGATAACGTGTCCAGCGTATGTGTGTGTATAACTGTGTCTACCAACCGAGCAAGTAGGGCTACGGTAGCACACAGTTGTGGTGGTGAGTTAGTTGGACCAACGATCCGCGAGAGCAAGCGACCAGGGAAACGACAACGGGGGCTTTCATAGTCTGCATGTGTCCGCATTACTTGTGTGTATACTTGTTGGCTCTGGACGAGTGCTCGCCAGAACGACTATCTGTACGAAGCTCGAACATGTGGACGAGGCAGGAAACCAAGAGTGAGGAAGAAAGAGAGGGAGGGAGGGAGAGAGGAAGAGAGAGAGAGAGAGAGAGAAAGAGAGGTAAACATAGGATGAAGAGCGAGAGGAATTGAACGCGAAACGGCCAGAGAGTCCCGGGTGGTAAATGGGTTTGCGGCTGCTGACGTCAGGACAAGAAATACTTTATTGATATTACAAAAGGGAGGTACCCTAACACCACCAGTATCCACCTCGCCTTGTCGAATGCTAGCGACTATACCGAGGACTATGCTCGCCAACTTGCTCTTCTTCTTCTTCATCTTTTAGCTTCCCTCTTCGCGCGGTGCTTCTTTAGCTCGTTTCTTCGCCTTTACACTGATACCGCACTGTTTTCTCCCTCGGCAAGCGGAGGAAAACTGTTCCATACTCACCTCTTCACTTTTCCTCTTGGCACCGAATCACGACTTTCTCAAGTCTTTACTACGCGTTATCAGACGCGACGCACCCCTTCTTCGATATTTGTAGTTTCTCGCTGGTAATTTAATTGTTCCTTCTTCTTCTTCTTAGCTGATGCATTCCGGAATATCCTGAATACAAGCGGAATTGCACGGGTAAATAGTGCACTATCATCGAGTTATCTAATTTATCTTGCATTGGTAATTCTTCCGTTAGATTTTTATGTAAATTTACATTTCTCCTGCCTCCGTACGAATGGAGCGAAAAAAAAACAGAAGCTTTTGTAATATATTCGTCAGTCGGTTTACCACGGAGCACCGTATAGGACTTTGTGGTATTTTTACGAGTCTATAAATATTCCATGCACCTGCAATAGACTTTGATTTTCATGTTGGAAGCAGGAGATGGAATTCCTTTCGTTTGATTCAATATTTATAACGCATAATTGAATCCTTGATCATTCCGTTTTTAGATATCAACGGATTTACACTCCTTATTTATTCGCGGCTTACTAGAATTAGTGCGTTTTTCATGGCATGATAGGAAAGCAGTATAAGTCTGACTTGCTGTATTGAGAATATATCATGCACGAGGCGTCTTGATGTTTTATATCGTTTCTTGAGAGCCCAGGAAAACTATAGATATTATGACGAGAAGAGATAAAAATCGCTAGTTTTACGAAGAGTATTTGCGTTCGTGCGATCCCCCAGGTTCGAGCAGCCAGAGGGGGGAGGGACTATAAATTTTCATGAGAATCGTCTTCCCTTCGATCCACGCGAAGTTAGTGTGAAAACCTTCTCCATACCATTAAGTGGATGGAAACACGTGGGACTACTCCGGAGTTGTTATTACAGCCGCGGAGCTTGGGAAAGACCACCACTGGTGGTGGCTTAACCGATCTATTGGCAATTCCGGTACGTATCTACCATAACGCATCTAACTAACCGCCTATCCTCACATCGTTCCGAAGCTCCGATCGATCGTGACCGAGGTCTCGATTACTCGTGATTAACGCCGTTGAGTTCAACCCCTTGATCGTCCACCCTTTCGCAACTATATCCCCAGTATATCTTGTGCTTCGATTTATCTCGAGACCCAAATCTCTTCGCTGAAGCAAATCTACTTGTTCCCTGTAATGAAGGCTCTGTGATTTTGTGCGTTTTCATTTCCCTATCGTTCCAAAAGCGTATACGATGATTTTGATCACACTTCGGATACTTAAGAGCTTGAGTTATGTTCCTCTCGACGAGTTTCATAGTATACAAGTTAAATCGCTGAAGGTTATTTATGGAAACCTTCAGAAAGATATCCTATTAAAATATCTTGAAACTTCGATGGTTTTCGGAAAAATTATTCACACAGAGAAAAAATCTCATAATTTTTTTTTTTTAATCTGAAAAAAAATTGCCGTGTTTTCCGATAAACCTCATGAGAACTGCCAGCATTGGAAGAATTATGAGGAGTTTTCAAAATTATCCTTAGATATACAACACCAAACTCTAAAAATATAGGTTTTGACATTCACATGTACACAAAGTGTCGCTCTAAAGCAAAATAGTCATTTTTTTTAAAAAGAAATCCATAGTTTTTGTAACATGCATCGATAAATACTGCATGACGTGTCTGTTATGTGACGATTATGGTAATAGAACGGTCATTTGTATTAAATTTTTCTCTCCTTGCACATACAAGTAGGCTCGATGAAGAAAAAAAAAAACTTCAAAAAATCTTATAACTAATTAAGGCAGAAACTCAGGTGGCAACACTTATAGACGAAGTGCAGCATATGTAGAATATTGTAGGTTATTCAGAATACCTCAGTTTCTTGAAAACTATACCAACACCATCCCTGTTTCGATGTCATAAAATCAAAGTTAATTTGATCGCTCAACATAAGGAAGTTCATGCGATGCTACCTACAGGAGAACAGAAAGTTGATCTACATCACTCTTAGGTACGAGTTCTATCAGTTTCGACGACTAAATCCGTGAGAAAATTTACATATATATCGTTTTTACTGTATTCATTACTCAGTTATCAGACTTTGCGGTTTTGTTTTGATTTTTTACCAACTATAAGACAAAAGGGTCGTTCTCCATCATAAGTTACGTTAACATTAGTGTTAAACCAATTTACCCGATGCATCCAAAGACGAATGACACTTTTTGCTATTTTCTCATCGAATCAAATTTCCGTAAAGTTAAGCTTGAAAGTTGTTGAACACTTTGACGCAGTTTTCGTCATCACGTCACCTGTGATCTATGTAATATTTCTTAAAATTAAGCTGCTAATCCAAATATACTTCAGTTCTTGTACTTTTGCAACGGTTAACGACGTTCTATGATCATAATCATAATAGTATATACAAAGTAACGGCAAAATGATCAAAAATATACTCGGACGAGCCTCGGGCCAGCAGACGACAGACAGAGCTGTCAAGTGGACTTGTTCCGAGACTCTACCGAGTCTCTTCATACCATTTTTCCGACATAATTTTTTGAAATTCTGCGTGAATCTTCTTGATCGTCGTATTATAATGTGTAAAAAATTAGAGAAGGTTTCACCATCTGGTAATCGAGATATTCAGTGTTCAAAATCGCAACTTTAACATGAGGTCTTATGAGAAGTTACAAAAAAAGACGATATTTTACAACTAATAACTCTTTTTCTAAACGGTCAAACTTCCCCAAATTGAACCCACAGTTGAGTATGATTGTTAAGAAGATTCTTACGAATTGTGAACAATTAAACGTGGAATTTATCGAACGCATGATAAAAGAACGAACGTCCTTGATAGGAAACAAGTGATATTTGTAGAAATGCTGTTTAATCATAGATTACATCAAAATGGAAAAATCAAAACTCCATGCGAATCAGAGTGAAATACTGTTGGTCTAAAAAAATGCTCGACCCCAACGAATTTCATTTTGCAGTCATTTTCCTCATATTTATTTATGTGATATAACTTAATGCTATTCAGAATCATAATCATTTGTTATCTATTACAATTGGGGATGTCCGTTATCATACAAACAGTGTAAACATAAAAATTTCGTAAACATGTATAAAACATTGGAACTTTTATGGATTTTAAACAGACGGGATTAATAGCATGGATTTGGTTGGAAATAAATATCGCATTTATGTTACGAAACGACCATTCGGTCCAAAAAACAATTAATTTTGTTTCGGATGATACGGCAGTTGTTTCATAACCTAGCTACGATTAAATATTAATACCATCACCTTTGTATGATTTCCGGGAAGAGTTTGGTTCTGACCAAATATTTATTAAAACGCTGCAAATGGAGGTTTTTATTCTTTTATTATTCTCTGGTATAAGCCGTGGATATAAAACGATAAAATCTATCCCTATGCAAAAATTCGTTATCGGGTTGAACAAATGATATGTAAAACAGGAAGTTTCAAATAAAACGCGAAGCGTATTCCAGGATTGCGGCTCTTTATTTCGTATCATGAAACCTCTATTATTAATACGTTGTCGAAATAAATTTTTAGGACGGAAAATGAATTATATTGCTGGGAATTGCCCGTAAAACGTTCCAACAATGGATAATCTTCCACGTTCGAATATAGCACATGTTTACAACATTTAAATATATTCATACGAGAAATCGGAGTTTTCGATATATTGCAAAATATGGCTGTAACAGAAATTCGTTGATATCACGTACACGAAGCCTTACGAATTCTTCACAATCGATAAATCTACCATATCGAGAATCCAAAGTGTACAAACACTTATTCAGCATAAATGGGCAGCGTTGCGGAATTTTTTTCTAAAATTCAATGTACCTTCGTATACAGACAATATTTATATCGATAAAAAATACCGACGGGACACATGTGACTGATATGTCGACGAGTATTCTGAACAAAAAATTGTTACGTTGAAACCATGAAGCATCGCATCAGTTTTTTTGTTCCTCGTGTCATCGGGATGCCCTCGATTTTTTTTTTTTTTTTTTTTTAACCTTTCCAAACTCCAACTAATTGCGATGTATGCAAATATTAATAAATTTTTATGATTTTTCGTCACGAAAGCGAACATACTTTTAATGAGGAGATGACTAACGTTAGAGATTTTGCGAACTATTGAATATTCGCGAATGTTGAAATCTATATTACATTCTGTTAATCGGCTACGAGTGTCTTTTTTTACAAGAAATTAACAAACAATTCAGAATCATATTGACATTTTGATTTTTAAATTAATAATTGAAAAATAAACATTCCAATTCGTATATGAAAATATCGAACAAACGACTCCGGAAAATCTATTGACGTATTCACTAGAGACAGGTTGAAATACATAATACAGTAAATTTTAAGGAGGAATATCTCAGACGGTTCTGAAGACTTGCTATGAGAGGAGAACTTTAAAGCGAAGAACAATAAAAGAACAGAGGGTTGGCGCAGAATGGGAGCGAAAGGCAATAATAAATTGGTACAGAAAGAGGTTACGTATGAGAAAAAAATGCGAAAGGATGCACAGGTTATCAAAAAGACGACTTCGGTTTGCGGGCATAAATTAATAAAGAAAAGTTGTTGTAAATTGACCAAAGAACAACATACTCCAAATTCAAGGTCATCCAATGTAATATGTACTTGCTGTAAAATGACAAAAATTGCGAAATTTTTTGTCTCTAGATTTTTTCGAAAAACTCAATGTAGCTTCTTCGATGTTGCATAAAAATGTATGCGAAGTTTTAGAAGGCTTAACCATGTGGGAGCCAAAATATTTATTAATGAGAATGTAACTTTTAACACGAGCTCTTATGAGAGACTACCGAAAATTGGCATTTTTACCAGTAAATATCTGAACTTTCACTTGGTGAAACCTTCTAAAATTGAGCACACACGTGCACATTTCATTTTAAAGACTTTTCCGAATTTCAAACAAAATTTTAAGGAAACGACATAACGATAGAACTGCCGTAAGAGTTCGCTTCCTCCATAAGTCTGATAAGCAGCTGTGAGTATCTTAGCGGGACTCATTGAGTGCATTATTATTATACCGTTTTCCGAGAAACAATTATTAAACTATTGACCCATTTTTTTAAAGTAATATTTTTCATGCTAGACATCAAATGGACTTTTCTTCGCTATAAGTTTGTTTATAAGGCATAAAGCATATGGCAATCGATTCAATCACTTTTGTCTGTACAAGGAATAGCGATAGATTGAACTTTAACAAAGCTAATTTAACAAGTTCTTAGACGGTATAGATAATATTGACTTTCGTGTCATGATTCGGTAAAATTAAGGTTCAAAGTCCATTCATGTAGAATGAAGAAGTTGCTCCGTTGAGTGGGAGTAAAAATTTAATTTTTTTCTTTTTCCGGAACCTCTTTGTATTTTGTTTTATGTGATACAACTAGGAGAGCGTTCGAAAAACAAAACAAAAAAGCTAGAGATAGCCGTTGGAAAAGGGGGTCTCGATTCGAACTCGATCGATCGTGACCGGAGTAACGATGAGCTGTGATTACAGAGAAAAAAACCCGTTCAACTCTCGACTGTATATACTGAAGGCTTTTCCAGAGCAGCAGGGTAAACCCGAACGATCGCAGAAGTACCCTCATTTAAAACAACTCCAAATAAAATGACATTACGGCGCTTACTCAGAGCGCCTCATAAACTTCTCTTTCCCACTCTCCCTCTCTCTCTCTCTCTCTCTCTGTACTCTCTGCTCCTCATTTTCCCTCTTGTCAACGAATATAACGCGTCCAAGTTACTCAATAACAATGTACAAAATAGCAAACGCGTTATTGGTCTGTTCATTTTTCTGCATAAAAAGAAAAAATGAGCTTTGGGTGATGGGGACATTAAATACTGAGAGTGAGTGAGTCGACAAAATTCATCAGTCACATCAACTTCACGCTGAGTAGAAAAAACAGTAAAAATCAATTTACTATTTAAATTAAACTAAATTTTATAATTTTCAAAATAGTAATTAGTAATATTATGATTTAAAAAATTTAAGTAAAAAAAAAAAAAAAAAACTGGCAAATTTGAGAATGACATGGTCTTATCAGTTTTAATATTTAGCTGTATCCATTTGGATTAATCATAAATATAATTTCTTTCACAAAGAAGCTTCTATAGAAGTACCTAATTTTTTGAATGGCTAAAAACTCCAGCGCTGACGCTCAGAACTGTCGAGGTAATAAAGTTTGTAGAAGAAGTAATGAAACTGTTTGAAAAATAGCTTTCATACGATTACTATGGTGTTTATCGTCGTCGTTGTCCCACGGACTTAATAAAGGTGATTCGGTATTGCCCACGTTTATTGGTTCCGCATTATACTCATGGTTTTCGCACCCCTTCCGTGATGTTGTGTGTGAACACCTCCACTGGATCTGTGAATCGTCTCGAGGACGGTACGAGGCGAGAGTTTGCTGTGAGGATGTCCAGCAAAAGTGGGTGAAAAATGCAAGAAAAGTTTATGTGGGAGGAAAATCGAGGGGTTGGCGTGCATGTACGAAAATGGGAGCTAGAAAACCACAGCCGAAGAAAAAGAGAGATAACAGATAGCTATGAAGAAGCAGTAAAGCGAAGACGTTGAGCAAAAGCGGTCTACAGCTATGTGACCAAATGCTCTACTAGAAAGAGAGAGGAAGAGAGAGAGAAAGAGAGAGAGAGAGAGAGAGAGAGAGAGAGAGAGAGAGAGAGAGAGA